>JAJTUV010001058.1:600000-1000000 GCA_021653895.1 Mastomys natalensis
CAAGGCCCCCTTACTGGCCCTCGCCACCCAAAGCATGTTAATTGCATTACTATCCATAGTCCAGATTACACTAGGAACGACGTTCAGAGAGCTTAGAGCCTGTCTTCATGGCTTTAGAATTTGTAAAGCACTTCTCTTAAGATGCAAGAGATCTGAAAGGTGCTGTCTATAGGTGTCCTGATTGACACAGAAAAGCAAAAACTAGCATAGTCTACAGTGTACGACAATCCTCAGGAGCGAGGAGGGGGCATACCCCATCCAGCCATGTAACACAATGCTGAGCTGTACCTTGAGATCTAATGACAATAGTCCCAATAAAAATGGGCCGTACGACCACAGAGGAGTGGGCGGGTGCATTTGCTATATGAACAATACGCACAAATCTCTCCCCGCTCCTCCGATTACCCCACACGCACATACCAACACAACAACACCAACGCAACAAATCAGACCCCCCAAGATACCCCAAAAAAATTATTCCCCACCCACAACCTCATGTGTTGCCCCCAAAACCCACACACAATTCCTGTACGCCGATCCAACGCCAATCCTTTCCCCTATGTAACACCCAAAAACAACCAAACCCGAGGTATGAAAATTCGACTCGTGTCAGACCTGACCAACTCGGAACCAATGCACTTCACCGCGCCTATATTCCCCCCCAGGTCATGGTCCCCAGACCCACGTGACAAATCACCTCAACTTACTGAACCATACGTGACCGCCCGGCGAGATACAAGAGTTCCTGCACCCTGTATCAAAACCCCGAAACAATTCAGTGCTAAAAGCCGACTCTCCTGGACTAACGCATAACAAAACAAACAAGAGCCCAACACCATGCCCCCCCAACCAATGACTAAAGTAACCCTCATACGACCCATTTATAACATAAAATAAGGCAACCGGGCTAACCCCTAATTTCTGCACTCACACCGTTTCCAACAACCACCTACTAGTTCCACCCAAATTATAACGCGGCTCGATGTCTTTGCTCACACGTTTCAGAAGCTAAAGAAAGTTAACATTACGCACAACGCAATATATTGATACATAAGACCATATAACCCATTATATCATAGATAATTTACGTGCCTATACACATTCCTCCCAACGACACTTGGAGGAGAAGGTATATCCCCATCTGTCATGTGGTCCGCAGAGAAAAGGATGGCATATAACCTAAGACAGCAGGGGCCTTAACTCACATGCCATCTTGACAGAACAGCCCTTAAAGAAAATAAAAATTTTTTTTCTCAACCATCTAAGCAAGACATTCGGAATTCATAGCCCATTTATGTACTATCAAAATAACAAGCTACATGCAAAGAGTCTCACTGATTTAGAAATTAATTAGCCTTAAATAAGGCTAATGAAATAAATATGGACATTATTGCTATTATTCAGTGATCAGAACCTTAGTTACTGAATTAAACATGAAAATTAAATTTATGCAAATGGAGAAAGGTTCCATCACTACCTATTGTGTTTTTTTCTTTTCAAAAGGAAGTAGTTCTGAACAGCACAGTAGCATGAGAAGAGGAAGGGGGGGAGTGTGAGGGTTATGGAGGGGGGGGGGAGAGAGAGAGAGAAAGAGGAAAAGAGAGAGAGGAGAGAGAGAGAGAGAGAGAGAGAGAGAGAGAGACAGAGAGAGAGAGAGAGACAGAGAGAGACAGAGAGAGAGAGACAGAGAGAGAGAGAGAGAGAGAAAGAGAATATGTCCATGATCTGATCTGCATGAGGCATCATTAAGGGATGCAACCCAGCCTCTTCTATAAAAAACAGAGAGTGGTTAGAATATCTGAGAAATGAAATGCACCGGTTTGTTTAAAAAATAGTTTTGATAATTTGCTGGCAGGAACAGAATAGCAGGCTCTCTGGGAACCAAGGTTTGAGAAATCGGGTGAATAATGGCATATGGCATATTATTTATGAGGCAAAGACACTAAAGTGACAAGGCTTTGCTCTGTGAAATAAATCTGTACAACTGGGATTATAGTGTAACTTAATGGTAGAACTCTTGCTTACTATGTATGACTCTCTAGGGTCAATGCCCCAGCACAGCCAGAAAAAGGATGAAGAAACTGTAAGTCCTCAGTACTTATAGATGAACACATATAGAATAATATGTTCAAAGGTCAGTAATGTCTTGGGCATTCTGTAAAGATGACTTATGAACAGTTCTAGAATCAACCTCTAGATTTATATGGATAAATCGAACAGGAGGAAATAAAGTTCATTACTGTACTGGCTGGTTTTGTGTCAACTTGCCACAAGCTGGAGTTATCACAGAAAAAGGAGACAACCTTGAGGAAATGCCTCCATGAGATCCAGTAATAAGGCATTTTCTCAATTAATGATCAAGTGGGGGGGGGCCCTTGTGGGTGGTGCCATTCCTAGGTTGGTAGTTTTGGGTTCTATAAGAAAGCAAGCTGAGCAAGTCAGAGAAGCAAGCCAGTAAGTAACATCCCTCCACGGCCTCTGCATCAGCTCCTGCTTCCTGATCTGCTTGAGTTCCAGTCCTGATTTCCTTTGGTGGTGAACAGCACCAAAGTGTGTAAGTGTGTGTGGTGTGTAAGCTGGGTAAACCCTTTCCTTCCCAGCTTGCTTTTTGTCATGATGTTAGTGCAGGAATAGAAACCCTGACTAAGATAATTACCTTTTCTGTGTTCATTTTCCTCATCGCAAACCAGAGTTAATAAAATGACTCAACTTCAGAGACTTAAAAGAGTGAACCCCATAAACTGATACATGCAAAACAATCAAACAGTATCTGGAAATAGTATTAAATACTACCTGTAATTACTTATAAATCATTCTTGCAAATGGGTTTTCTGCTTATGCAATCTGACATTTCTGATCAATACCTTTGATGTCTGATGTGCCTGGCTCATCCTTAGAGTTTTAAACATGCATATATATATATATATATATATATATATATATATATATATATTTTACCATTCAACAAAACAAGATACATTTATTGTGTTGCATGAGAGGATTAAGATAGTAGTGGATATTTCTGTAGAGTAAACAAAACTGCCAAAACTCTAAACACCAGTTTTTGGTTATTGTTTTTTTATTGATGCTATTGCTGTTGTTCACCAAAATCCATTTTCCTGCCCATCTTAGCACACATATAAAGGAGAGGCCATGGGCTTTCTCAGACAACAGGAGGTCATATGTCAGCAATTACAGCAGTCTTTATCAGGACCTGAGTATATTGGCATCATTTTTAATCCATGTTTTTGATATTCAACAGCTATATTTGGGCTCATTATTTCAACCATTTATTTATTTTTAGCTGATACAGTAAAACATCAATGTTTTCGTAAGTATTATGGAATGCTATGGTCATTTCCATCCTTATAGCCATGGTCAAATGTCTCACAAGAGGTAACTTAGAGGAAGAAAGTCTTATCACTTTACAGCTTGAGGGGGTGAGTATAGCATATCCAGGTGGAGAAGGCATGACCATAGACACATCAGGCATCTAGCCAGACTGTATCTAGAGTCTGGAAGCAGAGGGTGATGAGGCTGGTGCTCCTATGAGCTTTCAAAAGTTCATCTGGCAACCCCAGGCCATGGAATGGTACAGTCACATTCAGGTTTTTTCCACTTTAGTTAAAATACTTGAAAATGTTTATAAACATAGATAGAGGCATATTTTCATGGTGATTTGATTTATGGTGGTCAAGCTGACAATAAAGATTAGGCATCATAGATGCCATGTAAAAGTTTACTACTTGTATACAATATTTAAAGCAGAGGCAATACATCTATCTTCTCTAACATTTACTATCTCAAATATTTTCCTTGCTTCTTTCCTTGCTTCCTGTTTTCCTCCTTTTCCTCCCTCCCTCCTTCCTTGCTTCCTTCCTTTCCTCCTTCCCTCCCTTCACCCTTCCTCATTTCCTTCCTTCCTCCCTCCCTCACTCCTTCCTTCTTTCCTCCCCTCCCTCTTCTTCTCCTCCCTTTTCCATCTATCCCTCCCTCCTTCCCTTCTTCCTCATTCCATCCTTCTCTCTTTCCTCCCTCCCTCCCTATCTAACTCACTCCAAATGAAAGGACTGAAAAGCCGGGTGGTGGTGGTGGCGCACGCCTTTAATCCCAGCACTTGGGAGGTGGATTTCTGAGTTCTAGGCCAGCCTGGTCTACAGAGTGAGTTCCAGGACAGCCAAGACTACACAGAGAAACCCTGTCTCAAAAAAACAAAAAAAAGAAAAAAAGAAAGAAAGAACTGAAAGGATTAGATATGTTTTCTAGCTACTTCAACCACGGTTAATTTTAATTTCAATTTCAAAAGGTCAATGTACTTCTCTGTCCATTTGTTTTTTTATTTCATCTTCTGAAGCGGGAGAGGAAAACGGTAATTTTCAGGTTTCTATTTTGGTTAAAAACACATGATAAGAGGGCATTCTTTTTTTTTTTTGCTTTGCTGCAAACACATTGAAATTCCATTTTACAAAAAAAAAAAAAAAAAAAAAAAGTGCTTTCATACAGAAAAGAATCTGGTATGTATACAGCTTAGCTCATCTTTTGTTTATAAAATCTACATAGCCATTAAGTTCTGGGGTTTCTATTGATGACTTTATTACTCACTCAGCTGGTTTGTGATTCTGTTTAATATTTCCACCCTACCTTGTTTGCTCAGCATGAACTTTACTTACTGATGCACAAAGGATGACAACACACAAATATCCACACTACCAGAACTGAAACTTAGAAGCAAATCACTTTGCAGTTAGAACATCACTTGACTATGTATGAGAGGGACTGTTGATGTCATAAACTACTGAAAAACTTGCTCAGATTAAAATTTAATTTACCTCATACTTTTATTCTGATGATTATTTCAGGGAGCTATGCTACACATACTTTTGTGCAACTAGCTTGTGCAGGTCCTATGTATGCAAGGAGATTTTTTTACATAAGTAACATACATGAAAATCTCTGATCTCTGTGTTCGAAAACTACTTATTATAAAAATTGCTCAGTTGGGTAGCTCTAGATTTTAAACGTTTCTCATTTAAAACTAATTACAATGTATTTGATTAAGACTTCAATTTTAAAACAATAAGAATTACTATTACAGTTTTTTTCTCTCAAAAGCATCAAAAAGGAAGAACTTTTAAAATCAACTACAAATGAAATCAATGTGCTTCTTATGCTTCAAATGATATCTGGGAGGGGTAAAATTTGAATAGAAGTTGCATTCATTGATATAACAGAAACTAAAACTCATTAATCTTTTGGAAAGTTATATTCTTATATATCAGATCCCAGAAACTCATAGCACATATTGTACTAAAATAGAAGTGAACTATTAGCTCATGATGAGATGCTTGTTCCTATTCATCACTGTCATGAAGGGGAGTCATAATATAAGATGCTAATGATCTGGAGCCTATTAAAATATCCTGCAGAAGCTTGACATCGCCCTAGGTATTAGCACTAAATATTCCACATAGCAAAATTCTAGAAGTGCCAGGTCTACAGTTCAAACGTACAACGAATGTATGCTCATTAGCAAATAAAAATGAATATCTTAGCATGACTTCTATTTGCAGTAATAAGCAAGTAAAGATGTCACTCAAAATATACAATTTAGACTAGTAGCAACTGTGTTGTAGCTGAGCACCACCCCCGAATATGAGTCTAGTCAGAAGTCATCACAGAAATTGAGTACTATGATCTCACTCTTAGCAATTTCTTGTGTGACACGTTAATGAATTCAGAACTAGGTTTACTGACTAAATCCATAGTCAACTTTTAGGTTTCTCTGGAGCAGGCTTTCATTCTGTATCATAACCATTTACTTTCCAATAAAAATTTAAAATTCTCCACTTGACATTTTCTAAACATGTAATCCCTGTCACTAAAATTCCTATCTCACATCTAATATACTTCAGCTTTCTTTAACTATTGTATGATTGTATGTCTATTCAACTGCAAACAAATACTTTACCGGTATTTTGTAGCTGTAAAATTTCACCAACAGTTGAGAATTAATTTGGTGTTTAAAATGATAAAAGAATAATAAAAGTATACAATAATATGCAATTTTATTATATGTTTTAAAAATTAGAACAACAAGCAAAATAAAAAGTATGAAAAGTTTCAATTTGTATCCACAGTTTTCACTTCTGAGTCCTTTATAATCTGGATGAAACTTTTCCCCTACATTTTGCTAAAACATGACTGCTAAATTCCAAGTTGGGAATAAAGGTGTATGTCAAAAGACATTCTCACGATGATAACTTAAATTGCTAGGATATTTTTATTACCACATTTTTGACAAAATTAAATAACTAAATAACTAAATAAACACCCATGAATTTATCACTCTCTTATAACATTAGGATTTTGGTTTGGTTTTGTTTGTGTGTGTGTGTGTGTGTGTGTGTGTGTGTGTTTGTAATTTGATCAAATATGGACCCAAACTCCATACATTTCATTTGGCTGACGTCAGTAAATTTACTATTACTGCAAAATTCTTGAATCTCCTATTAGAATTGTTTTAAATTATGTTCATGTATTTAGTATCTATATGGTGGGGGTGGGGTGGACGGGTGTTTTTATGTGCATCTGTGTATCTGTCAGAGGACCACCTGTGGGTGTTGATTCTCTCCATCTACCATATAGATCGCAGAAATCAAATTCAGGTTATTTATTAGGTTTTATGACAACTTTCTTTACCTGCTGAAACCTGTTACAAACCTAGTCCTGTTCTTTTATGTCATATATTTATAGAATTTTTGGTATGTAAAATTATTAAAATAGGATAAAGTCAACTGGACAAATGTCATTACCTAGCCTTTTCTAAGAGTTAACTTTAAGAAGCCAGCTATCAATGATGGTTTCTGTCTCAAGGATACATCTGTAGGAAAGTGGGCAATAGTAGGTCCATCTCAATAACAGAAACTCTGATTCCCTATTGTACATAGGTTTTGACAGAGCGTATGCACTGGCTGAATTCTGTAACTTGGGCTCTGCTCTTTGCTTTCTCTGCATCTCTCTCACACCTTCTGGCAAAAAGAGGACCCTAAACACCTCGATTCTCAGTTACAATGCTGGAAGAGTCTTTATTTGGCAGAATTCAGAGCTTTTTAGGAAAACAGATGGAGCGGTCATCAGAGGACATCATTTTCAAAAGATTTCAATGCTTAAAAAATAAAATAATCACGAAGAACGCATGAACTTAGGCTTACCAAGTTCAAGAACTAGCCTTAACATGCTTGTAGATCTTCATAACCAAAATAAATCCAAGCAACTTTATGATTATTATAGATATAATTCAACCATGTTTTGACATGTACATTTTGAAGCCAGAGTATATGAGAAATGCTCTGATAGAGTAAGAATCTTCTACTGAAATAAAGTAATAAATTCTTCATCTCGGTAATTCTACATCTTCTATGCAGTTAGAATGACCACTATGAAGTTGTGAAACTTTGCTTTTACATATTTACTATCAGTTACATTTTTATGCACTGACACTCCAAAAGAAAAAAGAAAAAAGTTAAAGTAGAAAATCATTTAACTTTATATCCTCTTACACTGCTCAGGTGGCCTTTCTCTTTCTTTCCTTATCATTTAATATTATCATTTCTTGATTTTATTTCTAAAAAAAAAAAAAACCCAAAAAAAAAAAAAAAAAACAAAAACCAAAAAAAAAATATGTGAATGTGAAGATGGAGTTTTATAGAAAGAGATCTATAGAATATTCACAATTGAAGGAATATTTAAATTTGTACCATTAAACAAATTGTCGGATTTATTATTTCAATTTCGTCTAAAATTTTTCTTTAATGATTAGTTTTGCATAGCAAAAGCAGCCTATTTTAATATTATTTGTGTGTCTTTGTGTTGTGTTTGTGTTGTGTGTGTGTGTGTGTGTGTGTGTATGTGTGTGTCTGTATGAGTATGTAGGCAATAAGATTCCCTGGAGCTGGAGTTACTGAGGGCTGTAGGTTACTTAATATAGGTGCTGGGAATTGAATTTGTACCCTCAGCAAGAATATCAAGTATTCTTAACTGCTAAGCCACCTTTATATCTCATGAAAAAATGAATTTAAAACTGTTATTTCTGTAAAGGGATATATATACATAATTATATAAATAAAATTATATATATAATTTTAATCTGGGAGGATTCATTCTAAAATAATAAAGTAATATATATGTGTATATATATTACATATAAAACTATATACATACTGTATATAAACCTTGTATATACTCTATGTACTATATATATAAACTTTGCATATATACTATGTACTATATATGTAAACCATATATATGTATATATATGTGTATAAATATATACATATATATTCTCTAGACTTCCTTTATAATGACGATGCTTCTTGTTTCCATACAAAGACATGTTTGAATAGAAAAACATTTTGTTATATGGATAGATGGCTCAGTGCTTATATGAATATAAAAAAATTAATTTGTTTTTTTTATTTGATTCTCATGTACTATTGACTTGTTTTTCAGTTACTTGGTACGTGATAAACCTTTGAATTCTGACTCTGTTTCATATCCAATCCAAAAAACCTCAGGTTATAAAATTTAAACTTGTCTTTTAAAATAAATTAGTAGATACTTTATACTAAAATTTGTCAAGCCTCCAATAAAATAATTAAAATTTCAGGTTTTTGTCTCCTATTAAGAATGAACCAAATTTTATAAGTGTATCATCATATTAATTAGTATTGTGAGGACCATGTTGATGTGGCATTTTCCAACTTCGTAACAAAGCCACACAACCCTAATGAGTAAATGGTGGTATAATAAAAATATTTACCAAGAAACTGTTGATACTTTCAAGTATATTTTCACCTAGAAACACTATAGAAATATATATGTAGATTATATCATTATGGCTGGTTTTGTATCAACTTGACACCAGCTAGAGTCATCGAGAGAAGAGAAGAAAATGTCTCTTAAAATGTGACTGTACAAGACCCTAAAAGGACATTTTTTTAGTTGGTGATTGATTCATGAGTGCTGAGTCCGTTATGAGTGGCATCACCCAGTCTGATGATCCTGAGTTCTATAAGAAAGCAGGCTCAACAAGCCATTGGACACAAGCCAGTTAGCAGCACCCCTACATGTCCCCTGCATCAGCTCCTTCCTCCATGTTCTATCCCTTGTTTGAATTTCTGTCCTCACTTCCTTCCATGATAGACTATGATGTGGAAATAAATCCTCTCTTCCCCAGCTTGCTTTTGGTCAGTGTTTCATCACAGCAATAGTAACCCTGACTAAGACACTCATATTTCAATTTCCTTTGAAATCATTACAGTTTACAAAAATAACAGGACATTTTAATTGTAAGAAAACTTCACAACATCTAATTAAATTCCGTGTTTACAAATCAGGTAATGAAAGCACAGAAAAGCTGACTGATTAGCAACAGTGAATCTGTAGGAGGATACGTTTTAAGCTCCAATTAGAGTAGTAAGAAATCCAAATCCCCGTAAGATTTGGAACTTCACTACAAGAAAGCAGGTTAAAATCCCTAGACATGAATAATTTAATTATAGCACCTGCATAGAAAATACACTTTAATCTTATTATCTCTGCATCCTTCTACTTAAAGCATGTCTAAATCAATCGCTGGAGTGGAGAAGAATGAGAAAAATGGAGCACTTATACTGAAGTGTTATATTTAGAAATCAAAATATGCATCTGTATGGTCTGAGAATGACATCTCATTCTTAAGCTAAATTAATGATGTATTTCTATGATCCTACTAATATATAATTCTGTCTTATTCTTATCAGGCGTAGATCATTTATTCTACTACCCAACTGAAAGTCCTTGTACTACCCTGTAATGAAGCTGGGAAGTACCTTGTGTTGTCTAGACAAGTCCAAAATTGTAAAGTGTAGATGTTCTCAATACTCTAAACAAGCTAACAAACTATACTTTCAAAAGAAATGGCTCATGTTCCATTAAAAAGCTTTTGACTTATGTGAGCAAATTGTATTCATAGACTATGTAATGCACTTTGCTTTGTAAAGATTCTGTGTGAAAAATGTGTTTTGGATTGTCTTCAGAGGGAAAATGGCTGAAAATTAATCATTTTTTTTATCAAAATGCAAAAGGAACTAAAAATAGCATGGCTCATACTCCTCTCAGCTTACATGAAGAAATAGTTAACTGTTTAAAGTCAAACTCTTATGCATATGTAAAGAATGAAAAATTTTAGATAATGATTTCAATGGTTTCTTATATTTGTGAATTAATTTCTGGCTACTTTAAATACCAAAGGTGACTGAAAATAAGTCCTTTTATATTTATTTTATTTTCCTGGGTATGAATGTTTGCCTGTGTCTATATACAGTGTGTGCCTTGTCAGAGCAGAGGTCAAATCTGGATCTAGAGCCACAGATGGTTTTACACACATGTGGGTACTGGGAATCAAAGCCACATCACCTCTTAGCTGCAGAGTCATCTCTCTACTCCCAAAAGTAATATTTAAATGACTACTTAAAAGCAATTTTTAACCTCACATGATCATAGGTATTTATGGACTTTGTTAAGAGCACATATTTGTTGTACAGAGTATTTACTTCTTATAGAATATAGATCAAAGGAGCCACAAGCTCATATGATCCATTTTAAAAGTCAAATATATGGGTATTGCATTTTTCTTGCTGTTGTTAGTTTTATTTTTGAGACAAACCCAATGTCCTGGTGACTGTTTACCTATCAACAAGCTCTGGAAATAGGCCTCTTGGCATGCCTGCAGGAGATTATTGCAAGTTAAATGGATACTATTGGTGGTACCATAGACTGTTAACACAGTATTCTTCCTGATTCCATAATCAGGAAGGGTAATCAACTACTTTAAGCTCTTGTTTGGTTCCACTAAGTCATAGACTATACCCTAGAGCTATAAGCCGAGATAACTCATTCCTCTGAGGAAAGGTGACCACCCTCACTAGCTTTTTCATTTACCAGGAAACAAATGTCAGAATATGGTAAAAACTCACAAAATGAACAACTAGTCTAGAATTCTGTTAAAATACAAGATTTTAAACATTTTAAAGAATAAATGATAACTTAGGAATGCATTCACCCTATGTGAGACAATGTTAAATACCAGGGCTATCCAACAGGATTATCCCCAAAGAATGGAAAGATTCAGCAGCAGCCATACTGAAAGCTGATTCATGATTACAATGGCTGACAAGGTGGTGAGAAGAAGCTGCAATTATGGAAAATGTAATAGGTCTAAAGGTGTTAATATCACGAAAGACTAATTGTTAGGTGATTTAAGACAGCAGATGAAATTTAATGACTATTATTATACAATGTATTTTAGTATCTTTAAGAGCCTGGAGAAACACAGAAAATGGTCTATGTTATTCACAAAGATTATGTGAAGCTCCATAGTATTTTATAGACTTCTTACATAGATATAAACAGGGCAGTTTCAGAACCAGAGGTGAGAAAGGAACCAATTGAAGCGTAGTTTTCAAAAATTCAAATGCAGAGTATAAAAACATTCTTAAACCATTAAAAACTCACTCAATCAGCATCCATGAATGAATGGATTAGAACTACTTCTAATATTGACCCTAATGACTATGTAATTAGACAACCAATAACCAATAATCCTAAGTATCAAAATTTTCTGTTGTTTTTGACTGTGGAAGATGAAATTGTAGACAAGACATTCCTAGAGACTTCTCTAGAGGACCTCAGCCTTCCAGAATTTGTAGAAGATGAGGCATTGACTAATGAATGTAGATCATCAAGACTTGAGCTAATCCCTTACTGATGGTAAACTCTCTAAAGGGATTAGTTTGGACCCAAAAAACAAACAACATGAGCCATGTGTTTTCCTACTATCAATGAACTGGCTTATCAAATTAAGTACTGGAGACCTAATACATGCTAGAGAAGGAAGTGGTACCCTAAATTTAGCTATAAGTAAAAATCTCACACTATCTCCAAAAATTCAATGCTCTAAAATACCCCATGGAGTTCATGAACCTCTACCCCTAAAGATAGTAGGAATGGGTGTTTAGGAAGAAGTTGGCTTATATCTCAAAGATTCATTGTGATTCCAGGAACTGTAGGTAAAGATTACAAGGCAGAGGTTGAAATTATGCTTTACATAAAGGGAAATACGCAGTTTATAGTAGGATATAGGATTCCACAGCTTTTCCTGCTTCCATGTGTCCAAGGAACACAGTTCCAAAAGACAGAACAGGAGGATTTGGAAGTACTGGAAGACAGAACTTTGGCAAACTGTTATCAAACACCTGAGACCAAAATTATTAAAATTAAAATTAAATGGTTTTGAAATTAAAGGTTTAGTGGACATAGGAATTGATGTAACTATAATCTCACAAGAATGTTAGAATCCATATGGGACACTTCTGAAGGTTATCTACACAGTTTGCAGAGATCAGAATGTAAAACATTTATCCCAAGTAAAACAAAAATATAAGACAAATTAAATGTGTGGGACAAGAAGGTCAAATAGAAAGATTAAAGCCTTATGTAGCAGACATAGTCATAAACCTATGGGGAAGGAAGAGATCTACTACAATAGGGACTTCAGGTAAATATTCTTCAATTTCAGAAAATGGATACCTATTTTACCTGATATTTTACTGTATATTGACATCTTATATAATATGGCTTGATTGTGTCTGTGTTTAAATGGGTGAGAAACCCAGCTCACTGGTGTGGAGCCAGGCATAGAATACTTGTCTAGTTTACGTGTGGATTCATAAAGATCTAGTAGTACCTTAAAAATAGAAAAGGGGAAAAAATTAACTGAAAATCACTGATTGTAGAAAAATTAGATCAAGCTGAATACATTAAAGATGTTTTAGCATCAGAATGGAAGTCAGGAAATGTGTTAAATTGGGAAGTGGTTTTATCTATGTTTCTACAAGTCATGAAAGACTATGGGGTTCATCAAAATTGATAAACATCCAATCTGTGTTAGAGAAGCTACCACATGAAAGGCATGACTCAAGGAAGAAACACAGAAAGACCCCAATGAAAATGATTCATAATATTCTTCTATGCATGGCAACAGCTCAACAATCTGGGTGAAAAAAAAGACAGATCATTCATCAGAATGACAGATTAGAAAACCTTCTTGCTGAAAATACATATGCTGTAGGATAAATGATCTGGATTGCAGTTATGAAAGATTATTGCATCAACCAATCTTCATAAGTACATTGAGACTAGTAAGCATGTGGGTTTGATAATTGTTTCTATTGTAAAAGTTAAAATATGTATAATTTTTTAACCTAAATCTGAAAGGAGCTGATGTAGAGGAACTTTAATCCAGCAACATGGCTGCTCTGACAAGGGATCACACCTAAAGAACTTTAAGGTCTAAATGAAATGACAAAATTTAAATCCCTCTGGATAGAATATAGAAACACTCTTAGTCCACACCTTTAATTGCAAACAATGAAGATAAAATTAGTTTACATAACAAAGTAGCCATGTTTGAAAATCATGTCTAATTGAGGGCCAGGCAAAGTGATGAATCACAGATTTGACAGAATGAGTCAAAGATAGGCTACTCCCAACTCTCAGGAAAACAGAAAAAGGAAAGGAAGACCTTTAAGAGAGCACACATACACACACAAACCTATTAATATAGATGCTTCCTATCATACACACACATATATACATACATGTATGTACACACATATACACATATATGTGTACACACACAAAAAAAAACAAGACATACATAAAAAGAATTAGAATGGTGTTATCCTCCATCATGCAGCATTATCTCTGCTAGAAACCAAAGGCTAATAAGTTAGTGCTAGAAATGAGTTGTTTCTTTTGTCCTTGCTCACTGAGGTCCCGTTGATTCCCAAGACATAACAGGTTATTGTCAATGCTGTTGGTTACTCTCTGGAATTTGATAGTAGAATCCTATTGCTGCAGAAACAACTTACTTGAATCATAGCTCAATACTGACTTGGAAGTCTTTTCCCTATTGATAAAATTTACAAAGCTGGAATGTGCTATGCACAATACCAGAGGGAAAAAGTACTCAGTAATGATACCCAGCTGTGTAGTTTGGCACCTATAATAATAACTGGCTTGGTAAGACATGCACACAGGAACAATGGCATCAATACCATGGGAGTAAACAACTTTCTAAGTCTCAATCTACAATACTCAAACTTTAGTGATAATTACTTCATAGTGGATTCAGAAGTTCCCATTTAGGGAGTGAGTAAACAGATTTGCAAGCCAGTATCAAGAAGACATGTACAGCTATTGTACATATTCAAACTTCTTAACTTATATCACCACTATTGTGCAATATAGAGACAACTGGCATATTGTATATGCTGGCCATTCGAATTAGATGTTTTGCTTTGACATTTCTCTTTCCACAATGGTTTGAATATGTATGGCCCCTATAGACTCATGTGTCTGAATGCTTGGCCCACAAAAAAATGACATTATTATGAGGTATGGTTTTTGTTGGAGTAAATTGTTAAAGGAACTATCGCTATGAATGGTAGCATTGAAGTCACATATATATGCTCAAGTCTGACCAGCTGAGGCAGTCTCCTCCTTCCTGCCTATTGATACAGATGTAGAACTCTCAGGTCCTCAGCACATCTCTCTGCGAGATGCCATGCTTCCTGCCATGATGATAATGGACTAAACCTAGGATGCTGTAAGCCAGCCCCAATTAAATGTTTTCTGTTATAAGAGTTGCCTCAGTCATGGTGTCTGTTCACAGCAATAAAACCCATAAGTTAAGACACCCCCATAAGTTGAAACTACAGTTACTATTAATCACAAAGTAAATAAATATTGACTTGAAAATTAAAGTGCATTTTACTTTATAAATTTGTGCATCTAAAACCATAAAGTAAAATCCATTAATACAAACATTACAGTGTAAAAATATAATTATACATGATAAAATTGTGGAACCATTAATTACACAAGTGTAAAATGGAAAATACCATACTTCCAAATTTTGTCTAAGATTCACTTTCATTTTTTAGAAAGCAGAGGCTATAACAGCTACATAGGATGAATAAAATAAAGTAAATTCTATCTCATTCTCTTACAATTATTCTCTCATCTGTGCTATTGAAATACAACAACATACTGTAACATGAAATTAAGGATAAGAACCAAAATAAGTTCAGATAATTGTAAATAGTACAAACCTTTTATAATAGCCTCAAATAGTATAAATATCTTAGAATAACTCTAAGAAAGCAAGTGAAAGATTTGTATTATAAAATCTGAAGTTTCTGAAGAAAGAAATTGCAGATATCAGAAAATTGAAAGATTTCCAATGCTTATGGATGGGTAGGATTAATACAATAAAAATGGCCATTCTATAAAAAAGGCAATCTACAAATGTAATGCAATTCCATCAAAATTCCAGCAAAACTCTTTACAGATCTAGAAAGGTCAGTTCTCAGCTTCACATAAAAATATGTACAAAAAAACTAAGAAAGTCTAACAATTCAGAATAATAAAATAATTGGTGGAGACATAATCACCGCAATTTAAGTTACACTACGAAACCATTTTTAAAAAGTATAGTATTGGCACAAAAACAGCCATGCTGATGGATGGAGTCTAACTGAATACACAGGTATAAATCCACACACCTAAGCATGTTGGATGTTTTTTATAAAGAAGCCATAAATACACACTGGAAAAAAAATCAGCATCTTCTTCAAATGATGCTGGTCAAACTGGACAAAACATCCATATTTACTATCTCGCTCAAACCTCAATTTCAAATGGATCAAAGACCTTAAAATTAAACTAGTTATGCCGGGCAGTGGTGGCGCATGCCTTTAATCCCATTGCTTGGGAGGCAGAGGCAGGCAGATTTCTGAGTTCAAGACCAGCCTGATCGACAGAGTGAGTTCCAGCCAGGGCTACACAGAGAAAGCCTGTCTCAAAAAACCAAACCAACCAACCAAACAGTTACACTGAATCTGATAGAAAGTGGGGGAATAGTTTTGCACTCACTAGAACAGAAAAAGACTTTATGAGAAAAACACTCTTCGTTGTGCACTAAGAACAATAATTAATAAATGGAATATCATGAAATTGAAACATATCTACAAGGGAAAGGATACTGTGATGATTTGTATATGCTCAGCCCAGGTAGTGACACTATTAGAAAATGAGCCCTGTTCAAGTAGTTCTGGCCCTTTTAGAATAAGCATGGCACTGTGGGTGTGGGCTTTAAGATCCTCATTCTAGCTTCCTGGAAGCCAGTATTCTTCTAGGAGCCTTTACATGGGGATGTAGAACTCTCAGCTCCTCCTGCACCATGCCTGCCTAGATGCTGTCTTGTTCCCACCTTGGTGATAATGGACTGAACCTCTGAACTTATAAGCCAGCCCCAATTAAATGTTGTTCTTACAAGCATTGCCTTGGTCATGGTGTCTGTTCATAGCAGTAAAACACTAAGACAGACACCATCATTCTGATAAAGCAGCAACCTATATGATTAGGAAAGATTTTTTACCAACTACATATGTGATAGAGAGCTAATATACAAGTGTAAATAAAGAATAAAAAAACGTAATTTTAAGAAATCAAATAAACCAATTAAAAATGGGGTACAGATCTAACAAAGGATTTTCAAAAGAAGAATCTCAAGTGACTGAAATACTCTTAAGAATATGTCCATCATCCTTAGTAATCAGGGAAATACAAATCAAAACTACAACTACGTGAGATCCTATTTACACCCTTCAGAATTCCTAAGGGTAATAAAACAAATGACAGCTCACATTGGCAATGATGAGTAGCAAATAAAACACTAATGTATTGCTAATGGACTGCAAACTTGTGAAGGCACTATGTAAATTAATATGGGGCTTCCTCAGGAAGATGGGAATTGATCTACCAAAAGATATATACCTCTCTTGAGTAAATACCCAAAGGAAGATTCATCCTTCCACAGAGACACTTACTCAACTATGTCAATTGCTTAGCTATTCATAATAGCCATAAATTAGAAACAACATGGATGTCCCACAAAAGACGAATAAAGAAAATGTGGTATATTTACACAATGGACTATTACTCAGCCATTTACATGGATCGAATCATGAATTTTGTACATGTATGAATGGAATTTGAAAAAAAATTATTTTAAGTGAGGCCCCAAAAGACAAATATTGAATGAATTCACTTATATGTGGCTATTAGTTGTTAAATCCATGATAACCAGGCTACAATCTGTAGAACTACAGAGGTTACCTATAAAATAAGGCACTAGAGTAGACAGACGGACCTTGTTAGAAAAGAAAAATAGAACGTATAGTTGGGGGATAGTGGGGCATTGGAATGGGATGATCAGAGGAGGTTGAAAGAAGAGGATGAGGCAGGCAATAAAAAGGAGAGATATCGAAAATTAAGGAACATTTGAGGGACAGTGGGGAAACCTTAAATAAAGGAAGCTTCTCCATATGTGAAGGTAACCTAAATGAAATTGTCTGATAATGGGGGAGACAGAACCCCTAACTGGTCATTTCTTGTCACCTAATGAAGCTTTCCTACCAAAGGGTTCTCATGAGAACCCCAACAACTAGGTCTGTTGGCAAGACTAGAGATTGTTCTCCACAGTCTTGACTGCAAGGCTCCGAAGCTGAAGACAACACTTACATAATTCATTAAACATGAAGAAGTCAAGGTAGTCCCCACATAGAGCCTTCACTCCAACATAGTTAGCATCTTTGGGACAGGAAGGTACTCTAAGTATCAAAGGAAAAATGTAAACACTAACCCATTTAGAGGCCCTGTTATCATGATGTCCTGCTTGCAAAATATGATAAGTCAATGGTGACACAAAGCTGTGGTAGTCATCTGTTACATGTAATTTAAAAAAAAAAAAAAAAACATGCTTCTGCCTTGTCGGGAGTTCTGCCGCCACTTAGTGTCACTCAGCTCCGCCACAGCTGTTTTTCCTGGAGATGCCATCGCTCCCCCAGCCCCTTAAGCTGGCTTTGCCAAGCCTTGAACAACCGCCCCAGCTGCCCTATTTCCCCTCCCGCCAACCTTAGCTCTGCAGATGAAAAACACTAGGCAATTTTAGTATTTTAAAACTAGCTAGATAACTCAATTGCGGGCCAAAGAATTTCCTACCCTACTCTTATCAACTAGCTCCTGCCATCCTCCTTTTTCCCCACTTTCGGTGGAGGCTATAAATGTTAGGGGCCCCAAGACCTACATGTCTGCAGCTTCTTCCTCACTTCAAAGCCTGGTCTGAATTCTCTCCTTCTGCATCCTGTCTCTTCCTCCTGGGACCCGGAAGTCCCACCTTTTCTACTTCCTTTATTGACAGAACCAAAAACCAATTAGAGGAGCAGCACCTCCCACTACAGTCACCAACTGATCTCTGATTTGACATAAGGTCCTCTCAGTGAGATGGGCCCCAATTTCTACACTGCTTGAGTGACTGAGAACCTGAGACTAGCTAGCTCAGGGGTCTAAGGTAAAACCAAACACTACAAACTTAGCAATTAAATCAATCCTAATGACACTCTTCTATATTCATAGATCAGTGCCATTGTCAGAAATCATAGGAGAAGCTTCCTGAAGCAAATATGAACAAATACATAGACTCACAGTCTGTTGTATATACTATCATATCATCTGCAAATAATGAAACTTTGACTTCTTCCTTTCCAATATGTGAAATTTCCCAATTTCCCCTTGATCTCCTCTTATTTCTCTGGCTAGAATTTCAAGTAGAATAGACAGTGAGAGAGTGGGCAGCCCTGTCTTGTCCTTGATTTTAGTGGCATTGCTTTAAGATAATGTACATAGAATAAGAGACCCTGGAATACGGAAACGGAGTGTCTCCATCAAATCTCTACTCAGGGCACAGGGAATACTGTGAAACAAGAGGCAAAAAAAAAAAAAAAAAAAAAAAGGTGTAAATAGCCAGAGGGGATGGAAGCCACTCAGAAAACAAGGGCCTGGTCTAAGATGTCATGATCAATGCACATATGAATGATATATATTGCTGCCTGACAGAGACTGAGGCATATGGCCTCTGTGGGTCTGTACCCGGTGGGAATCTCTAGTGGAAAGAAGAAGTGGACACAGGGCTCTATCCATAATCCAGAAGCTAGCTCCAATTAATATTCACTTATTAATGAAAACGTAATTTTCTCAAAGAGAGTCTCAGCGGAGAAGCAAACCACTCTAAGGGTAGGCTGCATACAGATAGCCAGAAGAAAACAAACTTAGTGGCATCTTGAGAGATTCCTTGTCTCATAATGCAATGTCACAGCCTTTAAAAAAAATTATCTTGGACTCGGTTGTATATACAATCATAACATCTGCAAATAATGAAACTTTGACTTCTTCCTTTCCAATATGTGAAATTTCCCAATTTCCCCTTGATCTCCTCTAGTTGTCTTATTGCTCTGGCTAGAATTTCAAGTAATATATTGAATAGACAGTGAGAGAGTGGGCAGCCCTGTCTTTTCCTTGATTTTAGTGGCATTGCTTTAAGGTTCTCTCCACTTAGTTTGATGTTGGCTTTTGCCTTGCTGTATATTGCTTTGATTATGTTTAGGTATGTGCCCTGCATCCCTCATTTTTCTAATACTTTTAACATGAAAGGGATGTTTGTTTGTTTTGTCCTATTTTGATGTGTAAATTTTTGTTTTATCTTATATTTTATATCATTATATATATTTATTAAATTATAATATGTCAATATGTATTATTATTTAATATATTTATTACATTAAATATTTTTATTATTCCTTAGAAAGCTGTTTGTCTTCTAGTGAGAGACAGATAGGCAGTGAATCAGGATGAGAAGGAAGGTGAGAAGGAACTAGTAGGCGTATAAGGAGGACAAACCATAATAAAAATGTATAATGTGAGAAAAAAATCTATTTTAAATAAAATGAAAAAAAAAGCCTTCTCAAAATGTTTTGTTTTGGTTTTCATCTAGTGTGTCAAAAGCAAAATCCAAAATAAAAGTAAAATTAAATCCCCTTGGTGAATGCATAATTTTAGTGATTGAGAACAATTTAATTTGTACTTTTGAGATTTTTTTTTTGCACCTATACAGAATCAAAGTAATTTTTTGTTTGTTTGTTTGTTTGTTTGTTTTGTTATCTTTACTTATTAGATACACAAGCTCTCTAGCTGTTCCTTTCCCTCGGGTACCACATACCTTTAAGTCCCTTCGTCAGTAAAAGGAACAGAGGGGATCCTAATCTTAAATAGGGCAAAATAAAAGAGCTAGGTCTGCCGATAGACAATATTCCATTATATTTAGTAGGAAATTTCACTCATCTAATGATACCCATAAAAATACTGGCATTCAAATAAAGATATTATATGTTATCTTTAAAATTAAATATTCAAGTAAAAAAAGAGAATGGATTTTTGGGTTTGTTTGTTTGTTTTTTAATCTTGAGTACTGCCTAGGTAAGACAGCAGAATTTCTAACCTGATCTAATCTTACTTGTTTTCCAATACAGAATGAATATAGGCCAGGAGACATTCTTCATGTAGGCTAGCCAAAATGGTTGATTCTAAGATAAATGTCAAAGTGGCCAAAGTGATGGCCAGAAAACCTGTGATTTTGATATTGTCTAATCTTCATGTTATGTGATATACCTTCCAAGGCAATAAGCACTGACAGTTGCCATAACAATGACAAAAAAAAAAAAAAAAAAAAAAAAAAAAACCCAGAATACAGGGAGTTAGTGTGCCAAAAATTCCAGATTTTATCTTCCCATTACCATAAAATAAACAAATATTTATCTCATTTATCATCCTGTCCATCTGCCTCTTTTATTTTATGCATCATCTTCTAATCTCCATGAGTACAGAACTGACTTACCAGTGTGTCTCATACTTTTCCTGTTCTTAGTAAGCGTTAAATTTTTATCATTACTCAAAAATGGCACACACACTCACACACACACACAGATGAGAAAGGGACAGAGGGAAAGGGAGGAAGGAACAGACGTGGAGGGAGAGACTATGTTGTATTATTTCTATTTTGTTTCTTCTTCCTGTACCTTCATGAAGCCAGGCTGGGCAGGTGGATGGTCACAGTTGCATTCCCATATAGTCTGGTCTACATTCTCTGTTGTTTGTTTAGGTTAAGATATCTGTCTGATCTTTTAAGCTAAGGTCTCATAACTAGACAGGTTTGAAGAGGAATGGCCCCCATAGACTTATAAGTCAAGAAGCAGCACTACTTTGATAGGGATTAGGATGTTTGGCCTTGTTGGAATAGGAGTGGCCTTGTTGGAGGAAGTGTGTCACTGTGGGTGGGTTTTAAAGTTTCCAAAGCCCAACACAGGCTCAGTGGCTATCTTCTTGCTGCCCTTGAATCTAGACTTACAAGTTTTAGCTACTTTTTTAGACACATGCCTCCCTGTGTTCAGTTGTGCTTCTCGAATGGAGTAAACCTGTAAACTGTGAGCAAGGCCGAATTAAATGCTTTGTTTTATAAAAGTTGTAATGTTTATGGTGTCTATTTACAGCAGAAGAACACTGACCTTTGAAAACTCACCTCAGAAACTATCATAAGTTCTCATCACAACTTTCTCTAAACTGGTCAGATTAGGTTAATTCAGATACAGTTCTTCTGTATTCATTAATTATTCTGATCATACACACTACTATACTATTTTGCAAATCTTGATTTAAGTATTCTATATTTTTTTCTTTCAGGACTTGATATTTCTTGTTGATGGTTCAATGCCAACTTCACTGTAATTTCCAGCATGATTGCACAATGAATGTCGCTACTCCAATTATATATTAAAAAAAATAGAACCAGATATGCTGAGACAATGTTTTCTGTCTTTCCAGGTAATCACTGTGGGATGAAACCACTTCACATTGCCAGGTGTTAAATATATTATGTCAGCATAGCTCTCTCTTTTCATTTTCTTTGTTTTGTCTCACAAACAATCAATGTATTTAAGCAATTATCAATCATATCTGACAGGACTTCCTTAAACATAAATTAATCTGCCACATATTGCTTTTAAAGGAAAATAAAAATGAGAATATTTAGCTCATTTTGCATGTGATTGATGGTTTCCTATCCATACCAGGAACTGCAGAAATCTTCCTGGTAAATGGAAAGAATTGGTTTGTCCAGAATGAACCACATTTTTCTTTCCCATTAAGGTGAACCTCTCACACTGCCTTACCACAATGCTAACGGTTGTTTATTCTGACTTTATGTGAGGCTCTGACATGTGGCATCTGCACCTTTCTTCTGCATTCAGTAATAACTGGCTAACTGTAGACATTGACATATACAGACACTACTTTCAAGCTTTTCAGAGTGTCTCAATTCTAAGAGACTACATTCTATTATTATTATTATTATTATTATTACTATTACTATTACTATTATTATTAAATTTTAAAGAGCACATATCATCTCTGACTTCAAATTTGGCGTTCCAAGTGTACAGAATCTGGAGAAACTCTTAATTCATTCGACAAGCCTTTATGGATATACGTTAACCTAAACTACACATTTCATTTGTCTTTTCCATATGCATAGTAGTTTTGATGTAGAATTTGGCTAGTGGACAATTACTATTTTTGTAACATACCCTCTACTTCATGCAACCTCAATTACCTTGGCATTTAATTTCTAAAACTAATTTAAAGCTCTTTTACCAACATCTGAATTACTATCAAGGAAAAGATTCATATATATGTTTTTCCATTCCTTATGTGAACTTCATATTATTGAAATTTATATAGCAGCTACTATATGCTGGTATAGTAAAGTGGCAATTGTGCATTCTCCTCCAAGATCCATAACTTAAAAGCCCTGTATAATTGCTTAGCTTTCCTGAACCAGGGTCAATTTCCCCTCTTATTGACCATGTCAAGTCTGAATAGAGAGTCATTGGTTACCACTAAGGTCTGCATGCCACTACTGTAATGTTAGAGTTACTATCCTATGCTAGTCATCATTGTGGTTCATAGGTGTCATAGCCGAATATGATTATTGATTGCTTTTCTCCTTTGCAATGTTACATGATGGCTTTGAGTACTCAAAAACTAGTCCTCAGGGAAGAGTCTTTCAAGTTAGTTCCAGGTCAATAAATAAATGTATGTAAAAATAATTAATGAAAACTAATGAGTTTAAAAGAAAGCAAGGGAAGATTTATGTGAGAAAACAGAGGAAGGGAAATTATGAAATTATAATCTACAAAAATAAAATAAGAAATAAGAAGAAATCTACAAAAATTAAAAATATTACAGTTTTATTAATAATCATAAAACTGGAATAACTGTTTCATAACTTTTAGTCTTATTTACTTACTTTTTTTACTTATTTACTTTACATCCTGCTCACTGTACCCCTCCTGGTCACCCCCTCCCACAGTTCTTCTTCCTTCCCCCTCCCTTCTCCTCAGTTCACCCCCAGGTAATCTGGTAACGCCCTGACATTGACACTTCAAGTCTCTAAGAGACTAGATGCTTCCTCTCTCACTAAGGCCAGACAAGGCAGCCTAGCTAGTAGAATATAGCCCATGTACAGGCAACAGTTTTTGCAATAGCCTCCACTCCAGTTATAATGTTTAGTCTTAATCTGTAATTTATTTCATGGAAAAGAGACTTATAGCTACTAAAAGCTACACTATTGTTTTTGAAACAATGATAATTTTATCATGAAAAGTAAATATTAGGAGCTACTTTGTAACAAGTAGAATATTTAATATTAGGAAAAAGAATGAGCTAAAAAATGAAACTTACATCCATATTACAGTCTAAAATACCCAATAATTTAAATAATATTTACAAGGTGCTGGAAGTGCCTAAATGATTTTTCCTACAATGAGGTTCTATATTCTTGCCTTTAAGGATTGTACAGGCTAATAGTATAATGCATTAACAAGTATCTTACATCCTATATAGTAAGTCAATGATAGAGGATTAGCATTCAGATTGCGGAGGGAAAGAGACAGCAGTTGTCACCAAATCCAGTAGTTTCTTCATGTGTTCCTTCCCATCACAAATATTATCTAGTATGAGACTTAACCATCTTTACTCATGTTTAAAAACAAGTTTGTTTATAATTTTCTATGCTGGCTATTTAGGAAAAAATAAATGAATACTTTTGACTTGATAATAGTTCATCGACCCTTCAAATTATTATTTTTTACTTAAGTTAAAAAAGAAAGAAGACTTTGATATCATATATTTATTAATATATTTGATGCTGGTTATTGAACTCAGAATTATGCACATGCTAGATGAGTGCTCTACTTGAACTCTATCTCCAGCTCCAGAAAGCAGCATTTAGTGTTCAAATTCATATATAACTTTATTTTCAAAATAAGAAATTTGTTTTATGAATATAAATTTATAGAAGATCACTCACAAGTCACCTGCTAAATATATCAGGCAACAGTAAACTTGTCACATAATTCTTTGGATAAACAATACTATGGTAAACAGTAGTAATTTCCAACATTTCATTTGTTGGCAACTGCTGATTTTGGATAATTCTCAGTTCACTGGTCTAGAGATCAATGGCACAGACTTTAAGATATTAAGTGCAGTCTGCTTTAACCAGGGACAGGTCGATGGAAAGAAAGAAGGATTTAGTATAACAGTATCCCTCAGTTTCATGGGTGTAAATATGTGTTCATTTATTTACTACGCTTGAAATCACTGGAAATTATAGACGGGATGGGTCAATTTTTTTTTTTTTTTGTTGAGTGACAATCTGAGTAGTTGTTTAACTTACATCAGCCCTGTTTCAGACTTTGAAGATAATTTAAGTGCTATTGGTCTTTATTCACAGATTTTAGGAGAATTACCTTGACTAAATTGTAGGCCACCTAGTGATAATTGGAGACAAATAAGTATAAAAAGTCAATTTTTCTACATGTCAGACTACTGATACCCTTATGGTTTGGATGTTTAAAAGCTGATTCCAAAAATGAGATTGCATTATTGAGTAAAAACAAACAAACAAAAACAAACACCTTTCATCTTTAACATCTGAAAAATGCTCTAATTTTTTTAAATGGGTTTTAATTTGAGAAGCAAGATAATGCAGAACTTATCTGACAACTTTTCAGAATAAATTTATGAAGGAAAAATTATCCTCATGCTTCTTCATACATAAAACATGAAGTACACTGAAATTTGAAGATTGATAGTAATGACTTAAAGAGAAAAATGAGTGTGATGAAGTGTGGAATGTGTCTACTGTTTAATTTCTTTAGAGAGCCAGAGCTAGAATAGCAGCGACATGATGGATGAATATACTGGCTTGCACTACTCAATAAATATATGAAGACCATCTTGAACTGGATAATCTACTCTCTCCAGAAAGTGTTTTGTTTTGTTTTGTTTTTCTGAGCAGATCTATCCTGATTGCTCTTTAAGCATGAGACTTTCTCGACTTTCTTGATGTGAATTCTGTCTCAGGGACTGAGTAGGCATATGGCAGCCGTTCATAAATCCTGTATCCTGAGTAGTGGTCATGTTTGTGGATGGACCAAAAAATATGGCATACAAAGGTAATATGTCCTGTCATCACCCTTTCCTGAGTTAATCTCAATTTAAAAGAATATATTTATTTTTTGCTAATGTACCTTAGAAATACTTTGGCCTATTCCTAACTGTTGAAGCTTTTCAACTACCAAGTGTCAATGAGTCATTTAAAAACTGATGATGGCCTTCTGCAAGGTAAGAGGAGGAAAATGAATAAGAAAAGCAACATATCTAAGTAGGGACAAAGATAAAGCTAAGAACATTTACATAGAAACAGAACATCAAAAAAGGACCATCATTCAAATGTCAAAGAAACTTAGATTTTACAATCCACAGCTCTATATTACCTAATCAAAGTTGTAATGTAGCATGTTTTGTAAATAAAATCTGTATAATTTTCTTTGGTTAAGAATGGCATTTTTAATGATGCAGTTGTATAGAGTCTGTGAGTCTGTGGTAGTTTTAATAAGAATTGTTCCCACATGCCAGAGTGTAAGACTCCCAGGACTCAATGTGGATGACTTTAGCCAAAATGACAAACAGTGGGGAGACAGAACTTGAAGAGACCACCTCCTGTAGATAGACAGAGCCCCCAGTGGAGGAATGGTATTACCAACTTACCTTCAAAGTTTTTGAGCCAGAATTGTTCCTGTCTAAAAGAAATGCAGGGACAAAAATGGAGCTGAGATTGAAGGAAAGGCCATCCATTAACCAGCCCAATTTAGGATTTAATCCATAGGCAGGCACAAAATCCTGACAATATTAACAATGCCATGTTCTTGTGCTTACACTATGAAGCCTAGCATGGCTGTCCTCTGAGAGGTTCTAACAGCAGCTGACTGAGACAGATACAGATACTTACTGCCAAACATTGGGCTGAGGTCAGGGACTCCTAGGAAGAGTTAGGGGAGGAAGATGGTAAGTAAGCCCCAATATAGTCTTTCTTTTATAAGAGTTGCTGATTCATGGTGTGTACTCAAAGCAATAGAACACTGACTAAGACAGAGTCCAATGATAAAATAGAACAAAACAAACTAGGTCATTTTGTGAAAGAAAGAAAGAAAGAAAGAAAGAAAGAAAGAAAGAAAGAAGAAGAAGAAGAAAGAAGAGAAAGAAAGAAAGAATTAAGAAAGGAAGGAAGGAAGGAAGAAGAGAGAGAGAGAGAGAGAGAGAGGAGAGAGAGAGAGAGAGAGAGAAGAAGAGAGAGAGAGAGAGCGCAAGCAAGCATAATTTGAGAAAACATATTTGGCCCCACTTCCCTTTCCTCCTTAGCCTCTTCTTCCTCACTTCTTCTCCTACTCCTTCCCTGCCTTCTTCTCTCTCTTTCTCTCTCTCTCCCTCCCTCCCTCCCTCTTTCTCTCTCTCTCTCTGAGTTATAAGTCCTTGAGAATAAATGGGCAGCTGCTCCACTTTTGTAGGTATATATTTTGTTCCCCCAAATATTTCTTAATCCATGTCTTTTCAAATGTTTATAATAAGAAGAGAAAATTACACTATTAATTTCTAAGTAAAGATGAACCCTTTAATACTGATGGGTTTTCATTTTGACTATGTCAAAACTATGAATGTAGAGCTCATCACAAGTTGACATAAACTACAGGGAACAAACAGTAGCTATGATTCCAATGAAATCTTAGTCCAAAAGTAAAAACTGATAGTGGATTTATGAATATGTGAGAACAGTGATCTTGTTACTTATTTGCATATTAACTTAGACCAACCCCAAATTTCCAAAACAGAAAATAATTTAGCAATACTAATACCAACGTCCCAGTGGAAAAATTATTTGCATCAGCAAGGAAAAAGGGAGCAATGATTTAACGTGTCTTACCATCTGTGAGTAGTGTCTAAAGCCATATTTATGTTTTTCTGCCACTTCAGGAAAGCTAACCTGAATAATCATCATGTTTTATTATTTTATAGATGATTGTGGATGAACCAAATGAATTATTATACACTTTTGAATTTAGTGACTTAAAATGAGAGAGAAAGTTCTTTGATGGTGATTCTGTTTACCAAGATGAATTGTTTCTCACTCACTTTTGTGTGTGTGTGTGTGTGTGTGTGTGTGTGTTGTGTTCATGTATTTATTATTGTACTGAATTTACTGACAAGGTTTGATCAGTATACGCATAGTGTTTCCTCTCTCTCCTTAACACCGCACTTCTTCCCTTCTTCTATCCTACCTCTTCCCTTCTTTCTATGTTTCTTCCTTTTCCTTTCCTTTTTTTTTTTTTGTTTTTTGTTTTTTGTTTTATGAGATAGGGTCTTGAAATTTAACCAAGACTGACTATAAAATTCTCTTTGCTTCCTAAAGGATGACATAAGAACACAAGCCAGCACACCCACTCTCAAATATTCTCAAGCAGTTGCTCAAGGCAATATTATAACAGAATTAGAAGTAAAGTCTGATAACATTGAATTTCAAACCCAACATGAAGTAAAAGAACTTTAGCTAATGAAATAAGCCTACAGCATTCCATTGATATAAAAATTTAGTATGAATTTAAATCTCTGTAATAATGTTTTACATATGCTTATTATTGTATATTTTTGATATAATTCATGTAATTGAGCTGGAATTCAATACCAACTTGGTTGGTTGCAATAAATCCAATTTTTTCACTTTACTGTTTCAATTTATCACTATCTTCTTCATTTCACTGTGATTACAGAGGGTTGAAACATCTTGCTTTTAGCCTCTTCCAAACAGCTGGCCTCATTCTTTTTCTTAAATTTTTAATAGAATCTTTAGTACCAATCTATGTTAATTATAACACAGGCTATACTATTGTATCATTATGACTGTTTTATAAGTATTCTTTGCTTCTCGCCAGAACAAGATTGTAAAGACCTCAGAAGGGAGAGACAAGGAGCAACAAAAGAATGTGTGTGTGTGTGTGTGTGTGTGTGTGTGTGTGTGTGTTGGTGGTAGATGAGAGAGAGAGAGAGAGAGAGAGAGAGAGAGAGAGAGAGAGAGAGATTAAGATTAACTCAACCTCTTAATTTTCTAGTATACAGTTATGAGCTAATATTCTTGGCTTTAGTTTTGGAAGGCAAAGGTTTTCAGACAAACTTCTTTTAGTTCACGAGGATAGATCTTCAGGTCACAGTACATCTTGGCTGCATGCTCTCAGAAAAGATGAAAACACACATTGTCTTAACTTTTTTTTAAGGCTTCAGAGTACTCAAACCCGCACCCCCCCCCAAAAAAAAAGACTTCAGCATTAACAATTGAAGTACCACCTAGATTTTTGACATAAAACTAGACTCACTGGTTATATTGATTGCTTTGCAGTGATTTTTTTTTAAATGACCATAAATTTTATTCAGAAAAAATAATATAACTAAAGGAATGGAAAATGTATTTACATTCTACTAAAATAGAGAATATACTTAAAACAATCACAAGAGCAGTGTTTAATCCATCTCAGACAGCCTATGAACAATGTTGAAACCACATGGAGCAAATAATGAAAATTAAGTAACTAGACAAGGTCTAAGAACTAGTTAAAGGAAAACTATTGCAGTAACCTCTGTATGCCATGTCTCCAGATTGAAATCCTTAACTTTTAAGAGCAGAAAAGTTAGTGGAAAACTTGTATATATGTAGTAATGCATTTCTAAGGTCATGGAAGTCAGAGCCAGGCTTTGAAAAGTAATGCACCGTGTGTATGTAATGCAACAACCTTAAATGATTTTGTTAAGCAATCATTTTTCACAAAAGTTGGTAGAGTGCTTACTAAGACAAAACGATAGATGAGAAACATTTTTTAACTTGGATACTGCTAGATGCCTTAAAAATGATTTATTACTTGCATTTCAAAACCATGCTTGATAGACTATACACTGAAAACAATGTGCAAACCTGTTTTTTCATCCTGTTGTCACTGTTAATTGGTGAATAGGTTGTCTAGAGCAGATCTCAGAAACCCTGCAAAAATTTTTAGATTCTTTGAAGGTGAGAAGGAACACAAGGAATTTACTATATATGTGAACTGAGATTAAACAACTTTACCTGATTAAATTTAAATATGGCAATACCATGAATACAACGATAAAGATATATGACTTCACATGATTTCCATTGTGTTACAGCATTTGTCGAATCCAGTACAAATGAGAATGTTTCAATCTATCTCAATTTTTCTGAGGGGTAATAATCAATGTATCTGAGGTATAAAACTGAAAAAAACAGTCTAGGAAACATACTTTTTAAAAAGTAGTTGCTTTAGTTTTGATTTCTATTACTGGAAAGAGACACCATGACCATGATAACTCTTATAAAGGAAAATATTTAACTGGGACTGACTTACAGTTTCAGAGATCTGGACCATTATCATCATGGCAGAAAGCATGGAGGCATATAAGCAGGTAACTGCTGGAGTATGAACTGAAAGTTCTACATCTTGATGCAGATAACAGAAGTGAATGCCATACGAGGCCTAGTTTGAGCACATGCAACCTCAAAGCCTGACCCCACAGTGACACATTTCCTCCAACAAGGCCATAACTACTCCAACAAGGCTACACCTCCTAATAGTGCCACTTACTATAGACCAAGTGTTCAAACACATAAGATTTTGGAGCCATTCATTTTCAAACCACCACAGAAGTACTCCCCTAATTAGTTTGCTGAACCTTAAAACAAAAATTACCTGTAATAAATTTATTATATAGTTTCATTTTTCTGTGTATAAGAGTGCATGTTGCATGAATGTATTCCATGTATATATGATTTATAAAGATACCCCCAAATGTGTCAGATATGCTAGAACTGGTTGTAGAGGCATTTGTGAGCTGCCAGATGTGGATGCTGAGAACTTCATACAGGTCCTCTGGAAGAGAAGCAAATATTCTTAGCCACTGAGCTATCTCTTCACCCACTGAACTTCGTCTTGAGAAACAATTCTAATTTTCCAATGAAAAAGCCAGGCAAATATACAAATAATTGCAACATAACTACTAAAACATAACAAAGAAAATAATAAAGAAGATTATTTTCAATGCCTTCTTAAATTAAAAATAGATACTTATTTCTAATTCAAAAAGAGAATTGAGACAAAGCCTTGATTATATCTCTGACTACATTGAAAAAAATCTCTTTAAAATAGTATCATTTAACCATTTATAAATACATAGCCATATAGTATACATTCTACATCTCATGCTTTTGGTTATAATAAAGACTGTCTCATCTAAAGATCTATTTCTTTGATTTTATAGAATTTGTTGGGTTTTCCTGACTTGGAAAGTTCCTGTAGACTTTATGAGATTTTGTTGTGTTTTCATGGCCATATTTCTTTCCTACATTTCAAAAAGTTTTATGTTTAAAATATATGTATATTTGTTTGTTTATGTGCACTCACAAGAACTGTTTACCAGAAGAGGTGAAATGTCCTCAAGCTCTACAGAGCACAGAGGTGCTCTTAATTGCTGAGTCATCTTCCTGTTCCACTACCTGCGTTTTTATTCAAGGACTATTCTTCCTCTTTTCTTTCTGGAATTTTGAAGACATCACTGAGAAGTAAACTAATATAACAATAAGATCAATCATATTAAATATATACAGTGAAGGATATGACTCGTGGATGAATGTGAGAAATCAGCTCAGTGGGGACCTTCTTAGTTGGTTGTCTGTCTTTATCTTTTGTGTACACTGCTTGTATTCAAGCACAGCTGGAGACTGATTAAGACACATTGTTCCTACACTCTAATGAAATTCTTTGGATTTGTGGATGATTTAATAACTGAATAAAAATAATATGAAGAGATATATCAACTAGCAATTCTGGAAGGAATAGCTGTTATACAAAACTAGCAGTTGAAAGCAGTCAAAGCATCAGTAGGCTTATTTATTTCAGTGTGTTTCAAGTATTTTTGCCAATTTATCATTTCCAACAAGGGAACACAATATGTTGTATTTCATTAGCTTTTAAAGTCTCATAAAAGGTAAAATAATTCTTTATTGTGCATTTACTCACAGGAAGTGTTTATCTGTGAATTGAATGTGCTTAGGAGTCACCTTTGTACACTGGTTTTTGGCATTAAGGAGAGTTCTGTATATACCCTTTAGCACCTAGACAAAAACATGTTCAGATACAAAAACAAGTACCAACAAACCATGGAACTTGTAAAACTATATGTTTTTGTCTCTGAAGCAAGTTTGAGTTACCTCTATATCTGTATAGTTGTGAGCCACATAATTTCTGTTAGCATTCTGTCTAAACTCCACCCCCACAGTTACTTGGCAACAGCCAGGTAGGCCTGGCCCACTATAAAAGGGTCTGCTTGTCCCCTTTTCTCTCTCTCTTGCTCTTGCTCTCTTGCTCTCTTGATCCCTATGTCCCCTTCCCCCTCTCTCCTTCCCTTCCCCTCTCCATGTGCTCATGGCCAGCCTCTACTTCTCTCTCTCTCTCTCTCTCTCTCTCTCTCTCTCTCTCTCTCTCTCTCTTTCTCTCTCTCCTCTTTCTGCTCTACTGCCCTATTAACTCCCCTCCCCATGCCCTAAATAAACGCTATTCTATACTATACCATCATGTGGATGGTCCCTCAGGGGGAAGGGATGCCTTGGCATGGGCTGTCAGAACCATATTCTATATCTCTTTATCTTTTTATAAACACATCAATTTCGATAAAAACATGTTCTTTTAGAACAAAACACACTTGTTTCTTAGTTTGATTTTAGAATTCCAATACATAATATTTTCTTTTTTTTTTTTTTTTTTTTTTTTTGGTTTTTCGAGACAAGGTTTCTCTGTATAGCCCTGGCTGTCCTGGAACTTACTCTGAAAACCAGGCTGGCCTCGAACTCAGAAATCCGCCTGCCTCTGCCTCCCAAGTGCTGGGATTAAAGGCGTGCAGCACCACCACCACCCGGCAATATTTCTAATATTTACAATAATTCTCACCTGATTGAAAAATATTGTAGCATTTATTAGTTGGAGCAAAAGGAACCATGGACTTTCTGACTGTAGATGGGTACATAAATGAAAAAGAGGGTTTCCTAGTTGAGAACGCCTCAAATGACAGTGGTCTCTGTTGTTAATCTAATTTATTTGATATCTATTCTATGACCGCGTTCACTTACAGAGTTAGTTTCCTTTAAACTGTGCAGATTTCTGGCTTCCTGTATTCTTTGTCCTCCACACACATACGGCTAATTTTTTTTTTTTTTTAAAGCAGGGATTTGAACTTCTTCACTAACAACTCTCAAGTGCAACATATATCTCCAACAGTCTCATGATATCATCAGGGTCAGAACAGTGAGAATTTATTCTGATAGGCTTCTTGTTTATAAAATATTCATTCCTTTCACACTGACCATTATTATACCATTTACAGTAAAAAAAAAAAATACAGAATAAAAATGAATGCAATTGAAAATTAACTCATTTAACTCTAGGGGCCTGAGGCCAGTTATTAAGATTTTAAAAGAAAGGTGTAGTGAAAATAGATGATCAGGTGGTAGAATTTTAGAGACAGGAGTTTAAGTACTGATTTCAAAATCTAACTTCTAACAAAATGCTGACCTTTTGTAGTTTTCTGATCCCAAGCCCCTCTTCCCAAGGGCAGCGGAAGTTGACATTGTTCTAAACAAAAGAATTTTTGGCTATGTAAACAGAAGGATTTTAATTGGGTAAACAAGCCTAAAGGTTTACCAGAGAAGCAGAACTTTTAAAGTGGTTTCTGTTTACTGGGAACCACCCTTAATGCTTCAGGAACCTCCCTTAACCTTTCTCCAAAGGTCAACTACCTTTGCCAAGGACACCTAGTTATAGGGCAATTTGGGCAGAGTGAATGGGCTCTGGTGGAAACCCTGCTAAATGTCATATAAAATTTCCTTACTTTCCCACCCATTTAACACTTCTTTCTGCCTGTCACTACTGCCCATAAAGAGAAGACTTGGCAGTTTGATCCCCAGTAGATCTATATCTCTGCCCACATAGCAGTCTAGTTCTGTGTTTCACTGAACCATCTTTTATATGGTGTCATTAAGCTGATATTTTTTAACTTCATTATCAAGTCTTCTGCTTAAGTAAGTAAGTTAGTTTCTCCCAAGTTTTTTAATGACCCGACCTTCAAAAATGCTGTTTCTCTTCTAATTTTAAGATTTACACTAAAAATAATTCGCTGACTACATTCTTAGAGATCCTTTTGAAATTTGAAGGCAAGAAGTGCAACATTACAACAATTATTTAAATTACTTTTAAAACTAAAGTAGGGTAAGAGTTTCATTTTTAAAAGTCTTTGTAAAATTAACTAACTAATAAATCAAAAGGAATCTCAATTGACTATAACCAAAATTTAATTAAGATGATCATAAATAACATTTGTTTTTCTCTTAGTATACACACCTACATTCAACTAGTGCTCAATTCTACGGAGTTATAAAAGGGAACTTGGAATTTATTTTAAAAGAAGAAGCCCTGATATGGCATTATGAGGCAAGAAACCTCCAAAGATTCGACTTTAGATTCAAACTTTGAGTTCCTTTTCTGTTGTTCATCTACTGAAGGCCATGCAGCCTACCCTTTAGAGCAGTTTATTTCCCCAGAGAGACTTCCTTGGAAAACCTTACATTTTCATTTGCAAATGACTGTCTATAGCTTCAAAGGATAGCTATGAGGGCATGTGTCCAGTTTCCCTTTTAGCTCTAGGACCCCATCTTTTACAGACCCATGCAGCCCTGTTCATGTTGTCTCAGTCTTTCCAAGTTAAGGTATGTTTATACCATGTTGTATGTTAGAAGGCCTTGTTTTCATGTTGTCTTTCATCCCCTCTGACTTTAACACATTCTCTGCCTCTTCCATGGGTTTCTCTAAATCCTGATGGGAGGAATTTGATGAGGACACTCTATTTGTGGTCATAAGCGTCCCAAGAAAATCCCTTAACAATCCAAGCTGTTGTCAAATTGTTTTCTTAACACAAACTGACAAGAATGTCCTATTGCTGAAGATAACACTTACACCACACAATAAACAAGGTGATGCCCACATAGAGTTTTCACCCCATGCCCTAGTGCTCCTGTACACTATCAAAAGAAAAACATAAGCAACAATCCATCTACAAGCCCCTCAAACTACAATGCTCTCCTGCCTGGGAGATATGCTAGTGTGATTGTAGCACAAAGTCTTAAGGCATAGTAAATGAGGTGGAACCCAACCCTGATATACCTTCAGGGAACAAAGAATCTGAGACAAGGTGATCGAGGGACCTAGGGTAAAAGCAAATACTACTGTTCTACTAAAGAAAATTAGCCATCAAATGACTCCTAATGACATTCCGCTATTCTCACAGATCAGTACCCTGCTCAGGGACCATCAGAGAAGCTGCCATCTGCAGAAGATTGGAACAAATACAGAGATCTACAGCCAGACAATATGCAAAGAGTATGAGACTTTGCAACACTTATATCATATTCTTATGAGTTCATTAATAAATAGTCTAAGTTCTTCCCACAGTACTGACAAAATTAAGAATAAGAGTAACTAAGAATAGATTCTATTATTGATTATTAGTTCTTATAGTGTGCTAAGTTTAATTTCTTCATATAGTTCTTGCATATATTACATATATATATATATATATATATATATATATATATATATATATATTATATAATGTATCACATATATTATAGTCACATTTTCTATTTGTGGATCACAAATAAAAATAAAATTCTTCCATTTTAAGGACTTTGGAACATGCAATGTATTATCCATGGTAAACAAATTCCATTTTCAAGAACTGGAACAATTATCTTAACAATAATAGTATAAACATATATGAAAATACTTTCTGTAAACATTCTGTTTGGTTACTTTTCTGTGAGGACCCATCTTTACTGGATCCTAAAGGATGCTGGCCTTGCCCACAGACGATCGTTCACAAAAACATTCCCTGAATTTAAGTGTAATTTTACATGCTAATGACAGGTATTTTAGTTCCTATCTCACATGATGCAGCCTTCAAACTACACTTGAAAAATCAGACTTAAAGGTTATGGACAACTAATTCATTTTAATTTTGTTTAAATCTCTGGTAACAAGAAATTTAAATATAAAATGCTACTAGAAGGAAGTAATCTACATTTTTTCTTCCAAAGAGATTTTAGGAAACTCAGACATGTATGGTTTCTGAATTTATTTTTGAGTTAACTGAGAACATAAAACTCAGCAAAGTTTTCCCTAAAGCACAAAGAAAAGAGCTTTGGGATAAACACTTAAAATTGATGTAAGGACAAAGCATTCATTCTTAATCTATTAGGATACACTGATTTCCTATAATTATCCCATGTTTCTTTCTTAAATGTCCATCAATAAAATACTCTATTCTACCAAGTTTAATTGATTTTCCAAAGTATCAACAATATAATCGTGACAAAACTTACAACATGGTGGCATGTTGTGATTAATATTTGAAAGTGCCACAAATCTAATAGAGGATACAGAATTTATCAATCAGTTGGCCAAACACCATGTAAACAACTACAAACTTGGGTTTCTTTTCTTTCCTAAAACTTTTACTTTGACACAAGATCTTGCTGAATTGCCCTGTCAGGCCTTTAACTTGTAATCCTGTCTCAACCTGCCAAGCTTGACTTTCAATAACCAGATTATAAATCCTTGTTTTCCTGCATGGAAACAAGCACTAGGCTAAGCTTTCCTTTTGATGGATCCTGTCACGTAGCCCGTGATTTTAGCACTGTTTGCTGCTACTGCTTCAATTGTAGAAGAAGTATTGTTTTCTTTTTGGAGATTTTTGTCATCAATCTCTTCACGAAGGATGCTGCTAACACTTACTGTAGTCATATTTAAAAAGACAATTGATATCAGAAGCATAGTAATGTTAAAATAATTTTGAGATAAATTATACTGACTGCTTTACTATATTTTCTTTAAGTAGCACTGAAAAAATTAAGTAAGATAAGGATCTTATTGAGCTTCAGATAAAATATTAGATTATCAGATCTATGCCATTTATTCTCTTCTTTTTATTTTGAAAAGAAAACAGGCAACAAAAATCATATAATGATACTCATTCAGCAATGACCCAGTGTCAATACTTTTGAATTTATGGCTTATCTTGTTTATAAATGACACACGCATCTGATATGATAAACATCATATCTAAAGTATTTTATTAGCAGCATTATTACTGACACACAACAAATCAAACTACTGCAGCTCACAATACATTTTTAACTCATTCTTGATTTCACACTTACGAATTTGGCTTTACTGTGAAGACATAATGTTAAGAAGTGTATAGATTTTTGCTAGTCAATGTAAATGGAACTATTTACTTTATTTTTTTCTTTACAGTTTATGTGTATATTATATGTCTATGTTTGGCATGTGCACATTAATGTAGGTACCCATGAAGAACAGAGGAATTAGATTTCTTGAAGACAATTGCGAGCTCCCTAACATGGGTCCTATGAACTAAACTCAAGTTGTCGGCCATCCCAATACATCCTCTTATTCAGTCACCCCTCCAGATGTTTTTTTTTTTTTTTTTTTCAGCATAATTGGTTTAACTATTTTGGCATAGCTTTTATAGTATATGTCTTATAAATTTAATTCTTATGGGGAAACAAAAAATCTTATGAATGAAGGTCTTTCTCCTACAAAAAGTAATTTCCATTTCTGTTTAAGAAATTATTGTTTGGGTTGGAGAGATGGCTCAGTGGTTAAGGGCACTGACTGCTCTGCCAGAGGTCCTGAGTTCATTCCCAGCAACCACATGGTGGCTCAGAACCATCAGTAATGTGATTTGATGCCCTCTTCTAGTGTGTGTCTGAAGATAGCTGCAGTGTGTACTCATATAAATAAAACATAAATAAATCTTTAAAAAAATAAATTATTGTTCATATTAGAAGTGTCCCGAATGACTCTGGACCCACCCTTTATAACTATTACTAGGAAGGTTAAAATCAACTAAAGCATAATATGAAGCAGACTGAATACAAGTTTTAACATGAATGTATGCTGCCAAGTAAGCATATTTATTACTAAAGCCAGATATTAGAAGTTAAAAGTACTTAAAGAATGTGAAAAAATATACTACATGATACAGCCACACTTTATCAATTACTCTTATAAAGATTAACTTTTTAACATTTATCAACTTATATTTCAGGTATTTGTATTTTTATCAGAAGGTAGAAATCACATGATCTATATAACCAATAGTTATGTTAGAAGGTGACATCAAGATGCCTCAGTGAAAAGTCAGAGAAAGGAGCCAGAAAATTATAAATTGAAAACAAATTTAAAATGACAAGAAATTTGAAGAATCAAATATTTACCAATAACAGGGCAGCATCTTCTCCAACCCAGCACTGTAGACAAACAGAATCAGGACACTGAGATGAATTTGAGGATGCTCATTTTCTCCTCCGTGTTCTTTCAGGTACCAATTTCCCATTTTCAAGTGATGTTTCAAGACACAGATGATTCACAGTACAGTAAGGAAGCCCACTTCTTGGCAAAAACAATCTTTAGACTCTCTTTTCATGTAATCTGGCAGATCTGCCTCCTTGACATTCTTTCCATCAATGTGCAACATTTGCTATGAATCTCGTTCTTGACAGAATACTTTCTTTGAGGAATTCTCTCTTAATTATTCCCTATATGGTTTGCCTTCTGGAAATTTCACTACCTTTGTTAACTTTCTTTGAGGAAGCTGATTTTTGAGTTACTGTCCTAAAGTTTCTGTTATAAACACATTTGCTCTTACCTTTTCCTTTTTTCTTGTTCTCATCATTCTACTATGAGATATTGGACACCTCTTCAAGGCTGTTTAAGAAAGTTTCACCTTCCCAGCTTCTCTCGTTTTGACATGTCATTTTTCAAATGTGCAGAATACTTTTTCTCACTTATATATGTAGGATAGAATTTATCTCTTGACATAGATGAAAAATCCCTTCGAAATGTTCAATCTACATTTGTTTAAAAGGCAAGTTAATGGTATTGTATGTCATAGTCAATTTATAAAAGACTATATCCAAAATTTACTTTTAACTGAAGGTTTAACATTCAGTCTAACTCATTAAATCATGAGAGAACTGACTTGTGTTAACAATACTTCTACCTATTATTACTATTGGAGAGAAAAAAGAATGTTTCCTATCTTTTCTTGGAAAATCAGCTGTCAGTGTTATATGGTTTTATAAATTTTAAAACAATCATTTATTTACTTTGAATTAATCATTTGAAAGCAATATATTACCTTCCAATTTTTATATATGTTTGATAAATTGTTTTATAATTGTTATATTGTTACTGTTACATGAACTTCTGAATTATTTCTATATTTATAAAAGAACACCTTTAAGAAATAAAAACAAATCTGGTACAGGTATTGGGATTTCCTGCATTCAGAGTTATGAAATAATGACATTCCCACATGGTTATATTCTATAGAATTTATTTCTAAAACCAGAAGAGGTATTGTATTTTAAGTTGTTGGAGATAATACTGTGAAATATGTAGAACAGGACAAATATTAATTTATTATATATAAACAAAAATAATTACAGTTACTTGTAGTAATAGAAAATAATTAAATAAAATCTGGCGGTGTATTCCACACTACCCACCCAAATGTTCAGTGTTCCCTAAAGAAAGACACATACACAGCATATATATATATATATATATATATATATATATATATATATATATATATTTTTTTTTTTTTTTTTTTGGTTTTTCGAGACAGGGTTTCTCTGTCTAGCTCTGGCTGTCCTGGAACTCACTCTGTAGACCAGGCTGACCTCGAACTCAGAAATCCACCTGCCTCTGCCTCTCAAGTGCTGGGATTAAAGGCGTGACTTAATCGGCTCAATGGCTGGGCCACTTCCTAACCTCCATGCAGTTATTTCACTTCCTACCAATGGTTGGTTAATCCACTTCCCACCGATAATCCTGCGTTATTATTTACTAATTCCTATATTCTATTTTGGTTGCTCTGGACCCAGCGTGCTGCCCAGCTGGGCTGCAGTCTCCTAGCTCCTTCAGATGCCACCTGTGACTCCCTGTTCTCTACTCTCCTCATGCATGACTCCTCTCCCTCTCCCCTCCCCTCCCCTCCCCTCCCCTCCCGTCCCCTCCCCTCACCTCCCCTCCCCTCCTGCTATTCCCTCTTCTCTCCTCCCCTTCTCTCCTTTCTTCAACTCTCCTTCTCCGAGTATGGCAGATCTTCTTCTCCTCCCTTCCTCTCTCTCCCCCTGTCAGGGAATCCTAAAAGTACCCCCTCGGTCTGCCTTGACCAGCCATTGCCTGTTGGCTTCTTTGTTTATGAGTCAGAACCAACTGGGGGCAGAGTCTCTCAGGGTCTTACAAGATGATACTCCTGCAAAGACGTTTGGGGGGAACATAATTCGCATGATAATACAATCAATTAACAAATACTACAGTTAACTTATATAAAGCATTTAAATATTCTTGGTATTATATAGTTGTGTTTATGGCCAAGTATCTAAATAACTATATAAGATTATTATCTTATTCTTAGATAAATTTTTTGAGGTTGGGGAAGGACAAAAATGGCTTAAGTAAAAGAATGAACAAGTTGAGGCAGTGATAAACAACACCTGTAAAATACGGGTAAAAACAAAACAAAACATTGTAATATGCTTCTATAATTCTATGGTTATAATATTATGATTTAAAGTATAACCCCAAATTGCTATAATAATTCATAGTCATAAAACTAGTACTCAATCCAATCAAGGTGGCATGAGAAAATGCCATGCTGTAGTTAGTGTATCAGAATAAAAGATTAATCATTTTAGGTCAGAATGTAAGAATACAATGTAGAGCACAAAAATATGTTTCAGGCTGTCAAATTTTAAAATGTAAAACTATCAGTGAATTGTTTTAGATAAAACTTCTGTAGTAAAGATTGATTCTCAGAAGTTTGATAAAACCTTCTCTATCAGAAAGCCCATGCAGTAGTTTGACAAGATTAGCATTCTGGCCTACTTGACACATCTATTTCTCCAGGGGAAACAACTATAGCCACTGATTTATAAAACTGTGTCATAGGAGACTTTGAGTCTTGAAGGATGTGTTCAAACCTTGGTTTTGAAAATACAAAGCTATGATCAGAACTTAAGATGTTTGCTCAGGTAGAAGCATCCAATGAGACTCCTATTGAATGCATTTATTCTAGACATTTTAATTACAAGGCCTGTTTTTGAATTTGTAACTAGCTGGTCATAAGCTACTACTTAACTGGTATAAGTTTTGCTTCAGAAACAGTTCAATTCCCAGCAACCATGTGGTGGCTCACAACTATCTGTAATAGGATCCAATGCCCTCTTCTGGTGTGCATGAAGACAGCCACAGTGTACTCATATAAATAAAATAAATAAATCTTAAAAACAAAAACAAAAAACCAAGCCATTATATAAGAGCTTCATTCTTTCTGAGAACGCCATCTCTAAACTACTGAAAACTTACATAGTAATATTATTGTAATACTTGTAAAGGATAAAATGAATATACAACAGGTAAACATTTAGAATTACTAATTGGTTGGATACATTTTTTTATGATTATATAGTGAGTGAATAAATTACATAATTAATATATTAACTTGTTACAATTTATTATATGGAAACTATTTGATTACATATGGAATTCCTTTAATTTTAGTTGCTTAAAAATGGGTATCACAGATCAGTGTGATGGCAGCGAGTCAGTGTAATGTCAAGTGAGAAAAGATACTAGCCATTAAGCCTGATCACTTGTACTAGCTGATTTTGTGTGTCAAGTTGACACAAGCTAGCATTATCAGAGAGGTAGAAACATCAGTTGAGAAATGCCTCCATAAGATCCTGCTTTAAAGCATTTTCTGAATTAGTGATCAACGGTGGATGGCCCAGCCTATTGTGGGTGGTGTCATCCCTGAGTTGGTGGTCCTGGGTTCTATAAGAAAGCTGGCTGAGCAAGCCATGTGCAACAAGACAGTAAGCAGTACCATTCCATTGCTTTTTTCATCAGATCTTGTCTCCAGGTTTCTGCTCTGTTTGAATTCCTGTCCTAACTTTCTTCAATAAGAAACAGCAATATGGGAACATAACGCAAATAAATGTTTTTCTTCACAACTTGGTTTTCAGTCATGGTGTTTTGTTAAGCAATAGAAACCCTAAGAGACCACCTGATTTTTATTCCTGGACACTATGCCATGGGAAGAACAAACTCCCACAACTTGTATTCTGACATCTGTAGGCATGCCATAGACACACACAATCTCACACCAATAAATAAATGTAATGAAAAATGACAGTAGAAATAGCATTTGCTATCTTTACTAGTTTAGTTATACTAATGTAAACAACTAGAGGAAAAAATAAAAGGTACACATTAGAGGGTTAAAGATATTTTCAAACATACTTTATTTTTTCTAGAATTGCAATAAACTATTTAAAATAAGACATCTGTGCGTTTGAAACAATTATGAACATTACTCTTGATAGTTTCAAAATCATCAAATACAAAGTTAACGTTATTTTCTATGTCAGTACATTCTTCACATTGTTTGATTAATTATATGCTTTTTAAACATTATTAAATTAAATTAATGATTATTTGTGAATATGAATAATCTTTTCAAAAATACATTTTAATTTGGATTTTAATAGCATTTTATTTTGTTTGCTATAAAGAAATTTAGTATCATAGTTATTTTTAAGAAAGCTTGGGAAAGTTTATTTTCTTGGTGAGATACTAATTGTCTCCACAGAATTTGTTCAATTGGTCACATTTCTGCCACAGAATCAGTGGCTGACATTGAGCCCAGCTAGGGCTTATGATCTGTATATTATCAATCTGCCAGCACATACTTCTAGAAATTCTGCGAGATTCCGGCGTACAGTAAAAATGAGTTTTTTTTTTTTTTTTTTTACCTCCTCCATTAAACTTCTAAATCTTAACAAACTTCACAGTCCTCCTGTGTGCAAAAAACCTAAAATAAACCCATACGGGGAGTTTCAAGAAATATATCTTATTTCTCAATAAGTCTTTCAAGCTTTTAATTCAGTTACTGAGGCATATTTAAAATACATACATTATGCCATCACACAAGATTCCTGAAATATTAAAGACAAATGAGCTATATGAAAAATTATATATATGATAAATTTCTGAAATATGTACAAAATAAAAGCAACATAAAATATACTGAACAGGTTTATATCTATATTTAGGTATATTTGTATATGTGAAACAACAAATAAAGAAGGGGAAGCCATTAATTTGAGTGGGAGAGCATAGGAGGTGTTAGAAAAAGAGAAGGAAGAAAATAATATTTATTTTTATTTATTTATCCCTCTTTCTGGATGCCTAGTGCAGATTGATCAGTTGTGAACAAACACACATACATATATGTAATATAATTGTACATATATGTATATGTAATAATTATTTTTTGCATATGTGTGTAGCAAAAATAGACTTAGTGGGTTATATTTTTACATTTGTCCATACACATATGTATGTAACAATAATAAAGAAAAAGATAACAACTTGAGAGTAGGAAGGTGTTGAGAGAGCTTAGAGAATCTAGAAGGAGAAAAGGGAGGTAGCAAAATCATGGGTTCAGTTTCAGTTACAGCATATTGAAAAAAAGTGTTAATAAAAGCAAAACTAGGTTATCCATATTAGTAACTTTTTTTTTGATTAGACCTTCTTTGAATTTTTATCTTGTAGACATATTGTTACTTTAACATAGATGTGAACTATTGAGAGGGAAGCAAATTCTGTTGAGTTTAAAAGATGATTCCAAAAGCAGCTTTAACTCTTATAAAGACCACTTCAGGTAAATATGTGTTAACACATATGTGCATACCATGTCATAACTGCATGGAGCAACTACTACTTGTTTAAATAATGCAGTTGTGTTTAATTTCAGGATAGATGGCTCAATTAATAATGTATACACTCATATCACTCTATATTCCTAAAATTGTCTTGCTTGTTCATGTTATCATGAAATTTAACAGATAAAAATGTTTGAATTAACAGAGATATTTGATCCATTAAAACTAGACATGTACAGTTACTTACCATGGCACCATAATAAACAAATAATTTTTATGCTCCTTCTAATGTAGGTAGTGAAATGATATTAGAATTTATAGTTTCTATTTACTTTTAGTAATTACTATTTGCTTGCTTTTATGATTATAGCAACTGAAATTTATTTTAAAAATCTACTGCTTTAAATATTTTGAAGACTTTTCTGTCTTATTCTCTAAATAAAGAATTAAGAAACAGTGAAGAGAAACAATTATATGAGATTAAAAGTAATGGTAAGAGATGTGAGGTTATTCCAAATATAGTTAAAATTATCCTAACACTTTTTATATCTTATGAACTGTGATAAATGCTCTAATATCTCTTAACAGAGAGTCTCATTTCTTGGTTAAAAACCAAGAATATGCTATAATTGTTTACTCAGATTAAAGAAAATTAACATATTACTTTGTCAAATTCATAATGTAAATAGCAACACAGAAAAAGAATCCAGATCTAGTTTTCATTCATCTGGAGATTTGCAGCAAGACAAATGGGTCACAACAGACTCAATTAAAATAAAGATCATAGTGAAAGACTTTCCCAGGATTCCTTTCAGTGTCTGCCTTTAAGAGACTATGAAATCAAGACCCAGAGCCTGTTAGCCTGACTTTAAAATTAAGACATGGACTTTCCACTTTTGGGAAACAAAAGTCCATTTAAACCTAATGAAATCTAACTTGTTAAGAAATAGTTTGCATAAAATTGCATAGTATTTTACCTCAATGAAAATTTTATATGTTTTTAATTCTTCAATCTAAGAAAGGCAAATTGAAGATATTTTTAAAACATTGAAGCATTGCAGATGTGGCTGTTGTGTCACATGTTTATCAGTAGGTGACAGAGAGGAGCGAGGCTATGTCTATGCTCAGTGTTCTGACCTGTGAACTCTGAATGATTAATAGTCTAACACTCCCTGAAAAAGCAAGCATGAGATGACTACCAGTCCGGATCCTCGCAGGCTTGATGGGGCAGACCATGCCTGAGATGACCCTGCCTGGTGTCATAATGCACAAGCAGGGCATAGCACTCCTGACTTCAAACCTGAGACAACCCCAAAGACTTGGAGACCCCAGGAATCACTAAGAGGAGCAAGTAAGTGATGGGAAAATGGAAGAGAAAGAAACAGAAGCATGTGGGCACAATGAAGAGAGCAGAACTGTAGACTTGTGGATAGTGAAGAATAGACTGATGTGAGTAGCTGGTGATGGTACATGGCACCAAAGGCCAGGCAGATGTGGCTAGTCTGGGCTGTGGCCCAGGGACATGTTCTGTGAGGACTGTGTAGAACTGAACCCATGGACCCCTCTCCTGGGTAACATGGAAGATCTGGCCCTAAGAGCAGGAGAGCAGGAGAGCTGAACTTGGAACCTAGCCAGCAATGGTACTCTGAGAGAAGGTCTGCACACGCTGCCACATTGAGGGAGTTGTAAGTGAGCAGGTCCCGAGAGTATGAACATAGGAGAGCTGGATGTGTGCCTCATCTCCCATGTGTTGGTATGGACAAGGGAGAGATACCCTCCTACTTCTTTGCCCCTTGTCATCTGTGGCAGTTGGGAGACTTGGTCCTGAGGTCATGAAAGCAGGAGAGCTGTCCGTGCCCCTCATCAGATGCAGTACTCAAGAGAGCTAGCCCTGTACCTCACCTGGGCAGCACAGTAGAGCTGACCCTAGTGGTGGGTACACAGGAGAGCCAGCTCTGAGTGCATAACCCTGAGCGAGCTGGTCTGACCACTTGTCTGCTGTGTAGAGACATGACTAAGAGAGATCTCCCTCTTTCATCCCTTGCCACCTACATCAGACAAGACAGCTGGTCTTGAGTTCATCAGAGTAGGAGAACGGGCTCTGTTGGAACTGTAACTTTTCTGGGCAGCAGAGTAGAGCAGGCTCTGGTTGTGGGGATTACCCCTAGGGCCTAAGAGCAGGAGACCCGATAGGCTGACTAGCTCAGATACCTTAGGGGCCCAGATCTAGGACTTTGAAGTGGCTCTCCCTAGCATATAGACCACTGTGTACTACTGCAGTATATGAAAGGACAAGTCCTGCAGATCCAAAACTACATGATCTCCATGACACAGGGCAACAAAAGGATAACTGAGAGAAATCCCACTGAGGTTTCAGTACGGATAGAGTGGCAGATGCTAGAGGCCTTGTACCAGACCAATGAGTCATGACAATGAACATTTGCAAGCAAAGAAGTGTGGACAAATCTGTTACTGGGGAGGTTGCAAGGGGATAGGATGGGTACAAGGGGAGGGGAAGATAGGTGGGATTGTGTTACATGATGTGATAGTCATAAAGAACCAATAATAATGTTTTATTAAAAGAGAAAAAATATTGAAGGGAATTCCCAGAGATTACAAAATGAAGGAATAGACTTTTATATTTTTTATTATATTTAACTATTGATAGAAGGCATATTTCTTAACAAATGGAGTCCAAAAAATAAATTTGATTAGCAGCCCAGTTTCATTCATAAAACCCTGACCCCAGTTTTATCAGGAAGCACATCCACATTGTATTCCTAAGGATCAGAAATATAAACAAAACACTAAAGCAGAAATATATGTAAAGGAGAATTAAGGTATAAAGGTTGTACCAAATCAATGATAGAAAATTGCAAGGTCTTCCTCACCCACCGATGCCTGACACTGTCACCCTCCCCTACATATGCAGCTGGAAGGCTGGACGCCCCAGAGTGGGGGAAATCGTGGGTGGGGAGATGGGAGTGGGAGGGTGGGTGGGGGCATATCCTCATAGAAGCAGGGGGAGGGGGATGGGATGTGGGATTCCTGGGTGGAAGGGAAAGGGGATTACATCTGAAATGTAAGTAGAATATCCAATAAAATTTTTTTTAAAAGAAGAAAGCTGCCACCAGGCGGTGGTGGCGCACGCCTTTAATCCCAGCACTTGGGAGGCAGAGGCAGGTGGATTTCTGAGTTCGAGGCCAGCCTGGTCTTCAGAGTGAGTTCCAGGCCAGCCCGGGCTACACAGAGAAACCCTGTCTCAAAAAAACAAAATACAAAAAACAAAAAACAAAAAAAAGAAAGCTGCAAGGTGAACAATCCAATGTTTGTTTTCTAAACAGACTGTTACTACCAACTTCATTGTCAAGTAGGAAATCCACAGAAAAACTGCTGCAGAACTCAGAAAAAAATGAAAGAAAAAAGAAGAATATGGTGAATGCTAGCCAATTGGAATACAAACTAATCACCAGATACATAGATCAACAGTGTGTGGCTTGGATTTCATTAAACAAGGAAGACTAGTCACTAGTGTACCTGTAGCTGTTTCTCAAGTGTAATAAGCTTTGACAAAAAGTGTTCTTTGAAATCCTATTAACAACAAAAAAAAAATGTGTATGCTTCCTGGGAAGGGAAGAAATCTATCTGAAGCAAACAAATATAACCAAGTACTTGTTCAGGGTAGAAAATACTTAAATAATATCCATAAAATATTGCTCTTAATGTTATTTAACTAGCAAAGAAAGTATCAAGAAGGCTATGGCTAATCTGAGATGGATCCCTATCATGTAGGCTACAAACATCCACAGGAAGGCAAATTTTTGTTCCGTGTTCATAAAAATCTCTGTGACATGTCAACATAAAGAAAATCAATACTGTTTTGTGGGTGAGGTGAAGTAGAAAGGACTAGTACCTTGGCTGATGTCCCAGGTGGTAAAGTACATAGCAAACCGGATGTTGTTTCTATAACTATAAATGTCCTTTTATGGCTAGTGATACTCTTCAGGTTTAAAGCAATATTCCTAGAAACTATTCTTCATTTAACTCTGAGCATTATGTTCCAAATGTATTACAAAACAAGGAAGAGACCCAACAAGGCAAAAGAAACTGAGCAGTAATTTATTGTTCAACTATAAATTAAAAATGAACTTCTTCTTAGGAAATTATAAGCTTATATAAAAATCATGTGCAAATCTATGTCAAATATTAATGTGGCACAAGATATTTTCTGGTGTCCAAAAATATTTGTCTTCTCAATCCACAAAGCTTGGCTCTTTGCTCCCAAATTTACCTCACATTACAGAAGAGAATATCATTTAGGTAAAAATCTTTTAATTTTTTGGGAATTCAAAGATAACATCTGAAAACCACAAGCAAATAGAAAGGAAAATATGTTTATTTAGTCAAGATGAGTTTTTCTTCTGCCTTATTGCTCCTGTACTGGGATGGAGGAGAGGAAGGAATTTCAAGGATTGTAGAAAATCTTGTCAATCTTGTCTCACAACGTGATGGTGTGGATTATGGAGGTATCTGTGGCATTTTTATTTCTGATACTACAGGTGATGAGAGCGAGGGTTTTGCAATTGGCAGGCAAGCACTCTACCCTGGAACCACATCCCTAGCTCTGGTACTTTTAGTTTGGGAGAGAAGTGTGGGTAAGCATGTTGGTGACACAATCTCACAAGGCGCAAAGACTAGGCCAAGCAGGAACTTTAAAATGAAGGCAAGAATGACAGAGCTACAGTCTCAACAGAAACTCAGATCTGAAAGGTATCATGATGCCTTTCAGAAAAATCACAGGATTGAATGGTGCAAATCTATCCCCCTACATTTCCTCTTCACCCATGCCTTGCTTTGAGACTTCTTCTCTTCCCTTACCCTTCCTGACATACTCTAAACTTTGGAAATTTATGGGAAACTCTGGAAAAGATGGTAACATTCATGCCTTGAGCATTTGAATTGCAGACATGAAATTGTTTCATTCTATCCATTGAAAACCTTCTCAAGATATTTTCCTTTTTTTTTTTTTCTTTTTTTTTTTTTTTTTTTTTTTTTTTGGTTTTTCGAGACAGGGTTTCTCTGTATAGCTCTGGCTGTCCTGGAACTCACTTGGTAGACCAGGCTAGCCTCGAACTCAGAAATCCGCCTGCCTCTGCCTCCCAAGTGCTGGGATTAAAGGCGTGCGCCACCACCGCCCGGCTCTCAAGATATTTTCCATAGAATTCCTTGAAAATTCTTTCAGTAAGAAATAGATATTACCGAATGTGCTGTAGAATTTTAGTAACATGAGAACTCTATAGGATTTTTAGTTTAGAGTAGAAATTCTCAATAAATTATATAGGTTCTAAACTCACTCATTTTAAAGTAAGCTGTGATTTATTTGTTACTTATTGTATGTTGTGCATGTCTCTATGCATTGTTATACATGGTAACTGTATGTGAAGGAGCTCAAAGGAGAACTTGTAGAAATCAAATTTTTCTTTTTACAATTTGCGCTCAGGGAATCAAAGTTTCTCAGCCTTGGCTTCTTTAACAAGCAAGAGCTGTCTTGCTGGTCTCAATCTTACTTTCTGTTATTTAATCCAGAAATAAATAATAATATTTTGAAGAATAACAACATCTTTATAACTTTAAAGATTCATGTTCATCTTAATGTATATTTTTATTATTTAAAAATATGTGACTTTTTTATATAAGAGAGAAAACAGCCAGTATATTTTGCAGAGTTTCATGTATCTATATATAATTGATAGGTCATAAGCATGTTAAATGCTATCAAAATTTAGGGAACATAAGCTAGAAATAATTTAAAACTCTTGAAGCTAAGTTTTCTTCACACTGTTTGTAGATTTTCTACTGTTCTTACATCTAGAAAAAGCTGTTTTAATGAGTTTCAAAGAATTTTCCCAATGTAGGTAACAGTGTTCCAGCTATGGTAGTTTAATATAAGCTGTGATTTATTTGTTCCAACAAATACCTGAAGTTTCATTTCAAGATCCCCTTAAATTTAAATAACTCTGAACTATAACTTGATAATTAATAACATTTTCTTGCACTTGAATAGATGTATAGATATGGATAAGGATATAGATACTAACATGAAGGGTTCTAGGCAAAGAGCCAGAATTGACAACCTTGCTGGTTATTTTTTCACAATAAATTAGACAATTGTCAATGTAACTTATCCAACTATCCCACTGAGGTTTGGCTGATTGGAATCCATATGGGTCCATCATCTGAGGTTTTTGTACTCCCTGAGTTAGCTAACAACACTGAATTTCTGAGTCTGTGAAGCTAATGACTAGATTTTGGATTTCTGTTTGAAGTCCTGATACCACAAAGATTTTAGGCAGTAGGTCTTAAAGCCTCTGTGATATTAATTGCCCTTCCAATGCATCATCCATAGCAACACTGTGAAGCACCAGTGCACATTTCATGGATGCATAAGAATTACTTTACAATCAACACACATCCATTTTGTTCATTTCTAATTTTCTTGACAAAGTCTCCTTTTGTTTATAGTCTAAATTAATCTCCCCAGTACCTCTCACAAATGCTTCTGAATTGTCTGCCTTTTCGTTGCCATCAAGAAATAAGAGCATGTCCTCTTTGCATTCTGCATCATGTTGACTTAGTTTTACTATATAGCGATTTATTTCAAACCCTTCACTCATATTCCTGATGTACATTTAATCCTTCTGGGAAGGATCCATTCTCCACTATCTAATAATCCCAAATTTCCTAACACTCAGGTACATGATGTTTCATCTAGACAATGTTTCTTATATGGTTACTACACCTTCACAACTAACGTCCAGGTTCCCTTCTGTGTACCTCCTGGGTTTTCCAGAGCTTTCTCTCAAATGTCAGCTTTCAATTTTTTTTCCCCAATCATTCACATTATTATAAAAACTGCTCAGTTAGAAAGTTTATTTCCTGTATTCTCCTAAAGGGCCAGAAACTGCTGTTGTTTATAAACCAATTATGTCAGATTCCAAATCAAAAGAGGAGAGACAGACTCAGTCTTTGAATATATAATTGATCCATTTAGTGAAAAACTATCACTCAAAAGAAATGCCTCATAGTTCTGTACTCATGATCATGTTACAGTTATTAACAGGACATTTCTATACAGTTACAATTAAAAAAGAGGTAAAAAAGGGTTAGGTAAACAGAAAGGAAGCCATTATGCTCCCATATGACTAAACGAAATAAAGCAAACAAATTATCTTGAGAGTAAAAATAACTTCAGAGATAATTTGTTCAAGATAAGATGAGATTTAAATGTTTGGGTTATTAAATTGTTTTCAGGAAGATGTGTATCTTTGGTTCACAAAAGTACCACTGGTTTCTTACTACCAATGCCATACTTTTTTTTTTCACCAACCTTGCTTTTGAGTAAAAAATTTTTTATTAAAATTTTAATTGGTAATACCTGTCATAATAAAATAAGTACTATACAAGATTAAAACTCAGAACTTAGCCGGGCGGTGGTGGTGCACACCTTTAATCCCAGCACTTGGGAGGCAGAGGCAGGCGGAAGGCGGATTTCTGAGTTCGAGGCCAGCCTGGTCTACAGAGTGAGTTCCAGGACAGCCAGGACTACACAGAGAAACCCTGTCTCAAAAAACCAAGAAAAAAAAAAAAACATGTTAAATGCAACTCTGACATTTAGCTTTGTAATTGACTAGTTTACACAGTTCCAGTGAATGTGGAAAGTATCCTAGCTACACATCTCCATTTGAATGTCCTGTGTTCAGTAAAAGCAATGTGCTTGAAATATTGAGTTTATATAAACTATAGGAAAAATTTTTTTTAGATTCCTCTTTAAAATATTCCATAGTACAATTTATAGCATGTATTTGTCTGCCAAACAGAAAATAAAAATATTCATCATAAAACTTCTTTGAAAGATAGGCTACACGGTTTTCAAATAGATGAAATATTTTAAAATGTAAATTATTTTGTTCAGTACAAAAAACCATAGTTTAAATCCTGTGACTTAACAAAACAGAAAGAAAAATTTAAATATAACCAGCAAACTGGATACTGTGTTAAACACTTTCAGTTCATTATACTCTCCTAGATTATGAGTAGGGAGTTATAAGTGACAGCTATGAAACACATCCATGACCACCATGTCATGATAAGTGTAAGGGTTGAATAATGGCATACATGTTTACCTTGGTGGTATCCAAAAGCTCTCTTTAGACTTATGACCTATTTAGTAAGAAGAAGAACTTACATGGTACTGGAAACCCAGCTAACTATTCTGCGCAAGTGAAGTCATAGTTATTGGGAGAAAATCTACAAACACTAATTTACTAAACCAGTATAATATCTAGAATAATCTATAATAATTTGTCCTTGTACTCACAGATAAGTACAGTCTTACTCTTCATCAAGAAAACTTCTCTTTACAGCAGATGGCAAACATTACAGAAACTCACAACCAATCAAAATGCCTAACTGTGGAGCCCAGTCCCAGTGGATACATTTACAATAAACAAACAACAACAACAAAATAAGCACTACTGCTGCACCCATAGGTCAGGAAACATTGTGGAAAGGGATGAAAAATTGTAAGAACTAAGGAAATTTGCTTGAGTTTGTGTCTCCTAATAATATCAGAATCTACATCTATAAGGTTCTCACCATCATTACTATCTAAATGAGAGCTGAACAATGATAGCAGTGAATACACAAAACTAGTCTCCAAATCTACACAAAGAACTTCAAGCAGCTGAGTAAAACTGGGAATGAGAAAGGTGGTCCTCCACAGGGAAAGGGACACCAGGTAGTTGTCCAGTGGCAAATAGTTTACCCTGAACACATGATACAGATATCATTATACAGAGATAGCAGGTTATATTTAGGAATATATATATACATACATATATATATATATTTTATATGTATTTATATGAATATATATTTAGGAATATATATATACATAAATACACACATATATTCATATATATTCATTCATACTATACCAATTACTAAATAGAAAGTGACATGAATTTGAAGGAGACTGTGGAAGGTGTGTTTTAGAATATTTGGAAGATAAAAACGGAAAGAGAAATGTATTCAAGTTATAATCTCAATAATTAACAAAAACATAAAAAAATAAAGTGAGGGGTATTCCACATTTACAGAAGGGATTGGGATGTGCCATACTATGGTTTTTGTCACTCATTTCTCTTCCAACTTTACTGGAGGGATGGCTCAGTGGTTAAAAGCACTGTCTCCAGAGGTCCTGAGTTCAATTCTCAGCAAACACATGATGACTCACAATCATCTGTAATGGGATCTGCATGCCCTCTTCTGGTGTGTCTGAAGAGAACAATAGTGTACTCACTATATATATATATATATATATATATATATATATATATATATATATATATGTATATATGCAAAAATAATATAAATGTGAATCTTCATGACAGAATAATAAACCGGCTGAAAAGGCTATGCATAATAACTTTTCCATGTATAAGGTCTTCTATATGAATATATCTTCCACAGAACCTAAGACATATAATAAATAGAATCATGGTTTTTAAAATTTTTATCATTTTAAAATTTGCATATATTTCTTTAAGTACTAAGAATTTAAGTACTAAGAAGACTAAGAATTTTATTTTGAATTAAAATATACATGCGATTTATGCATATGAATGTAGTGGGAAATTTTCCCACAAGTTGGGAGGAGCTAAGGTGGGAGGAGTAAGGAGAGGAAGAGGAGAAAGAAGAGGAGAAGCAAAGGAAGATAGAGATGGAGGAGTTATGGAGAACCATACATGTATCAGGAGCAGTCCTGGGTAACAACTTATGTCTAGGTTAGATATTGAGAAACACCTCTAATTGTGTGAGCATCTTGTCAATTGAGCATTTTCAAACATATAAAGCCTTTGGTTAATCTGTAAGCATTAGAGTTTCATTTCTACTGGGTACTGCGTGGATGGCGGGATGGTCTGGGCTCAGACCAACCATGTGGAGGCAGCGTGGAAGATTGGTAGAGCCATTTCCCACTCTGGTGTCTCGTGGGTGGCAGGGCTGGTGTCTGAGTACCGGTGGCCTGAGCCAAGCGTCAGCGAGAACACACCACTGCCGCTCTCATGGCCACAGGCCTAGACTAGTCGGGAAGATGATGGTTGATTATGAACAAGCAAGATTGGGAGCCGCCGTTTTAAGTATCTCCCACAACATATGAATATTAAGATTTTTTTCTCAGGATTATTTTGTGCTTAAACGTCAGTAGTGGAATTTGGCTAAAACTTAATTTTCTAGCATTTCTACTGAATTCAAGACTGGAAAAATCCAATGCATATATTTATGATCCTTTCAGGACAGCAGTAAAAACAGTTAACATAAACCAGGGCTTAACCTGATACATTAGAATAGAAAAAAAGAAAAAGAAACAAAATGGGTGTATCGTATAATGCTTATAGGACTTTGTAGGTACATAAGAAAATGAGGTAAAGCTTGCAGTATCTTGCTTGTAGTTTCTAGCTATTTATGGTGACCCATAAATTCATGGGTTTTGTGAGCTGACTTGAATTTTAGAAATCTTGGTGATACTTTCCTAACTTTCTTTTCTGGTATCACACTCTCTAGATTTGTAAGTAGATTTACATAGGGAAATCAAGTTTTATAGTAGGAAGTGCAAAATAACAGGAACCCATGTCACAAGGAAATCAAAATAAAATAAACAACAAAACTTCCTTAATGTCACCTGTAGTACGCACACTGGATGAGCACAGAACAAAGAAATCAGACAAATTACAATCCATACACAATGTAACTATGCAAATCAAAATGAGAATACAATTTAGGTATGGTGGTGCAAGATTTAAACCCAGCAGAGGCAGGCATATCTCTGAGTTTGAAGCCTGCCTGGTCTACAGTTCCACCATAGTCAGGGATATACAGAGAAACTCTGTGTCAAAAAAAAAAAAAAATCAAGAGAATAAATTGGAAGAATTTAAGCATCTATTCAAGGTCACAGCAAGTTTAGACAAATAAAGGACAATATGTGGACTAACATTTCACATTATTTTTCATTATTCCACAGGATCTGTGGAGACTGGTTAACACTTAAGAGTGCAGGCTGCATACCCCTGAGGACTTCTGCGGATATCAGCATCCATCTAAAAAGCTAGCTGTAGCCATATATATAATCCCAGAGCCACGTTGTCAGGAGTGTAGAGACAGGGAGGCCAGTGAGGCTTGATAGCATCCCCCATAGTTCCCAGATTCACTAAGAGATCGTGTCTTAAAGATGAACAGGTATAGAGAAGACAACCTGACATTCTCCACCTGAATCCCCATTTGTGGAAACAGTTCCACATCCCACCACCACACAGGAACACATAGAACACACACACACACACACACACACACACACACACAACTAAAACAACCAACCCATCAACCAACCAAACAAACAAACAAAAAGAAAAGCAACCTGCAGACAAACATATGTGAGAGACTATGCCATTGTAAACTACTGACAAATCTGTGAGTAAACAACTCTATTTCATGTTACTGTACAATGTTTTACAATTTTCTCTTGAATTATTAAGTATAAATTGGACCCATAACTGCTTAAAAACTGAAAGAAATGTGAAGCAGCAGCATTGACATCCATCACATAATGACTCGGAGCAGACATTCGTCATTTGAACCTGTATTAGATCAAATGACAGTCACTTTGAAAATTCATCGAATCGTATTCTACAGCATGTTATAGTCATTTCATTGTAAATGGAAAGGAAATAATTTTGTTTGAAGTGGAATAAGAATACAAAATGTGATAACAAGGGAACTATTCATACATATGTATATAATGTGACATAAGAATTTCTTCTACTGTATTCATTTGGGTAAGAAGACTGAAAATGTGTTTGATGTTTGGCTGCCAGCAGCAAGCCTTTCTCCACTTCCTTACATGGAGCCCCAGGCATGGGGAACTGACTAGGAAGCCTGCATATTTTCCACTGGGTATAGCAGGAACTATAGCAGATCTGTAGCTTCACACAGGATCACTCAACCATGCATAAAAACTCCAAAGTCAAGAGGTTGTCTTTTTCTCTCTTGTGCCTTTTTGGAACTGTTTTGGAGTTGGTCCTAACTAAAAATCCTGACTGTATAGTGCGAACTTGTCAAGGCAAGGATCATGATGACCACCTGAGGCTTTTCTTCATTTTTTTTTTTTTGGTTGTAGTTTTTGGGGGGTTTGCTATAGTAATAAGGTGCTATTGTAATGAGGTTGAGGTTACTAGAAAACTTGCACACTGCTGAGTTCTCTGATCACAGATTTCATCACTCTATGCTAGAAGTTGTAAAACTTTAGAAGCAAGAGTGAGTTCTTTAACTGAACCTGGAGCTTGTGTCAAACTTAGATATTTCTGCCTTATATTGTATTATAATTCATGATTCTGGTTTCAACTGTTTCAACCTGTAAGAACAGGTTCTTACCTTGTGATAGTGGTACTTTGTTGCCTAGTCTGGCCTGTCCCTGGTGGGGACAGAGTGACATGATTTCTGCCCCTGGGATAGGACCTGTGGTGAGCTTCCTCCAGTGCTGATGTGAGCATAAGGCTTGTTTTTGTAGTAATGTACATATTTTCTGGATGCCCTAGCAAAGGAGGACTCTTTCCTTGAGTGTCCTCCCTGTTAACATTAATGATGCCATGATAATTAGAAACAGCCCTGAGTCCAGGAGTCAGGGGTGTGGCTGTGTCTCAGCAAAACGGTTAACACTGTGACCTTCAGGACAACCCTACGTGAAAGAGCTCTAAATACGTGTGTTCGAAAATATATAATTTCTCAATTATGCAAAAAATAAGGATGAAATTTGAGTTAAACAAGTGGCTTCATGAATCTAATGGAGCAAAAGCAGCTATACTGAGAGTCAACTTGTTAGAAAATGACTAAGAAAGAGATTTAGGGAGTGGTGATCTTGAGAGATTCCACTCAGCTAGCTTTTTTGTTTATGCTTACAAAGGCAAATATATTCCTTTCTTCCTGGGTCTTCGGTGCTTAACAAAGGCAGACAGGTCTCTCAATTCTTTTGGAATGTTAAGAAAAAATCTATGTTTGCGGGGTCCTAAGAATCAAAAAAGTAGGATGCTGATTAGTAAGATAATCAAAATGAAACCTGTTTTAAGTGACTGGATTGATATGTAAAATAAAAGCATGGACCTGTGTTATTTAGGAAATAAGCTAGGGAGAGAATTATTTAGGATAAAAAGAGAGAACTTCTTGGAGAACTGACACACACTGCAAGTCGCACATGGACAGAGAGATCTCTTAGTATAGAAAGCAAGCAGAAGATACACAGAGAAATCTCCAGAGAGAAAACAACATACAGAGGCAGACTGGAAAAGCTGTATCAAGGAGAACACAGGTCATCAGCTTGGACCTACCATTTGACATTTTTTTCACCACTCCCAGACACCCCATCTCTCAGAACCCCTCTCCATGCCTAAGCTGGTCCTTGGTACTTTGTTGTATGTTTAAACAGGTACTAACCCCTTCCATAGAAAACTCATCACAAATCTTGATACCTTGTTTGTTATATATGTTATTAGTCAGTTACATGGAAAATCAGTTACCATGTTGAACACTAAGCTGTAAATTACAAAATGCAGGTATCTCAAGAAGATCCTGTGAATGTCTTCGGTGATTCCATTCTCTGGAACCCTGCTGTTAACAAGAGTCCCAATTTTATGTATGTATGTATATATGTATGCATTTATTTATTTATTTATTTATTTATTTATTTTGGTTTATTAGAAAATACCATTTTCCCACCTTCATGGTACAACTAAGGACTTTATTCAAATTACCCTTAGGCAGAGAGGATTATAACCTACAAGTAAGCACTTCCATGAGGGAGTCTTTAACCTTCATGATTGTATTATGAGTTATTATGGAGTAAGAGTTATGAATATAATCAAAGTAAAAAATACAGAAGTATGAATAATACCTACTAAAAATAATCGAAACAAATATAAAAATAAATAAAAGCAAGTCGAAACAAAACCAAACATAAAAATCTTGGCACAAAATATGGAAACAGAAAATTGAAGGAAAACCCTACTTACTAATTTAAACAATATTAAAAAATACTACACAGTGAAATTATAAAGTAGCCACCATTGTTTTCCATGCTTCTATATACAAGTTTGGAATTAATATCACTAACTATTGAGATATAACAACTGGTAAACTTTTGTGGCTTTAATCATTAGAGCACATCAGATTAAAAATATTCTTTGGGAAGTTACTAAATTTAGACAATAGATACAACATGGTGTACAATAGTTAGAAGTAATAAATGGTGAATGAATACTTATGCCTCATTTTAATCTTCATAAATATTGCATTGACTAAATATCTCACACTGGCTATGGAAGCTCTGGCCAAAATAGTAATAAATTAAATTAAGTTTATGGTACTTGTAATAGGCCTGACAAATTGGGACTGCCATAGATTTTTACCCTCAATTAAAATAATTAATATAGTCAAATGCAAAATAATACAGGCCCTTCTGAGACTGAAATTCAATATCCAAGATTACTCAGAGAAGATGGGATGGTTAACCACAATTTAATCACTTCACAGTGTAATTTGTCTATTTTAAAAGCCAAAGTAAATGAAATCTCAAGGTAAATTGCTAAACAATTCCATGGCCCTACCAATTTAGAAACTCATTGGCAATATTCTTAAAAGTACTAGGCACAACTAATGTTTAGCTGATAAATATTTTCCTGTCATTGATGTGATTTCTGCGTTCTTCTTATTGCCTATGCCAACAGCCTCCCTCTCAGCCTTCACATTTAATGATACCACAATGTATTCATCACAGGATCAGCTTCTCCCAGCTTCTTTAAAGCTCTTTAATGACTATACCATTGCAATGGCTTCTGCAATACAGCCACAAATATAACCATCTTCAATTTCTTGTGAACCACTCTTCAAGAAGTCACACTTTATAATATTGTTCTGAAAGTATCTTCATTCTCGCCATCATTTTTAGACATCCTGATAGTCACAAAAGAGCTCACTATAAAAGATGTTCTACTGTCCAATATATAAGAGAACTATATTTTCATTCCAAGACTATCATAACTCGTGTACCATTAAAACCAAATACTGACTCTGAAATGAAAACTATTCTTTTATGTAAGCCAGAACTATGTCCTCTGTCGTATCTCATTAATATGTCATATACCCTTTCATGTCCTGGGGCCTTGCAAGTTTTCATAGCTTTGCAGGAGGCCACCCTACTTGAAAACCTATTAGTTATCTGAAGAGTTCCTTGGGGTAAACTGAATGACCAGCAAAATGGTGTCTGTATACTTTAGAGATTATGTGACTATTACTATCACATATGGCTCTTATATCTGAATGGTTTCTACTTTATTACATTATTTATGGCACCCTGAAAAAGATTCAAGAATCAGTATAAGATGCTGAGTCACTGTCAGTTTTATACGTCATGCTCTGGTAAATACTTAGTCTTGCCTTTGTACTCTTTCATATCTTGTGTCAAATGCCAAACATCTAGTCACATAACAGTGTCAAAGGCAGCTCCTTTCCCCCGTTCCAGCTTGATCAGGTAGATATGTCTGGGAATGACTTTCTTTATAGATACCCAATATATTGATCAATCAAAGCCACACAGACCTCACCAAGACACCAACTCACTCAACGCAGTGATAGACATAACTGATAGGGACCAAGGAACCCATTCCACCTATTATACAACATGATGCTGATTTTTTTTAAGGGCATTAAACTTTTATCCTCCTTATCTGAGGCTCTAGACTTCACAAAGCATCACTGTGGTACTTGTTCAAAGATAACAAAATAAAACAAAACCACAATTCATTCATGAGTTTAAGAAGGATGACTTGTAATGGATAATGGGAATTTTCCTGATATTTGACTCTGATCCTTCCTCACATCACTTGTCTTACGTCTGGGTAGGCTGATTAGAGATGAGAGACTCTGGGTGCACCAGTGATGACTTTGTGGTAGGCTACTAAACTACAGTCATGGCATCCCATGAAAGTATTTGTATCAGATGGCAGGAAATGAGAGGCTACCAAGACCCAACAGGGTTGACTTTAGCAGAAATGCACAGCGATGGGGATACAGAATCTACAGAGACCACCTCCAGTAGATAATTACAACCCCAGTCAAGGGATGGGGCCATTCACCCATCTCAAAGTTTTAAACCCAGAAATGTTCCTGTCCAAAGGAGGAAAAGAATGGAGCAGAGACTGAAGGAAGGGCCATCCAGGGGGGAGTGCCTCACCTGGGGAATCCATCCTGTCTGTAGACACCAAACCCAGACACTTTTGCTGTTGCCAAAAGGCTCTTGCTGACAGGAACCTGATGTGGCTGTTCCTTGAGAGGTTTTGCCAGCAACTGACCAATGCAGATGTGGATGCTTGGAGCCCACCATCAGACTGAGCTCAGGGATCCTGCTGAGAGGAGCTGGCAGAAGGACTGAAGGAGCAGAGGGGGATTAGAACCTCCTAGGAACAATGCTGGCTGACTGGATCACTGAGTGCTCCCAGGGACTAGATCACCAACCAAGTAGTGTACAGGGAGTGATCCATGGCTCCAGGTATATATGTAGCAGAGGATGTCCTTGCCTGACAACAATGGGAAGGGAGGTCCTTGGTCCTATGTATGTTTGATGGTCCAGCGTAGGGGCATACTAAAGCAGTGGGGTGAGAGAGGGTGGGTGAGTGGGGAAGCACCTTCATAGAGACAAAGGAGGGGGAGAGGGCAGATATGGGATGGGAGGGAGGTGTGGAGAGGTAACTGGGAAGTGGGATATTATTTGAGATGTACATGAATGGAATGATTGATAACAAAAGCAAAGAAAAGAAATTTAAAGAAAAACGAAAATTCCCGGCTAGCCTGTCACAAAAAAAAAGAAAGAAAAAAAAGAGAATACAGAATACTTTAAATACTAAAACTATCAAATAAAACTGGTCTCTGGACCATCAGGTAATTGTATAGGACAATTCCTATATAATGTAACCTGAGCTAAATGTTACCTGCCTGACCATTTAGTTGTTATCTCTCTGCTTCTGTAACAACAGCTGCTTTTTGTATAGTTATATTTCATATTTTGTCCTTAAAACTTCTAAACAACTGGAAGACAGGGTTGGCACCTGCTAATCTACTTTAGACAATCCCACTGGAGGTTAATAAAAACTTTATTTGATTCACTCAGGCCTCTTGGGAGATTTTTCTCTTGAGGTATCCAACAACAAGTTATTGAATAACTCTATTAAACAGATAAATCAGTTTTTACAGTTAGTTTCTTTTTAACTATTTAGGCATTCTAGTATCTATGTGTTTATCTTTTAGTAATTAACATTCTCTTTTTTAAAATGTATTTTTTTATTGAATATTCTACTTATTCACATTTCAGATGTTATCCCCCCTTCATCCTCATAGAAGCAGTGGAAGGGTGGGGGATGGGATAGGGAATTAACAACATTCTTATGCTATATATGCACTGTGTTGTATACAAATTAAGTCGCTTTTTTTAAAAAAAAAAAATGAAAGTTGTATGCCAATTGGTTCTGCGGCTATCTCTAATAAAGTTTTAATATATTTTAATTGAGATTTTAACCTAAAAATTATTTTGGATGAGAAATTGAGTAAGTGGTGTATCTCTTACGTTAAAAGACAGTTGTTCAAAATAGCTTCTTTTCTTTACAGGTTTCTTACAGTTATATATTATGTTTTTATCATGAATGTGTTTGTATATTTTTATGTATATTTTCTGTGTGTCTATGTGTTTCTCTCTCTCTCTCTCTCTCTCTCTCTCTCTGTGTGTCTGTTTGAGTGTGTGTGTGTGTGTGTGTGTGCACATGTGTGTGCGCTCATGCTGTGGTTGCGGTGGGAAGGTGTGCACTTGTCAAAGTACACGTGAATGTCAAAAGACAGCTTGTGTGAGTTGGTTGTCTCCTTCCAGCATGTGGGTTTCAGGGATGGGACTCATGTTGTCAGATTTAACTACAAGTGCCTTTATCTGCTAAGCCATCTGGCCAGGTCACTTTCTTTTCTTATTGCCAAACAGCAAGAATACCAAAACCCCAAACCAAACCAACCAAACAAAACATACCCTTTTTTATTTGTTGAAATTAAAACAACCACTATGTTGAAAAACCATGCTCTTTCATTTTGCTCAAAGTCTAAAATGTAATGTTAAATAATAAAGGCAAATTTTGAATAAGCATACACTTTGTGAACATTATTTATTATTGTTAGATGAAGTTAACATTTTGAAAAATAATAACTATTGATTTTGATGTAATAGTAGTGTTAAAATGAAGTGTCATATACTTTAAGTAAAAGATAAAAAAGCCTTGATTGATCTTAAGAGTTTATCAATGCTGAAAACTTCACAACTGAAAAAAGTCAATAAAATGATTTACTAATATAAGTAGCATGCAGAAAGAACCATAAAGCAATTTGTCACTAAAATACTGGAGAAAATACTGACATAAATTACTGAATTAAGTAGAATGACAGGTAACTGTAATATAAATTATATAAACTATGCTGAGTAAAACAGGGGATTTTAAACTGCAAGCAGATTTTTCACAAGGCCAATGACCCAATAAACGTGTGAAATTTAAAGGAATATATTCACAATTCAAACCAATCCATTTAAGCATAAAAAATAAGAAAAGCATCACGGTTCTAAAAAAAATGTCTGCACACATCCAAAAGTCTAAACACCCACAGAGGCAATGCCTGTGCACACTCATGGTGGTATGTGCACACTCATGGTGGCATGTGCCCATTTATGGTGGTATGTGCACACTCATGGTGGTATGTACAAACTCATGGGGATATATGCACACTCATGGGGATATATGCACACTCATGGTGGTATGTACACACTCTTGTTGGTATGTACACATTCATGGTAGTATGTATGCATCTTAGCTCTAGTTTAGCAGCATTTACTTTCCTTTTAAGCTCTTGAGACTGCTACATTTCCAATGGCCAGCTGTCACAACCCAAGAGTTTATGCAAAGTGAAAGATGTGATACCGTAGCTTTCAATAGCTAAGACCAATCAATATCATCAGAATTAATGAGGCATTTTATCTAATTATAGCATTTCCAATACAATATTATGGTAAATTAAGAGATAAAAAGTTAATACCTTAAGAGTGGGCCATCAAGAGGGCTTACCAGATCAAAGTATTTGTCACTCACTCTGTGACATGAGTTTGATCCTTAGAAACAACCCAATGGAAGGAGAAAACCAACTTTTGTAAGTTGCCCTTTGTCCGCAACATGTGTGTTGTGGCACATGTGTTTACAATTACATACACACACTATAAGTAAATAACTCTGAGTAAATAAATAAATGTAATGATGCTGTAAGAATTTTAATTGTGTGACGTAAGTAATACCATAAGAAAAAAAAAGTGCTTCAATATAGGAGTTTCTTTGAAACAATTTTATATTATAGCTAAAAGAAAGAAATTGAAGATTAGTGAAAGTCATGTAAACAAAAACCACAAATAAAAACAAAACCAAAACTTCTTTTGGCTGGAGGTAGTATCATGACCTCATTATTGAAAGGATGGGACTGTGAAGATGGCTGATGCCCTTCTGGGCTGCATCTTGAAACCCCGACTCCATTGGCAGGAAACACAACATCAAAAAGTACCTGGGGCAGTGCAGAAATGATTATTACCAACTAGACTGAAGAAATCTTCAGGTGATTTAGAGATTTAGGAACGTGACACATATGTAATGAAGAGACTGAGCCAATGATCAAATAAGAGACAAACAAAGCTTGACTGGACAAGAGAAGATTTCATATCCATTTACCCATTTCCTGGATAATTTCCCTCAAAAACTAGTCTAGAGATGATATGTGCTAAGAAATAGGTTGAATGATGACCTTTTAGAAGATGGAACTCTCTAGAGATCTGACCAGAAAATTAAGCCACTATACACATATATTCAAAATATTTTACATGTTAGGCTTCTCCATAAATTTCAATCTAAATTTGTAGTCTCTATAATGAATACCTTATATGTCACTTATGTGATGATTAATATTAAATTTTCCATTTAAAATTATGTTAATATAGCTTGTACTATATTGCTTTAATTAAATATTGTCCCCCAAACTTACAGCATTACAAAGGCTTAAGAATATAATCACATGTGAAAGTTGACCTTAACGGATTTAAGTGGTTAAGAAGCAAGGTGATATCAAGCTGATTTAAGTGGGTCCTAAATAATTGTTATCATTATGATTTAGCAAAGTAATTATCAGTCTGAAAGACAAACAGGATGCCAACAATGCCCTGTAGAGATGAGTGCAGCATCAGTCAATCAGCTACCAGCCCAAAAAGTCAAGTCTTTACTAACTGTGTAGCACATAGTTAAAGCAGCCTTTGGGCATGCATGTACTGTGCTTTACAGAGAATCTCACAGTAGGAATCTGATGAGTACTGAAGAGAAATCAAGGTTGGAAAACTGAGACAGATTATGGCTCTAATACACCAAGTGAACCTACATTGTTGTGTAGCTGATTATGTTATTATAAACTATTCCTGTTCATGAAAGCAGATGCTCAAGTTTTCTTAAATTCTATCTCCTCCATGCCTAAAGAATTTCTTTGCCAACTGTTCAGACACGTATCTTCAACTTGGCCCTCTAAGGTGTGTTTTTCTCATTGAGCTTTACAATAAAAATGTCAGTATCTTTTATCTCAAGAGAAAAATACAAAAACAAAACAAACAAAACAAAAACCCTTTGATTTCTGGCTGAAGTTGTCACTTACCCCATTTCTGCTTTATTTTCTGGTAAACTTTTGGAATAGATATTCACATTTCCTGATCGGTTTTTACTAAGTCCACATTGCAGATCATCATTACTTACTTAGGTCCTGATGTTTTGTTAAATGTTTATATTAATAACACAATTTTTCTTATATCATGTTAAGAGTTTACACCATCTACAATATTTCACCTGTACAGAAGTCAAAATAAAATTGGGTTGAATATTTCCTCACAAACTAATGCATGAATAATTAAGAATTCAAACTACTTGAAAAAATACTTATAATGATTGACAATTGAAATAGGAAATGAAAATATATTTTGCTAAGAATTGTTTTAATATGAGAGTCAAATCAAATAGCTTAATACTATAAAATAATAGCAAAATAAAATTTACCCAACTAACAAACTGTTATTCTTATTAGAAATAGAACTGGAAACCTAGAGTGTAAATATTGGAAAATTGCCTTAAGATGTGCGAGGTTCAATTTAATACCAATAAGATGCATGGAAACATTATGAGCTGCAATCTTCCTCAGAGTATGAGGAGAGTCTTCTCTCAATAAGCAGAATCAAGTCATGTACATGTGTATCCTATGTGAATTCAACTAAATCCCAGGAAAAAACACAGAAATGTGCATGATCAGGCAACACACAACCTGTGGGCAGCATATTATCTCCTCTGGAGCAGTGTGGAGTAATTGTCTTCTTTTCTTACACTGAGGAATTATTGAGAGGCAATATAGCATATTATGGATGGTCCTTTATGAATAGCATAGAATATTTTCACTTTTAATGTTTTAATATATGATTTTTCTCCAACAGTAACTATTTCAGAGCCTCAGCTCCTATTCAAAAGGCAATGGGAACAAATGAGCAGAGTGTTTTTGACAGATAATGTGCTAAATGATTTACAAGTCAAGTTCTAAGAGCATTCCCATCTAAAAGATATAAAAGAAGGAATGATCATAATTTGAAACAATGACAGGAACAGAGAAAAATGTGAGAAGTGATATGTGATAAAACGATAGAAAACGCAATAAGAAATAGCTCAATGTGGCAATAGCAGGGAGTTATGGCAAAGTGAGAAAGAGAGCAGACAGAGGCAAAATAGGAATTTGATTTGTAGGGAGCCACTGACCATTGCTTAATCATCTCATATCAAAGAGCTAGAGGTAGAGACAGGAAGAATGAAATGACCCATCTTTGTTTAATCCCACAACCTTGCCCTCAGTAAGTTGTGCGACACAATTGGAAGAGCTGGATGTGTACATATTTGAGAATCCGACACTTATTTACACAGCTTAATACTGGATTTCATAACTAAATAATACAAATAATTATTTTGTTTTCAAGTCATATGAATTTTAAGAACTACTTCAACTGCATACCTAGGTCATTTAATTTGTTCACCTTTTTCTTCTTTTTTGGGGGGGGGAAGGTATAGCTTTAGCGAATGTTCCATATGAATGAAAATGTAAACAAAGGAGTCACCATGTGTTTAAAGGTATGCCAAGCATTTTCTGACGTGGTGAAGTTCAATTGTAATATGATTTCATGGTTTAAGCAGTTATCATCACTGTTCTGAAGATGAGAAAGACAGGCTGGGCTGAAATTGTAACTTGTCAAACAGCAACAATGACAACAAGTTGTTGAGTGAAAACCTGAATCCAGAAATCAGGTTCTAGGCTTGCACTCTCACACCCAGAGTATTTGAGCATGTTGTATAAGAAACAAAATTTTTTCCGGTATTTGAGACGGAGTTTCTCTCTATAGCACTGGCTGTCCTGTAACTCACTGTAGCAAAGGCTGGCCTCGAACTCAGAAATCAGCCTGCCTCTGACTCCCAAGTGCTGTGATTATAGGCGTGCATCACCACTGCCCGGTTAGAAACAAACTTTTGATACACTCATCTCTCTTCCTTTGTACAGTTCTTTCTTGTTGACAGAATTTTCATTCACAAATAAAGAATTCATGAAAATTTCCCAAAGAGAAGTAAGGTGCTCTAATAAGAACTCATATGCTTAAACTTATAAATAGAATGAATATGGAACATTTATAAAACAAAATTAATTTTTGTATTAATAAACCAAAGTGCACTTAGCTCAAGATTTGTTTTAGAAATCATTCATGCTTAGCTCCACATGGTATTATTTTAAGCTAAAAGCATTAAATTCAATTAATATTAATCTGCCAAAATAAAATTTACATTAATTAGGAATATATTAAGTTATTATTATTTCAATCAATAATTTTTCTTACTCTTGTAAAATATACACCGACTACTGTCAAATATCGCTATGGTGACTGGCATGTATACGTGTCAAAAAATAAAATGCCATTATTTTTTTCGCTTTCTTATTCTTCTGACCACATGGCTTCCTACGATGGAATAGAACAGAGAAAATTAATAGCTTTTCAAAGGGAACATTAGAGACTACGACATTTCTGTACATATCACTTCATTGGAGTCATGTCAGCAACTATGTAGTGTTTTTTGAGTCCGGACCATCAAATTCTAGAAGGCAAGGATGCCTTGCCCAAAGGCACTGCCCATGAGTCCCGACCCGTAATCAAGAGGATGATAGTCTTTCTAAAAGGTCACTGTCCTCAATACTGAAAACACTCAAACATGTTCGATGGATCAGTATGTTGACTTGAAGACATACTTCACACAGGAGTATACTGACATCTTGCTAATGCTAGCATCATAGCCAGCATTAGCAAATGATAAAGTGGAAGGTTAAAAACATTCCTGTCTGATGGCCATGTTTCTCATTAAGATGAGATCTTAGACTAGATTTAAGGCAGAAAGAAATGTATAGTGGTATCTGGTTTCAAGAAATTGGACTGGAAACAATCACTTATTTTCTGTGTCAGCAGCAGAGTAAGTTTTATCCACTGGTGTCTACTGATAAAAATCCATGTCTTTCTGATAGAGTATTGAGTCATCTAGACCCAGACATTCATGATGGCTACAACAAATCCTTTGTCATACGGCACAATGCTGTCAGTCTGAATTTTGGAAGTTTATGAACTTTCAGCCACTCTTGTAACTCTTTACTGCTCATTAAATTTCTCTTGCCTACCTATGCATGAACAGAGCTTAATCTGGGACAAATCCAGCTGGACCTCAGGGCAAACAACTTTTTAAGCCATCTAAGTGACTTCTAAGACCCACAGTCAATCAGGCAGATGTTGAGACAGCAAAGGACACAGAATATTCTCAGTGCTAATATATGAAAGATTTTCAGGTTAACAAGAGGATCTGAACTGTTCCTTGTTGTCAAATTTATAGTTATTGTTCTAGAACTTAGCTTTATTAAATCAAGATGTTTCTACTCTGAAATGTGTTAATAAATTATTAACCTGATATATGTTTCATAAATAATTCTGTTACTGTTGCAATAGTTATATGTTTGAATTTATGTATATATTGCTTAGCAGATTTTGCTTTCTGCTCCAGTAATTTCTCATCTTATGTCATCCCAATAAGAAGGCACTTGCAAGGTTACTGGATGTTTTTATTTTTAAAAATTAAAAAACAATCCTGTTTTCATTTTTGTATTGTTGTTCACCTGTACACTTGACTGTTGTTTCAGATTAAATAAAATGACCTCAGTTTTATCACAAAGCTACCACCTAAAAAACTGCAGAGTAAAGCAGTTTGTGAACAGTAGATATTCTCATGAAAACTGCTCAAATAACATGTAGTGAAAGTCAGGCATGTCTAGAAACGAAGAAGGCACGCTGAGATGAATCTTACTTACCAAACTCCTTGGGAACTGCTATCGAATAAACACAATTGTGGTCTACACTGTAATTTTTAGGGTAGTTTGGTGACAGCACTGTGCCTTCTGAACCTGTTGAACGACTTCCACAGGGTGCTGTTGAATAAAAATGATAAAATATTTATAAAAAAACATTCAAAAATTTAAATTAGGAATATCTTCTCGATCTATAAAAATTCAGTTATTAAATTCTAAACTTAAAATTTATTTTTGACGCTTATACAAGTCTCTTTAATGTTACATATTTTTTTTAAAAAAATGAAGTATGTATAAAACTTTATAATCCTCGGAATTTACTGTCCTCTAAAGCAAAGCAATATATAACTATCTTACAACAGTTATTTCTAAAAGCAATAATGATGGCCTCTCATTTATAAACTTGTAAAACTAATCATATTATTGTAATGATGAGAAAGCATATATACACATAGGAGAGCTGTCAGGAATTGTAATGTTACTCAGATTCTACTGTTATTATGCTGCTGCCAAGTTAATTATTTATTTACATGGACATGAATGGTTTTAGAAATACATTTCCTCACTCTCAGCTACCAGTTCTGAAGCTGTGGGTTGCATATCAGATATCCTGCATGTCTGATCTTTACATTACAGTTTATGCAGTAGCAAAATTACAGATATGATATAGCAACAAAATAATTTTATGGTTGGGGGTAACCAGAACATAAGGAACTATAGTAAAACGTCATAGGATTGGGAAGGTTGAGAAGCACTGCTCTAAGCCTTGGTTTTCCTCTCCAATCTTTATCTGTCTTGAAGTCAAGTCAGTTCATTGTGCATTGAAACTGATTCATTTGTTACCTTAGACACAAATTTCCCAAAAAAGATGAAACTGAAAAGCATCTGATAAATTACTAGAAAGTGTTCCTGTCATTTAGAAGACATAAGGTCCACTAAGATTCATGGTGAGGATATAACTTGTGGTCTCCTACACAGAGAAACTTAAGATGCTGTTAAATATTCATACTCCATGAGACCTCATATTCTTTAGGCATAGAGACAACTTAGAAAACAATGAACAAGGAGCAGCTGAACTGTGGACTTAGGTTACACCAAAAGCTCTTGAATAAAGAAGCTATAAAGTATCTTGGAAACTGAGTGAAAAGGAAGTTTCACTTAAAAAAAAATGGCTTTGAACTGGGGATGGAAACTTTATAGTCTGTTAATTGAAGAAGGAATTTTCTTCCTCATATGTGGCAGAAATTTCCCTGTCCAATCTATTTGCAGTAGGAGGCCTGTGATTGGACAGGGACATGGGAGGCGGAGATAATGGTGGCAGAGCGGGAGATGCAGGAGGAAGGGAAAAAAAAAAAAAAGGTGAGATGGAGGCAGACATGACCAGTGTGGCTTTAGTAGTCTCAGGTAGTTATGCATGTCAAAAGGTTAGGATAATTGGGATAACTTGTCTAAATTGTGTGGGCATCTTGTGTATTGAGATTTTATTGATATATAAATCCATTGGTTAATTATAAAAATTAAGAGTTTTGATTTACTGGATGATGGGTGTGCTAGCTGATCTCGGGGTGGACAATGGTGGCGTAGGGCTGGTGTGGCCATGAAGGAAACTCAGGAGCTCCAGTCACGCCAGAGCGCTTACCGAGGTGAGAACACCCAGCTAGTACCAGGCGGTCTGCCAGTGCCACCATTAGTGCAGGAACATGGAAGAGAAGCCAGGAGCCAGCCGGACGCCTCTTTTATTCTACCTCTTGCTACACTCATACCTATGGTTTCCTCATGGAAAGAGTTTTCCAAAATACGTACACTCAAAGTCCCTGCCTCCTGTTCCTTTTCCGAGCGGCACTCCTAAGTGATGGATCTTTGATAAGAACTTTTCCCTTTCATCTGGCTGGGAGCCCTTCTGCTTACATGTATACTCACTGGTCAGCAGATTCACTATTCTATTTAATATTCAATAAAAGCAGATTTAAGATTTGGAACTAAAATAATAAATCCAGAATGTTCAAGAAACAATAAAATGATATGATGATAATAACCAACAGTCCTTGTTCTCATCAACTCTTATCCTTAAAATGAGAGTAGCCAGGTATATTTCTATTTCAGCACTGAAAACCTTATCCAGCTGCTAATGGTATTGGTGCAAGAGTGTTTCAAGAAAAGAGAGGGGAGAAGGCAGATTTGGGATGGGGGTGGTGGAGGGGGTAACTGGGATTTCATTTGAGATGTAAACAAATGGACTGATTAATAAAAATTAAAAAAAAAAAAAAAAAGAACTAATGGTTCATTGTGCTTTGTTTCTGATTTTAAGGTGTTATGCCCTTAAAATCATGCTTTGAATATACATGATAGGATGTTCTATTCTTATATTTCAGAAGTATGAATGAAAATGATGCCTTTTAATTCAGACTTAGCACTGTGACTAAGTCATGAGTACACATGTGGCATCCCACATTTTTTGAGCCTGTCAACTTTGATTTATTTCATGTGTGGTATTCTGCGTCATGCACATTACAGACTTTGATGGAAATTTTTACTTATAAACATGAAGAATTTCTGCATTAATATATGGATATGGCTGATGGTTTGATGTCCTATGGTCATTAATTATAGATCCTGTGAACCAGTACTTCTCAACCTGTGCATCTGTGACCTTTTGGTAGTCAAAGATGTTTTCACAGGAGCCACCTAAGACCATTAAAAAATAAGATATTTATATTACTATTCATAACAGTTCTAAAGTTACATTATGAATTAGCAACAAAATAATTTTATGGTTGAGGGTCACTACAACATGACGAACTGCTTTTAAAGGATCACCAGTGCTGTAGGAAGGTTGAAAACCAGTGTTGTAAACATTCCTGGTAATGTATTCTTTGTTTCTTTAGTCAACATGACCAAATTCATAGCCAATGAAGCCTAACATTATACTGGTTGACAATAATTGAGAAATATGTGATTATATAAGAGAGAGTTATACTAACAGATAGAAACCTAGTATAATAGATCTGTTTTATGCTTATCCAATATAAACAGACTACACTGAATCTCCTAATATTGGCCTGTAGCATCTCTACATATTCTTATTTCAAATTCATAATAATAGTGGACTTGGGGAAAGGGCAGCTTTTGCCTTCCTTTCTCATAACAAATAGAAGATAAAAGGTATATGAAGAACTTTTTATCATTTCATCAAACTGGCCTTTTTCTGAAAAGAGATTATATTTACCATAAAACTTCAAACAAGAAGACTTACCAGCTCATCATTTGAAATCTCATCACTTGAAATTTGATTATATAAATGTTATAAAGTTATATTTTGATGGTATGTTATTAGATACACTGAATCAACTAAGCAGGGCTCACAGACACTAAAGTGGCAAGCATGGGGCTTGCATGGGACTGTGCTAGATCTTCTGCTCATACGCTATGGCTGTTATCTTGGTGTTCTTCTGAGATTCCTAACAGTGGGTGTTGGTGTCTCTGTTACCTGCTCCTGCTCTTTTCCTCCTAATTGGTTGCTTTGTTCAGCCTCAATATGAGGGCTTTTTGCCTTATCTTATTGTATCTTGTTTTCTACTGTTTGGCTGTTGTCTCTTGCAGGCCTACTCTTTTCTGAAGAGTAAATAAAGGGGGAGTGAACCTGTGGGAGAGGATAGGTTGGGGGTACCTGGGAGCAGTGGAGGGAGGGAGGGGAAACTGTGGCTGGGAAGAATGGTATGTGATAAGAGTCTATTTTCACTTTTAAAAAGTTATATTAAATATACAAATGAGACAAAGACACAGGATGCTATTTTTTATATAGTATAGTTTAGGTAACTCAATGGATGTTTGAAAAGACTCTTTGATGATAGAAAACTATTTTTCAAGTTATATCTTATAGGACCAGAATTCTCTAGAGCATACTTTGCAAACAAACACGCTGATGTTGGTGAAATGTGCAATCCTGGCAACTGTCCTAATGTTTACATAGCTAATTATAATTAATCACTACTTTGCAGCACTGGAAAATTATATTTTGTGTGTACATACAGAGCCAAATTATTTTAGGAATTTAAAATGTTAACATTCTCTTTCTAAAACAGGCCATTATTCTTAGTCCCTCTCCTGACCCAAGGTCAAGTAAAACACTGATTTGCTGTTTATACACTAAGATCATTTATCAGCTTCTCTCTATCTGTTTTACTTTATCTGTTACAATTCAGACACTCAGCAGCTTCTACATGGCTCTTCCAGGCACAAGTGTTCTTACTCCTGCTATTGATTTTTCTGACATGCCAGTCTTATCATGATTCACCTATTTCTCTAAGAACAGTATAATGTAAAAAAAAAAAAAGCCTCTAGGTTATGTTAGATAACTAAGTAAACTTCAATTAGCAACGCCAGACTGCCATGAAATGATGTCCAAAGCACACAACACAATTCTCTTTAGGAGAAATTATGCTAGGAACATTGCCTAAATCCAATTCAAAATCCAAAAAGATCTTCTACTAATAAACCATACACAATGTTGGTTTTATTCTCTCTGATTCGAGCTCCATTTTGGCAGTTGATTTGGCTATTGGACATCGCTATAGCTTTGTATTGAGGGTTAAAACTGTATGGACAATGAGCAGCTTTAACCATTTGAGTATAATCATGATTAAATATGAGGGCTGTGTTGATTCTGGATTCCACTGAGGGAACAGCAAATCCATGCCAACTGGAAGTATTAATCCATGCTAATGTTGTATTGACATGGGACAACCTTCAGTGAGTGTGTGTAAAGTCACTTATAGTAGAAATTCTCATTTTAATTACAGTTTTTGAAAAAATTTTTTTTCATACAATGAATATACTCTAAGCACTCTTTTCCCTCCATAATTCTTCCCAGATACTTCCCACCTCCTATCTACAAATCCAGGTCCATGCTTTCTCTCTTCCTCCCTCTCTCTCTCCCTCTCCCTCTCCTTCTCTGTCTGTCTGTCTGTCTCTCTCTAATAATCAAACAAGTATATATTCTTAGTTTCCTGAGGAACTGCTGTATTGATTTCTAAATTGGCTGTAAAAGATTTCATTCCCACCACCTTGCAGAGGTGCTTCCCTTATTCGACATGCTCACCAGCATGAGCTGTTACTTGTGATTTTGATCTTAGCCATTCTGACAAGACGGAATCCCAATGTCATTTTGATTACATTTCTTTGATGACTAGGAATGTTGAACATTTCTTTAACCATTTCCCAGACATTTGAGATTCTTCTTTGAGAATTCTCGTTCAGCTATTTCATAGCAGCTTTATTTATAACAGCCAGAAACTAGAAACAACCTAGAAGTCCTACAACCAAAGAATGGATATAGAAAACGTGGTATATTTACACAATGGAATATTACTTTAGCTGTCAAAAAGTTTAACACCATGAAATTTGTAAGTAAATGGATGGAACTTGAAAATATTTTCCTGAGTGAGGTAACCCAGAACCAGAAAGACATGCATGGTATGTACTCACTATAAGTAGGTATTAACTGTTACGCAAAGGATAATCATGTTATAATAATCATGTTATAATCCATAGACCTGGTGAAGCTAAGAAAATGGAAAGTTGGAGGGGCACATGAATCTCCTTGGAAAGGAAAAATTAAATAGATTCCATGGATAGACTGGGGGTGGGTGGTGATGGAAACACAAGAGACCAAGTTGGGGCAGGGGAAAGGAAGATTACTGGGAGAAAGGACTGGAATTTTGGGGGGCATTTCCAGAGTGATTTGGAAACCTAATGAAATGGAAACCCCATGGAATATACAAGGGTGACCTAGTAAATTCTCTTAGTGAAAGGGAACATGGATCCTGAACTGGCCATTTTCTGTGACCAGGCAAGGCTTACAGTGGTGGGATTGGGACATTAACCTAGTCACAAAACCTTAGACCTGCAATTAGTTCTGCTTTCAAGATGTGCTAGGGCGATGGTAAGCACAGAACTTGTGGAAGTGGCTAACCAACTTAATGTGCATGCCACCAGAGAAAACCCATTGTTGACACTGCCTGGATGGATGGAAAGCAGAGTGTAGATAGCCCGGGTAGCTACGATAGAACTAAACACAACTGGCAATAATAATAAAAAAAAAAGGGAATAAAATGATTCCTGACATTCTTTTATTCTCATAGACTGGAGTCTAGGATAATCGTCCTCAGAGAGGATTCTTCCAGCAACTGATGGGAGTAAATATAGAGAACCACAGCCAAACATTAGCCAGAACGTGGGGAACCCAGGCAAAGCCAGGGTGGGGAGAATTGTAGGAACCGGAGAGGGTGAGTACACCACAAAAACACAGCCCACAGAACCAAATAAGCAGGGTTATAGGGGCTCATAAAGACTGAAGCAACAGTCAGGGAGATTTTATGGGTCTGAGCTAGGTCCTCTGCATGTATGATATGATTGTGTAGCTTGGTGGTTTCATGGGAATGGTGGTTATCTTTCACACTTTTGCCTATACTTGGACTCATTTCCTCCTACTGGGTTGCCCCATCCATCTTTGATATAAGGATTTGTGCCTGCTCTTACTGTAACTTTTTATGCCCTGTTCAGTTGGTATCTCTGGGAGGCCTGTTCTTTTCTGTAGGGAAATGGAGTAGAAGTGGATCTGGGGAAGATGGCAAGAGTGACTAGGAGGATTGCACAGAATGGAAACTGCAGTTAGGATGTAAGATATTAGAGAATAATAAATAAATAAATAAATAAATGAAAATTTTTAGAGATAGAAAAACAACCAGAAAACCAAACAAAAACAAAAAGCCAAACCTAACTAAACAAAAACAATTCCAGAAAATAAAATTCTCTCTCTTTCTCTCTCTCTCTCTTTTTCTTTCTTTCTCTCCCTCCCTCCCTCCTTCCTTGTCTCTCTGTCTCCCTGTTACACACACACACACACACACACACACACACACACACACATACACACACACACATACACCCATCTCCCCCCCATACAGCAGATGGACACATGCACACAAACCACAAAATTAGAGACCAAATTCATTAAACAAAATGCTCTGAGGACCCAACTATTATGTACCAATGATAGTTTTATTCCTGAACTATATATCTGATGATAAAGCTGACAAGAAAGACAAGATCAAGTTTTGTAGATTTTTTTTTTTTGTCATAAAGAAGATTTTCTACTTGTGGTTTGAGCCAGAACATGAGTGTGTGATAGAGAAGAAGAACAAATGTCCCTTTGGCAGAAAGTGAACTAGAACAGCAAACCAATAACATAGAGATACCTTTGGAGTATTCAGATATATTAGAGGCTTCATAATACATGCAACAGAGCCTTGAGCTACTTGAAATTTCCTATCTGTCTCTTTACTTTTGTAATGTATAATTTATTATCAAATACACTGCATAATGAAAATTATGATATTTAAATTATTCTCAGAAACTAAGTTAGGTAGTTTGAAAAGCAATGTCTTCTTACAGGTCACAGAAGAGCAATAGACTATATTAAATCAATAATTTACTAGCTGCGACCTGTGGTCCTTCAGTTTCAAAGAACTGCTGTACCTAACAAAACTGCTGGTCCACTTCTCATAAATTACTTATGCCCTGATATAGCCTGATTGAATGTCACAACGCATAAATTCTTTTATGGAACACATTTGAAAGATCCCCATGGAGCATTGTTTTAAAACATAAAACCTTTCCAGACCCTTAAACTCTCTGCTATGAATTTTAACACGGACAGCTATTATTTCCAGTATTGACCTTAAAATTAAAGTTGATGCTTTCCTTTCTCGTGTTTGTTCAAGACTTTGATCTTTGTAGAAATATCCATGTGTTCAGCTATCCCTTTCATGGCTGTGTTCATGTCTTCTATATATACAAAAGTATTTCATATTGCTTACTTGCTTCAGAGATAAAACCTCCAATGATGATTTTTTTCCTCTTTAAATTTATAATGGTAATAAATGCACCTTTAAATTATAATCATACTTACATTACATTTCATTTAACATTTTATTGGCTGCTATCTTTTGGTATATTCTTATCTCCTTATCAGTAAAAGAGTAAATAATATTGCTGTGACTTTTCCTTTGCTTTCTTTATTTCAGAACAGAAGCTAAAATCATTCTCCATCCTCCTTGTAATAATTTTGTTTTATAAGTTCATATTATTTTGAAACTATTTTCAAATATTTATTTTATTTTGATTATGATTATGTGGGTTGGGGTGAGCGGAGGTGCCTGGGTAAATGCAGGTGCCTACAGAGTCCAGAAGACAGTGATTCTCTGGAGCTGAAGTTATAAAAGGTTTATGAGCATACCTGTGTGTGTTTCAGAAACCATACATAAGTTGTCTGCAAAAAAAGTAGGTCATCTTTCTTATCTTTCCTATACTCTAGTCCTTCATGCTACATTTCATAGCAATATTTTTCTTCACAACATGGTAACTACCGGCCATATAAGGCACATTAATGACTCAATATGTAAAATCAATAGGTTGTAAGATCTGCCGCTGTCACCTCATGAATTATTTAGACTCATTTATTTGATATTGTTGACCAGAAAGGTTTCCCTTTACTCAAAATGATTCTGTGAGGTATGGCTCCCATCAGCGTATACTTCCAGAGAAAGTCTTTCAATAGTAAATGCTAGGAGTTAGCTGGCATCCGTGGATAGATCTTTCCTTCTGACATAGAAATTTAGTAGCACTCCTGAGGATGCAGATGGTTACCGTGTGAATGGAATATTATTGTTTTTGACTCTCCATTTTGATATGCATTGAGCTATAATACACATATTATAAAAGATATAATACACATCCTATAAAAGTCATCTTAGAGTGCAAATTTCTGCTTGGAGTACAAATTTGAGTGAGCTTTATCTTGTTGACAAGTTGTATAACCAATGTGACTATCTAGTTCCTAGATATTCTCCTCGTCGCTATAAGAATTTCAGCACGCAAAAGTAGCCACCCTCCATTTCCTGCAATCACACCTCTGTGACAGGCACAAACCTGTGATTCTGTGATAAAGCATACATGACAATGACAACCACTTAAGATGACAGCTAGTGAATTATTGATGCTTTGTGAAGCTAAAATCCTTGATGCAGTTTAGCTAGAATTGGATTTTTGAGCCATTTTATGTGATGCTAATCTGTTATTTTTTGAAATTACTTAAAACACAAATATGAGTATATAAAGTAATTTTATAAAGAAAACTTCTTTGTAATATTTTCTACTAAATATTCAACTCAGTGTTGCTCTCTTTGGAAGTCTGCCTTAAATTAAATGTTATATAAAACACCTACTGTAGTACAGTACTCCTTTGGGTAATTTTAGGAGAAAAACTGACATCCAAAATCATATCTGTCATTGTTTATATGGTTCATTAATATATATTTATTTCTAGATTATTGGAGATATTAAGTTAATGTGTCTGTGCTTTCAATATTATTTGTACCTTTAAAACAAAGTATGGTGCCTTAACACACAGTGGATTTTTGCTAAATATATTACATTAAGAAAGCGAATGAGGGCTGGAGAGATGGCTCAGTGATTAAGAACACTGACAGTTCTTCCAGAGATCCTGAGTTCAATTCTCAGGTAACATATGGTGGCTCACAACTGTCTGTAATGGGATCCAAAGCCCTCTTCTGGTGTGTCTGAAGACAGCTATAGTATACTTATACACATAAAATAAATATTTTAAATTATTTTTAAAAAGAAAGCAAATAAAATATGCATTATTAATATTTCCCCATTGAATATATACATGGAATTTAAAATTATCAAATCTTTAAAGTCTTTTATGGTAACATAGGATTTGATGATGATGATGATGATGAAGATAAAACTTCATCCTTTTGGAAATAAAAATAAAATATTTAGTCTTAAAGTTGAGCTTCACTTTTTACCAATCATTCTTAGAAGAGAGACAACTATGAATTGAAATGGCAAGAGAGAGTATATGTTCAATCACATCCAAACACAGGTTGAATGAATGAGCAACTGACTCCTTTTCTTCTGCAAGATGTTATGAGCTTTCCTAGGGCTTTAAGAACATCAGTTAGATTTCAACAGTTCCAAGAAGTTATAAGACATCAACATGAATGCAGCAGGGAACTTCCTTAACTGCTTTATTCCTTCTTGGAGAGAGAGAGAGATGGTCTTTGTGGTACCTTCTACAGCACACTGCTGTCCTCAGGGAGGAGCTGACAGCTTTAATTTTGTTAGTATGCGTCAAGGATAAAAACTACACAATTGCTTCCCAAAGGAAAACAAAATCATTTCAATTCAAGTCCCTTTCAAGGTATTGATCGCTGGCTGGTTGTTGCAGATCATATGGATGAGGTTATCTTCTCTGTTATACTCCTTTAGAAGTCCAGTGGAGATACAAGAAGCAATATTGGTAGACACATGGGAAACATCTGGCTACCATACACAAGTCCATATTATACAACCTATCTTTTCTTTGTTCCATAAATTCCATAGGAAAAATGTAGTCTACATGTTATCTATATCCTAACCAAATTATTATTTTCTACCTGAGGTTTAGCATTTTTCAACTTATTAATATAGAAGTCAAAGCATTGTGATGTTAGTTACTGTACCTTGCCTTATCACCAGCAGAAATTACAGACATCATTATTTTTATCACAATAGTGGCACATATCTCAATATATTGTTTGTGCTCCTCAATACTGCAAACTACAGTCATTCTTAGACCTAGTGCTAGAAGTCATAATAGAAAGTATATATCAGAAGCAGATGCATGACAATTTTTGCTCCAATATTTATGTTTATAATCCTAGATTTGTGCTGCTATAAACAGAAGCTTCATATTACAGAGGGTTAATACAGACTCATAGCTGTTCAAGATGCAAGAATTAGTGACTGCTAGAGCTCAGTCATTGGTGGAAATCTGTACCATCCCTGCCTTGAAGAACACGGTGAGAGAGGGACCAAGAAGAGTGTACAACTAAAAGATGAGGAGGGTGTATAAGAGTCTGGCCTCTGGACATGACATGGCTGTTCCACGTATAAACTCACAGCATCTGTAATTACTCACCTGAACAAGCCATTCACGATTGCCAGCATGGATGAAATAGGTGCTACACCCCTACCTGAGAAATTAGTATGTGATGATGACTATGGATGGAGGATGATTTACTTTTCCTTTTATGGACAGAGCATAGATAGTTTTCCCATGATACAATAGATGCCCTACACACACATACACACACACATACACACATGCTGCTTTAAATGGAGTTAGTAGGTTATAAAAAGAAAATGATATAAATTTGAAAAGGTGTTGGACAATATGTTCCTGTGTTGGATGTCCTGGAGAAAGGGAGAGGAAGATGGTGATTAATAAGATACACTGTAACATGTATGAGATTTTTAAAAAGAAAGAAAACAAACTGTTAAAAATGAAAAAGAAGCACAAACTGGTTTTATGTGTGTCTATGTGTTGTGTATGTGTGTATAAATATGTTCACATGTCTGTGGGTACAAGTGTTGTTACTCATACATATACACGTATGTGCATGTCCTTATGGAGGCCGAGGGTGGATGCTAAATATCTGCTTCACTTTATAAATTAAAGCAGAGTCTCTCTATTGAACTCAGAGCTCACCAATTATCTAGTCTATGAAGCCAGCTTTCTCTGAAGTTGTCCTATTTCCAACAGGCAGGTTAGTACACTTGCCTTAAGTTTAGGTATCTTCTGAAGTTGCAAACTGTGACCCTCACATTGCATGGTCAATGCTATCTCAGTAGCTTCCTCTCCATATGCATTCACTATTGTATTTGCATCCGGAGATACATATACTGAATTATAATTTCAGTTTTCCTTTTGGGCTTAGGCACTTAAATGACACTTCTAATGGAGCACTAAGGCTTTGTTGGTGTGTATCAAGTTTAGAAATCCTTCCTCCAGTTATATGATTCTTTGCCACCTTGCCTTCTCTCATTCTTCATCTGCTCTTATCCTCCAAGGATTTTTTTTCTGGAGGTATGTTTTGTCCTATAAAAAAATCAAGAATATTTTATCTGTATTTGAGACTTCCTTCTTTCACTTATTTCTGATAAGATATATCAGTTTCCTGAATCATGAAAGTCCCTGAACTAGGCTTGGAACTGGGGAGAAATACCTTGTACTCGAGTTGAAATGAGGCTCTTTAGAACAGCCTCACACTCCACTAACATTTCTGACAATTTAGTCTAATTCACTGGATTGTGTGTTGAGGATAGGGACCAATCTCAGTTGCACACACAGCTCAATTTTGCGTTTTTATAAATGTAATTCTCCCTTAGGAATCTTGGAGAAAATCTTGGAGAAAATCTTGGAGAATTTTGACCCCTGAGCTAAAAGTGTAACTTAGTAAAATTTTCTTTATTTAACAAAAGGAAGGGAAACATTGATGGACTTTAAGGTGATAATGTTATTTTACTTGAAAACCCTGTCACTTTACAATGTAAGGTGAACCAGCTCTCTCACCACTAGAACTATAAAACTGGGGATCTCATGGGTAACATGAGACAAAAGACAAAAAACAAAATGCCAATGAGATTCTCATAGAAATAAAATAAACTTAATTTTCTTTTCTTCATTATTAGTAGTAATTCCTATTTTTGAGAAAAAGTACCAATTACTATAGGATGGGCAAAAACTGTGATATAGCAAAAGCTGATATTAAATTTTTCAACTTCCCAATTACTAGAATTACAGGCATCTATCACCAATGCTGAGCATTTTTTCCTTTGCTTTAATTCCTGTAAAATTCCTTAAAGGAAAAATGTTCTGTTTAGTCTTTGTATGTTCTTTTGCAGATTGCCAGTAACCTGTGATGCATTATAGATGTGTTTATTCAATAATGCCATAGCTTTCATTAACTTTTAGGTTATCTAGAAAGAATTGTTAGCCGGATTTCTGTCACCAGTAGAAGTAAGATTTGATGATACTTAGTTTGTCTTATTGCTAACAACATTTGAATGTCTTTACGGCTTTAATGTGACTACTACAGACTTTACTTATTTTAGCAGTAAGGAAAGCAATCATGCATTAATTCAACTTTCTGGATGTTTTTTCCCATTTGCTAAAAAACCAGTAGCATATAATAAGGTACCTTTGAAGTCTAAGCTAAATACAGATTATATGACAGCTTAGAGTTGCAGAGATGTGAATATGATAATAATATTAAGGGCATGCCACCATCCTTCTGGAGATGTGGGTCAAATATGAACTGAAGCACAACAAACGTGCATATGCTGAATAGCATTGATTTTTCAGGAAAATGATGTGCACATAGGGTGTTCTACATAGCACTAATCCACAGCATCAGAGATATACTCACAACATCATTAATGATGTCTAGACTGCTGTGCTTGAGGCAGACTATCTGGATAGATAATGTATTTGTGAGTGTCTGGAAAATGGCAGGTCCTCAATAACATCAGATTTTCTTTTTGTTTCCTTTTAAGTAATATTTTTCACCCTAATATGAGAACAAAGCATACTTTGGTTTTATCCTAGTGTTTCACAGCACAAAATATGTTGCATTTACTATTGTATTATCAGTTTCTTCTATTTGTAAACAAAATGACTGTGTGCTGCTGATGAAAGGCAACTATGGTTGATGATGCTCAAAAATTGTTTAGGAGTACAGCTTGATTTTGTGAATCTTTCATCTTCATGATTTAATTATGTCAAAATTTTAAATTACAGCAAATGCTAGAAGTCTCAGTGTGTTAACTAGGTAAGCTACAGATGCATTTATAATGGAACACTATTCTAGAGTTTTTATATACCTCTAAGACCTCTGGAATAAGAATTTTAGTTCAGATATATGGGGGGCAGGGTGGTGGTGGTGGGAAAGGACCGTTCCCAGGCCTGTCATGTTGACTTCCATCCACCTTATGGTAGATGGAAAGAAATGATTCCTCTAAGTTTTCCTCTGATCTCTACATGAAAGTATGCATGGAACATACAGATACACATACAACTGAAGCAAATTGTAATTTTTAAAAAATGATTTTTAGTTATCAAGTCACATCTGAATAAAAGATTTGGGAAGATTTGTTCAGCTATTTTTCAACGTATTTGTTTCACATATTTATACATCATTGCTGAGTGAATGAACACGTACAGTATACTATAGGATTTACATTAGTATTAGTGAAATAAAATTATTTTGTTAATAAACAAAGTTATTTCTTTTTTTTTTTTTTTTTTGGTTTTTCGAGACAGGGTTTCTCTGTATAGCCTTGGCTGTTCTGGAACTCACTCTGTAGACCAGGATTTCAAACTCAGAAATCTGCCTGTCTCTGCCTCCCAAGTGCTGGGATTAAAGACCCGTGCCACCACCGCCCGGCAACAAAGTTATTTCAAGAGAAACAGCACTGAATATTTTCAAAAGAATTGCTAGGACTATGGCTAAAAGGTATCTATTAAGGTCATTATTTTTTACTCAAAGTTACATGTGAGAAGAAATGTGAAAACACATTTTAGACATTTAGTTAACAGTTTTGTATAAATTTGTCTTAAATTAACTTCTCTATATAACCTGAAGTAATATTCCAGCAATAAGTGGGAAACCTTTCATCTAACCATCTGTTTTTGATACCACATATCATTTTATAAGATTTTTTAAAAAATGGTTACAGTTTGAATATGTTTGCCAAACTCCTGTAATGGAAACACAACACTCAGGGCAAAACTAACAGGCAGGTCCTCTAAGAAGAGATCAGGTCTTGAGAGCCCTTCCCTCTTGCACAGAATGGTGCTATTATCATTAGACTGGATTTTTATTTGAGGAGTAAGTTAATGAGAATCGATTAGTCTGGGTACCCTCTGGGCTCCCTCTATTTCAAGCTTTACCTTCGTCTTCCTGTATCTTGCAGAAAGGCACACACCTGTCTTACCCCCAGGCCCACTCCATTTCTACGTCCTCCTCTGTCTTGTTGTTTCTTGCAGGAAGGCCTACACTTGTCTTCTTTTCCTCTGTACTCCACCAGTACATCTTCCAACAAGAAGGTCCGATCCAGATGTGAGTCTCAGATGTAAAATCCAGATGTAAAACTTTCAAGCTCTAACACTATGCTAAGTGTATGTATTTTCAATAAATAACTGTCAAATATTCTGTGTGGCTGCACAAGATGTACTAAAGTACCAACAAAAATATTCCAGGCATTCTTAGGTTGTAGAAATTTTTTTTTAAAAAAGTCAATAAAATCCCACCTATGTAAAATCATAGAAGCACAATAAATATTTAAAAGTATGACTTTGATTAACCACTAAGCTGTTTCTCCAGTGCCTGTGAGAATTTTTTAAAAGATATTCTTCAAAAATTGCTAAAATAAAAAATATTTATTGAGTGTTAGCTTAGTTTTGAGTTTATATATCACTGTACTGTGATTGAACATGTGTTGTCTCTATGGAAACCATGTGAAGTTATTCAGTAACTCTGTTTTTTAAATAGGACCTCATGTAGGCCAGGCTGGCTTCAAATTCTCAGTGCATCCAATTGCAAATAAGATCTATCGGATAATACAGTAGGAATCAGGTAAGAAAGATAAGAGAAATACCTCTTGTCACACAAGAGGCAGGCTTGAGGAAAATAAATGAAAGTAATGAGAGTTCAAAAGCCAATTAAGAAAAATTTCCTAAGCTGATTAGTAATGTGACCAAAAGGACAGTTAAAATAATTTCATTTATGGAACTAGTATTCTCCAAGTAAAGGCAGGAACTTTACAACAAGGACTCTCAGTGTGTCATACATATCCATACTACCCTTCATTCATTCAGCCAGAAGGAGGCTCTAGTTCTGTCCTCTTAGTCCAGCTTCACTAGCCTGCACACCATCTTTCTCAACTTAACTCAAACTCCAGGAACAAGAAGTCTTATGGATTGGGATTCTGTGAATTCTTTAGAGTCAGACCAACTTCACCAACCAAACTTGTTTGATAAAATTAGAAGTTTAGCTTTCTATTGTGTTAAAATCTAAGTCTTGGTCTGGAGAGATGGGTGAGTGGTTGAGAGTACTGCCTGCTCTTCCAGGGTCTTGAGTTTGATTCCCAGCAATCACATGGTGGCTCACAATCATCTGTAGTATGATCTGATGCCCTATTCTGTTGTGTCTGAAGACAGTGACAGTGTACTCATATATATATAAAATAAATAAATCATTCAAAAATAAAACTGAGGCTCACTGACATCTTCCCATCTTATCCTACTGTTCCTATGATTGATCATTGGAGAGTTCATCCAATGTTCTAATAAAAGCTCTGTGAGACAATTTTTTTTAAAAAGGCATGACTTTGAACAATAACTGAATTTTATTTTGTGTTTTGTTTTCTTCACTTGTAACACAAGAACACTATCATTTCCTACTTTTGGGATTGTAGTGAGACTTAAAGTCTTTGTAAGTTAGTCAGACCCATCTACCAGCTCTTTTCGACCTTTCATTGTGACTCTAGCTCTCGCTTGTCTGTGTTTCATCAGATTACAAACTTGAAAGAGTTATGGTCCATAGCTATATCCTTTGATAGTTTACTACTAAAATCATGTCATATTTTATGATTTACTTTCAAATTTCTGAGCCCTTTAGCATACCTGGATCTTTTTGTATATCAGAGATACTTTTATTATGGGTATACAGTTGTGATTTCAGATACTGATTGCATTCTGAGATCTATGAATCAGGGCAAAAATAACTAGGAATTTCTTTAACTATAAGACAAGTGTTTATATTTTAAAATAAGAGAGAACAATAGTCAAGCACGAGTGGAAAATATAATTTCTGATGCTTAGATTTGTGCTACATGTGTGTGACACAATGTAGAGTCATCTAGGAACTGGGAATAACGATTGAGAAGATGCCTCCATCCAGTTGGCCATTGTAGGCTAGTCTGTGGACCACTTTTTTTGAATGATGATTCTGTGAGAGATCCTAGTCTATTATAGGGTGTGTCACTGCTGAACAAGTAGTCATGAGTTATAGAAATGCAGGCCATTAATAGTAACACATAAGAGGCAGAGGAAGGCAGATGTTTGTGAGTTCCAGACCAGTCTGCTCTAAGGAGTGGGCTCCAGAACACCCAAGGTTACACAAAGAAACCTGAGCAAGCCATGGAGACCAAGTTAGTAAGCAGTTTTCCTTTATGATATCTCCTTAATTTCCTACCTGAAGAACTATGCTTGCTTTCTTTCGTAGTGAAAACTAACAAGCACAACAACCACAACAATAACTACAACAACAACAATCCCTTCCTTTCCCACTTGATTTTGTCACGGTATTTATAAGAAGAACAGAAAGCAAAACTAAGACAATATTTCAGACTTAGAGAACAGCAATTGCAGAAGCTCTGAGTGGGAACAGAAATGTATGGTTGGAAGAAACAATGATGCCAGTGTATCCATGTAAGCAGAGAAAGGAGAATCAGTGTGTTGGGACAGATGAAATGGACCTTAGTATTATAACATATTTAGGACTGTTGTTGGTTTTTTATTTTTGTTTGTGTTTTTGTGTTTTGCAAAGCCATCGGTGTCCTTGAATTCATGCTTATGTAATCCTGTGAATGCTTTACAAGTCATCCTTACTTTCATAAACTACTACATGGAGAACGGAATAGGAAAACAGGCTAACTGAGAGGCTATACTTGATAAAGGACTCAGTGCTCTAAGCTAATATACACTTTCCCTTCAGCTAAAATAAGTCAACATGATTTAATTAAGTGGGATTATAGTGGGATTGTATATACATACACACACAACACACACACACACACACATATAGAAACAGAGAGACAGAGAGACAGAGAGAGAGACACAGAGTCTGTCCCTATTAGTTTAACTTCCTTTCTTAATATTGAATGAGGTTTATGAATAATGCTCATACATGACTGTTATTTTAATCCCATATGTTCATTAACAACTACATTTTTGTTCAACAGATGCTTCTGAAAGTACAAAGAAAAGAATTGCTTTCTAAGTACAGTTTTCTTATGTTAAATTCAAGAAAATTGTGGGTATGCATATGTTGTTCTACTGCCTTTTAGTATATGTGACAATCTACTGTGATAAACTGCAGGGTTTCTCATCGCTGAGCAGAAATTACAGCACAATGCAATAATTTTGGACCTACTACTGACAAACATAAATCTTAATGTGTCTATCCTAAGCTCTTTAAACATATTTTCTGAGATTTAAAAATGAATATTTAATCCCAAACAGAGATAATAAACCTGCTTTTTTAACACCTCTGAATTTTGTAAATTTCTGTGATTCTACTCTAGCCCATAAGTCTTCTTTTTATAAGAGTATCTGTGTATAAATTAATGTCATATCCTTAGCCAGAATTGGTAGATGACAATTCCATAGCACTTTATGTTTCTCTGGAGTGAATCTCAGAAAACATTAAGATGTCAAACAAAGTTGTGTTATAAGAGTTTGTATACTATAACCAGGTAGTTGAAGTCTTATATCAAAAAGACAGCACAAAGTGTTGGTCTCAATACCTAACACACCAAGAAAAATAGATATACAAAGTATTTACTTTTGGCATTATGGTTCATATTCTAACAGTCAACTGTCAACTATTGAACATTAAAACATAACTTAATATACCCTGACAATGTTTTAAAATCCTTAGGCTCCTCCTATTGGATAAGACCTAGTGTGAAAAGCTGTACAGGAACAGCAACCTAATTCTCCATTAGTATTAAAATAAGGAATAGCAACATGAACATACTAACACATAGGCGAAGCAACCACTACAGCAACTGGAGACTACAATTGGAAGAGACATAGAAGAGAAGGGAGTTGATGACACATAACTGTCTTTCTATCAAAGACTCAATTGATGATGTCACACAATTATACATCAAATTTATTCAGAGAAAGTTTCATAAATATTTGAGAAAGGTTATTAGAAAAAACAGATTGTCAACAAAAAGATTACAGCGGAGCAGAGAAGAGAATCATTGGATTAAATATAAGTAATTTTGTAATATTATGTAATGACCCATAAATAGAAAACTTTTCCTAAAAGTGCCAATTTATTTTTAAGAACAGTGAATTTTTCTGGATGTCTTACATATGACTTAGGCAATAACTCACCCTTAAATGTTGTTACTGTATTAGAAAGCCAGTTAATGTTATATATAATTACAATTAGGGAAACAAATAGGTTTCTATTAGTCTTATTAGTCCTCTAAAATATTTTTAATTCTTTTTATGAGATAGCAAATACATTGACTTATGTAATATATTTTAAATAACTTCATAAAATGTTGTAATTTAGGTCATATAATATATTGCATGATTAGATATGCTATCTAACTATTGAATAAGGCCTACAGCTAAACTTACATTTAAAAATATTATTTAATATTAAATATATATTTTTCTAAGCTACAAATTATTTTCTCTAACTGTAGTAAATATTAAGTTGTTCAAAACTCTGCATAGTCTATAACAGTCTTAACAATGCTAAAAGTTCAAAGTTGAAAGTTTCTTCTGCTGTTCATCCAATCACTTAACTATAATTCCCTATAAAATCAAGATCAAAAAGCAGATCACATGCCTCCACCATCACAGGACATACATTACTATTCCAAAATGTCATAGTGAGGAAATACTGGACCAAAGCAAGACCAAAAGCCAGCTGGGCAAACTCAGCATCTCCAAGTCTGTCAAAGCTCTCTTCAGATATCCAACTGCTTTCTGTTTTGATGACTAAAACATGCTTCTTTCTTTTGGGCTGGTTCCACTCTCTGTTAGCAGCTTTCCTCAGCAAATATCCATCAGCTCTGTCATCTTTCACAACTTAGGGTCTCCACGGCAACTTCCAACTTCACAGCTTCCTGTTTCAATATCTGAGATCTACATATGATCTTCTGGGCTTCTTCAAAGCTTGGGTCACTTCTGTAGCTCTGCTCTCTGTAACACTCCAGGATCTGGTTGTCTCAATTCCATTGCTGCTGCTCTGGATGGTTATCTCATGGCACTGACATCTCCAATACACTGGGATCTTTACAACTAGACTTCACCAATAACCCCTCATAAGTTCACATCTTTGCATGACTCCTTCAGTCCTGGGCTGTCAACTGTAACTGAGGTTGCACATTCACCAATGGCATTCCATGGCCTCTCACAGTGCCAAGCCTCAGCTGCTCTTATGACCCCTTCATCCCTTCAAAACCAGTACAACCTGGGTGACAGTTAGACATTACCACATACAGCTGCAACACCAGAGACAACCTTAGGCTATCTCTGGAATACAGCTTCTTTGTGCTTTCAGAAAACAGTTCCCAGAAGTCTTCACGTCACTGATGCTGTTCTCTTCTTAACCACCACTAATTTCTTAGCTCTAGATAACCAGCATCAATATTTCCAGTAGTCCCTTCTATTCTTGCCTCGAAAGTCAGTACCACGTGGCCAAAGCTGTCTAGTTCTGCTGTTTGTTGGAGCTGAAACGTGGCCTCCTTGTTTTATTACATTATCACCAGCTTTCCGTTTTCCAACTCTCTTACTGCGTAAGTGTGGGTGTCATGGAACTTGCTTTGTAGACTGACTTTGAACTGAGAGATCTGCTTGTCTCTGTCTCCTGGGATTAAAGGCATGTACCACTACACCTGGGGCTAAGTTTTTCATGGCCACCATGCCTCAAGATCTGGATCAAAAGCCTAAGTCTTCCAGCTTCAAAATCTGTGTCCTCCATTTCTGAACCGTAGTTCATTTCAGATTAAAAGTCCAAATTATTCCTTGTTTGACTTCATACACAAACAGTAAGATTAGCTGGGTGGGACCATGTCAAAATTAGATCACCAGTCCCTTAATTCATTTATCTCCTCAAACACAGGATTCACCTCTACTTCATTTCCTGGTGCCTCTTTATTACTCGAACCATACATTTCCTACTTTTTTTTCTATTTTTAAGCTACAACTCTTGATCAGCATGCTCCTAGTAAGAGTGAACTATCATGAAAAGTCTAAACTTGGTGGATCTGACACTTCTTTTGTCAATGCCATGACTCAAAATCTCTTTACCTCAGCCTCAGGCAGGATTTGCAGATGAGGGCAAAAAGCCACATTCTTCACCAAAACATCAGAAGAATAGTCTTCGGAGTTCAAATTACCCTCAGCACTGATGCTTCCATACTCCTATAGGGTGGCCCATTAAATCCCACTTAAAAGCATTCCCTGGCTTTCCAAATCCATGTCCCCAAATCCACATTCCTCCAAACAAGGTCAGACCTATCAAAGGAATGCGTAGTTCCTGGTACAAACTTCTGTTTTAGTAAAGATTTCCATTGCTGTGAGTAGGCACCATGACCAAGAACTGTTATAAAGGTCCACATTACTTGGGGCTGAATTACAGGTTCTGAGGTTTAGTCCATTATCATCAAGGCAGGAAGCATTGTCAATGTTCAAGTAGGCATGGTGCTGGTGGAACTGAGAGTTCCACATCTTTCTCCAAAGGAGGCCAGGAGTAGACAGTTTTCTAGGCAGCTAGTGGGAGAGTCTCTAAGCCTACCCCCACAGTGATGCCCTTCCTTCAGCAAGGCCACCACTCCTAATAGTGCCACACCCCAGGCCAAGCATATTTAAACTACCACAATGGGTATTTCTAAATAATTTTGTATCAGAAGGATTCACTTACCTATATATCATTAATGTTCAACTTATGACTGAGCTATCTCACTAGATGTTTTTAAGTAGTTAACTGTTTATGGGACTGAATTTTCCTATGGATCCCAGGTTCACTGAGAACTGATATACCACAGCCTCCTAAATTCTGAGATTATAATCTTATATCAGAATTTGACTCTTATTTCTTATAAAAACAAATTTGAAGGTAAGTATGACATATTCTAATTGATAGATAAGAGAAAATAAAAGAGATGAAATAATTTGGATGACTTCATAATCATGCATAAATAATTATGTCAAATAGATACATTATACAAGAACAATTAGATGTATGTTAGACATTGACAATCAATTTATTTCATCATCATATCAAGGACTTTTTCCTTTATTTCATTTCTTAAACTAAAATCTAAGGTAGTGTATTTACTTTTACAGAATGGCCCAATGCACACACAACCAAATAGATTCATGGCTCTACACACATACATTTATGCACATGAGCACACATATATCTATTGTCTTTGTATACCTGTACATACAACTAAAAAATTCCCAAATAAATGTTCTTTTGCTTTGTCTTGTGAGTTTGAATATTTTTCTTTTATTTATAATTTAATTATATTTAATTCAATTCCATATCTATTATAAAAATCATGATTATGACTAAATGGGTGGATGTTATGACTCACTGGTGGTACTCATACTTGGAAATTCTTCCCAGGTGACATCATTTTCTAATAGCCTGTGTGCATGCACCTTGGCACAATGCATTAAGGTCATTCAACTGACTTATATGTCTGTATTATTCTTCTACAGTGAAATCTTTGCTCATGTCTGCAAAGCCTTATAATACAGAGTTGTATGCAAGTGTATAGTTTTAAAACACTGTGGTATTGTTTTTCTTTAGACATCTTCTTACTTAGAAAAATAAACATTGTTTTGTTCCTTTCAAAAAAATTTTCACATCAATAACATGATATTACATTTATCTAATTGTGTCAAATTATCACTTAATCCAGATGATGTAAAATAAACAAAACATTTTCAAAGAGCTGTGCATTGAGACAACACCTTTGCTACACAAACTATACTTCCATAGAGACAGCTAAGAATATATGCACTCTTCTAAAGAATTTTGTTATGAAATTCTTATTTCAATACTTCGTAAATTCTTCTTATTGCCTATAACATACTGGTATTTGTAATTTAGAGACATGACTTTTAAAAATGTAGAATATTTTATGTAATAATAAAAGTTATCAAAAGTTGAATTTCTTACCATGACAACTTGGTAGGACTCTATTCCATCCAGGTCTTCCATCATCTCCCATGATACAAGTTAGTGTTGAATAACCTTGGAGAACATAGCCAGCATCACAGTAATAGGTGACCGTTGACCCCAATTTATAATCCATTCCAAGCCTGGTACCATTCATTATATTGCCTGGATCAAAGCAGGACTCCCGGAGTTTTGCTGTAAAACAGTGTTAGTGTATTAATTGCTTTGAGATACATTTGATTCTTTTATAGGCTGCTCATCTCCTGAAGAACGGCAGCTACAGCAAATATTTAGAGAGAACACAGAACTGATTGGATGGAAAAAAAGTCATGTGCTACATCATGTAGCCAGGATACAATCAAATCTGATTCTAGTTCAGTGAATTAATCTCTTCCTAAGTCCAGGCACAAACGTATGCACACACATCCATATATTCACAAAAGTTCTTTCTCATGTTGCCACTGGAATAGCCTCACAAAACAAAGTTGTGTCCGTGGTTCCCACATCTGTGAAGTCAACTTACCAGGAATTCCTTTAAAAGCAACACTTCAGTTTTCTACATACTGAGTATTGCATTGATAAAAGAACAACAACAACAAATCCAAAACAAATCAATTTTAAAAAAGAACAGTAAACTAACCTTTCTACACAAATAAAACAAAGTATGGCCAGTAACTGTTCAAGCATCTTACACATCACAGGTCCTAAGTGTCTACCTGTTTGAGCATGGGTCACCTTAGACACCATGGTGTGGTATGTACTTAGTACTAAAATACTTATATCTGTACTGATCGTTAAAGATATTTCTATTATTCATCTCTGAAAAATACAGACACAGCTATGTCTAATTTTATTATGCTAAGTATAAATAAAATAAAATGATACAATGTGTGTGTGAGGGTATGCATGAGTTGTGAACAAAACACTATTTTTACAAGGGACACAAGTCTTATTAAAGGTTGATGGTATTTCCAGAAAGTCTTGAAAACAGCCACTGAGAGACATACTGGAACAAGTATTTAGTTTGAGTATAAAGTATGCTAAAAATACTGGTTTTAGAAGAGATCCAGTATGGTGATTATTAAACTAGTTCAGCAAAAAATGGACCTTCATGTATGCAGAGGTTAATTTCCTCATTTTGTAAGAATAATTTTCTTATTCTGCCTGTTCACAGTGAATAAGGCAGAAAAACACAAAGCAATTTTAAAAGAAACAGTAACCTAACCTTTCTCAAGTTGAAGTTAGTCTGTGGAGAAAAGGAAAGGTTGAATTAATATTTCAGAATATTAACCTATTTTGTGTTACTTTTGCCAACATTCTTCTTTACAAAGTATACAGAACCTTGCTGATTTTTTTTTTTTTTACTTTCAATAACAAGGCAGTCAAATTATAATGCAAATACCTTGGCTTTTCTCAGGAAGCATATCGACATATTTATACTATTGTTTTTGTAGATTTTTTTTTATTGCTAGGTTCAATGTGAATGAAATCATTTATCTTATGATCTTTATGCATTTCTAAAAACCTTGGTAAACAGTTTTAAAAATAATACTGCCCTTGTTTACTACCATGTGTGTCATAGCACTTACATCTGGAAAAATTAGTAATACCTGATGCATGTTATGGACCAAAGAACCTTAGAATTATTTTTATGAATACTATATCATGTTTGCTTTATTGTGATAAGCAGATAAAAGAAATAAATCTTTCCTTCTATTTTCCAAGTAAATATATTAGGTGATAAATTCTTTTCTAAGTTTCTTCTGTGATATTTTAATTTACCTTTATAGAATGTACACTAGGTGAGAAGTAAGCATGAATTTGCATTTAGCTAAGATAAGGTAAGTAGGCTTCATCTCATGGAGAATTGTGCACACACACACACACACACACACACACATATACACACACACACAAGTTAAATTCCCCTGAGCAACACAGAGAAGAGCAATACATTTCTAAAGTTGCTTATATCTCAAGAATGTTGCTATAATGTTTTCCTAATTACCATATGTGGAAATAAACAAACAACTAAATAAAAATAGTTTTACAGTGCTCAAAATCCATCAAGTGACAAAGAAATCATTGCATAGTTCCTTTGTACGTGGACTACTGTAGGCAATAAACATATGGGTGTGAATAAGATGGACATGATTTTGGCTAGTAAGATTCCTTTCATTTAGCATATGTGGAAGTCTTCAGTAGACTACAGGAAGGAAGGACATATACCTTTCAAATAATACCTCAAGGTAACACTCCTCAATGGATAAGAGACAGGACTATTAAGATGAAGTGGAATCACATTTTTGCTCAGTCATATGACTTTAGATAATTTACTTCAACTTTTTTTCCAAAAATGTTAGTCATAGAAGAAAATGATTTTTGATGCATATTTCTTCAAAATAAACCTGAATATAGAAGGTCTTTTCTAAAATGTATGTCTTTATTAGCATTGCCCCAAATCAAGAGTAACCATTGCATACATAATTTTGACTTAGGTCATTTAAAATTATCATCTAGGATACAAGATTGTTGTTGAGAACTGCTGATATTTAATTGTCAAAACAGACAATTAAACAAGCAAAGAAATAGAAATGAAATGGAAACAGAACAAAAAGAAATAGAAGTACCTCTGTTTATGTGGACAGACCAAAATACTACAAAATATATCAATAAAAAGTTTAAGTAAATTGAAATATATGAAGAAATTATTAACTGTCATCATACCTTCATTCTTAAGAACAACCAGAAAAATCTAATAATAAAGACATTGCTTATTACCTGTTAAGTCTATGACATTTTAATTAAAGTGAGAAAGAACTTATAGACAAAATTATAAACCATTACTGAAAGACGTTAATGAAAACATGAGTAAATTGACAGACTGGTTGTATTAATAGATGAGAAGATTAAATGTCATACATCAATTTATTCCCAAATGATTTATTAGTTCAACATGGTGGCAATCAAATGCAATGTGTAGAAGAAGCTTAATTCTAAAAATAAATTCAAGGTTCAAAATGTTGTGACAGGCATCAAGGAAAAAATTAAAAAATAAAAAACTAAACTAAACTGAATTCTTCGGGTTAAGTGATTTTTATAAGCTCACTGCCTTGGGCTTAGTTAACTGTTGAGGGAACTATTGTTGAAATTTCAGGAGGTGAAGCAAAGAAGGTAAAAGAGAGTAAGGGAGACACAAGCCCTGGAGGACTGTGACTGTATCTCACACTACGTTCCCTTGTTTCTTTTTGCTTCTACGCTACCATGAGGTTCAGAAGCTAGGGAAATAGGACCAGAAAACTCTGGAGCCATGATCCAAAATAAACATTTTCTTGTTTTAAGCAAATCTGTTGATATTTTGACACACCAAGAAAAAAAATCTGACTTACAGAAAGTACATTTTATCATGGCTGTCCTACTCTTCTGAAACCCTTTCTGTCTACAGACAGAAAGAGAAGCCAGTGGAACAAACTAGAAAGCTGAAAATTGATACAGGGACGTGATAGTTGACAGTAACAACATTATCTGTTAGAAAGTGGTGCTAAAATACTTAGTCACGTAGTAAACATAAAATTAGAGTACTGGTATACAGAAAACAAGCTCATGTAAATTAATGACTGAAAAGTGGAAAGTACAGCTCTAAACATTAGAACAATTACTAGAAGACATGTATATGAAACTTTGAAATGAGGAGTATTTTTTTTCTTTTTTTAAAATGTTTTTAATTGGTTGCTTTATTTATTTACATTTCATCTGAAGGCTTCTCAGTTTACCCTCCACAAACCCCCTATCCTAACTTCCCTCCCCCTGCTTCTATGAGGGTGCTCATCTCACCCACTTACTTCCACCTCACAGGTCTGGCATTCTTCTAAGCTGGGTAATGGAGCCTCCATAGGACCAAGGGACTCCCCTCCCACTGATGCCAGATAAGGCAATCCTCTGCTACATATCCAGGTGCAGCCATGAATCCCCCCATGTGTACTCTTTGGTTGGCAGTTTAGTCCCTGGGAGCTCTGGAGGCTCTGATTGCTTGATATTGTTGTTCTTCCTGTGGACTTGCAAATCACTTCAGCTCCTTCAGTCCTTGCCCTAACTTCTCCTTTGGGGTCCTTGCACTCAGTCTGATGGTTGGCTGCATGCATCTGCATCTCAATTGGTCAGCTATTCCAGCCTCCTGTCAGCAAGCACTTCTTGACATCAGCAATAGTTTCTGAGTTTGGTGTCTAAAGATGAGATGGATCCCTAGGTGAGGCAGTCTATGGATGACCTTTCCTTCAGTCTCTGCTCCACTCTTTGTTCCTGCATTTCCATTTGACAGGAGCAATTCTGGATTAATATTTTTAAGGTGGGTGGGTAGCATCATCCCTCAACCTGGACCATGCTTATTCACTGGATATGGTCTCTACAGGTTCTATATCTACTGGATACAATCTCTACAGGTTCTATCTCATGTTTGTTGGGTATTCTGAATAATGTCTTCCTTGTTGGGTTCTGGGAACCTCTTGGGTCCCTGGCATCTGGAACTTTCTAGTCCAGGTCCAGTTCACTCACTGTTACACACCTCCTTTTAAATTTCTGACCCTCTGTACTTCTCCCTCATCTCCTCCCTCATCTGAACTAGAGCCCCCTTTTCCCTCCCCTCCTCTCTCCCTCTCAGGTCCCTATCTCCATCTACTTCCCAGGATTATTTTTTCCCCCTTCTGGGTAGAACTGAAGCATTTACTCTTTGTTGTGGTTTCATGAAGGGTATTTTAAGCAAGACATCAAAGGTATAAATTATGAAGGAAAGTGGAAATTAAATATAATACAATTTTTTAGGTACTTGTACAATATAAAAATACAGAGATAAAGTAGTATGCTCCATTTTAACCAAATGTGGAATTTAAGTATTAATTGTAACATAAATGACATAGATATCATATGAACTTCCATAACATAAAACATTTCCTATAAATAAAATAAACAAATTACAAATTTTGTGATTGTAGCAATGCACAAATCCAACATGAAGCTGTCAATGTGCAAAATAGAGAGATAGATTCAACTTAATACTTCTTGGGCAAAATTAATAAAATGCCAATGACCTAATAACCATGAGGTTAACAATGTTAAAATTCATAAAGTAACTGATTTTTCAAATCTCTTAAATTTCTCAAATTCTAAATCTCTGAAGTTTAGTGTGAGTGGGGAAAACCTCTTAGTAATTTTTTAAAACACTGGCAATATGCTATTAATTTGTAGCATTTTATTCTCTTTGACTCAATAGTCCTGCTACCATAAACACAAGCGTCTCAATAAGATTCTTACATATATAGTCATGAAGACCCATAAAAGATTTTTTTTCTACATGATTGCTTTGCAGCAGTAAAATCTAGAATAACCTATCAGAAGTAAAACAGTAATTAACTATGATACAGTAATATTCAGGAGTATAATGAATTATATATATGTATATGTAAATGTATGCATATGTATGTGTGTGTATCTGTGTATATATATGTAATAGTTAAACTCTTAGAAGAATGAAGACAATCAGCAATACATGAATGATGAAAATGAAATGGTTGTATGAAAACCAGATGAAGTATAGAAAGTATAATAGATATCTTAGTTACTGTTCTATTACGGTGAAGATACATGATTACCAAGTCAACTCTTATTAAGGAAACATTTAAATGTGGGCTTGCTTACAATTTAGTCCATTATCTTCATGGCAGGAATCATGATAGGAGTGTGGCAATACTCATGGTGCTTGAGTAATACCTGAAAGCTGTATGCTGATCATCAGGGCAAGAAAGGGAAGGAGAGACTGGGCCTAGAATGAATGTTTAGAGTCTCAAAGCTTACCCTTAGTGAAACCCTGTCTTCGACAAGGCTACACCTACTCTAACAAGGTTACACATCCTAGTCCTTCTGACTAAGTATTCAAATATATGAGTTTATAGGGACGATTTTTATTCAAGTCACCACATTCAGGAAGTATCAAAATATGTATAAGCATTTTAAAAAGGAAAAGTTAAGCACCAAATCCAGGTTTGGGAGGACATAAGCTGTAAAATTACAAGGCTGAAAAGGAGGCCATGAATCTGAAGGAGAGTCGGGGTCATAGGACATTGGATGATTTAGAGGATGGAAGGAATGAGAATGAAGACATGATATAATCTCAAAAAAAAAAAAAAAAAAAAAAACCACAAAGCAAAGATATCTGAAAACTACCTGAAGTATTGACTATAATTTTACTCCCAGATATTTAGCAGCGTCCTAGCAGAGGGTATGGAGACCATCCTCTCGCTACAGACAGTCATATGGTGTTCAAGGCCAGCTCTTATAAATACCACTGACTATGTAGCACAGCTCTATTTTTAGCCAACTTATGAAAAAAAAAGTTTTGCCATCTTCAGGGTCAGATCAGCTAATGCTTGCAGAAAACTCCAATAAAGAGCTTTAATCCCACATACTCATTGCCTGTGTAAGTAGCCAGTTCACTTCTCTATGGACAGGACATTTGTTACCTAGCCTTGAGGATGATGCCACACAGAAGGATCAAGGTTTCAAATGAAGTCACATTTTGACCATGCTTATGTTTAGGATTTATCACTGGCCTTGGAATCTTTGTATGCATTCCCAAATGATAAAAAATATGCTTTCATTTGTTGACCTGTGAACATTCCTTTTCCCTACTTACAGGTCCAACAGAATTCGTAGAGGTTTCTTATATCATATGATTTCTTATATTATAAGTTGTAAACAGAAGAACTCCAAGTCCAATATCAAATAGAAAAAGAATTCACATTGTTTATATGATATTTGACTTTTAAAAACAAAAATAAGGGATCATTTTTGTAAAGAAATATGCCACTATATCAACTGTATTCACTGGGTGGATGCAGCTTTAAAATTACTTTCTTGATTTGTTATTAAAATTAATTTGGGTCTAGGTCGCTGGTCAGTGAGTAAGAACACTTTTCACTGAAATACATGGATTTAGTATGCATTCTTAAGACATTGGTAAAAAGCCACAAGACAAATTAGAACCCCAATAGTGAATGTAGAGCATGGAAACAGATTATTGAGGATGGATGAAAATTAGTCTAGCAATGTGGGAGTTCCAGGTTTAGAGATAGGCCCTATCACACGAGAGTAAGGTAGAAAGCAGTAGAGCAACAAACAGTGTGTTCTCCAGTTGTTTCAGTGCCCAGTCACACTGATGCGTGCATCACTGCACACGTAATTAAGCACATGCGCACATATACAAAATCTACATAAATAAAGCACACGAGGAGACAGATTTAAATACTACATGATACATATTTATATAAAAATATCACATGGTAGGCCAAAAATGAATACCATTTGTCTCTTATGGATTCATTTGAGCTTAAAACAAGATGTAATAAATCATTGTTATAAAATAGTCTATGATTCAGAAGACAAAATTTATAAAATATCCATGGACATTTTAAAACAACTATAAAGATTATTTTTCAGAGACATATCTGTCACTACATTTTCCCTAGCTCTCTTATTAGCAGCATATTTAAAATATTAAGCATTTTTGAAATAGAATCCTACTCTTTGTTCACTTTTGCTGAAAGAGATCTCTAAAATAAAGTACTTTAATAAAACCTAAGTCCCCTCAGTGAAGTTGCTTTATCTTTCAATATTCAGTGGCCTTAGCTTGCTACCACAATAAACTAATTAGTAATCTGTTTGCCACTTGCATATCTTTGAGACAGTAATTAGAGAAATGCTAATTTCCTTCTCACTGATGGGAAACCACATTGAGAGCTCCTTTGTGAGATTAAGCTCTACACAGCACATACAACTGAAGCTAACAACATCCAGTGCAAAATTATTATCCTGTAAACGTAATTCCAGTCTAATCAGGATGCTAAGGCTGAATGTGCACACTTACCTTTATACTCTAAATGAAATCCAGTGTAACTGACAGATCCGTCGCTCCGAAAAGCCAAATGCATGGTATTTGAGCTGCTCTCTATTCTTTCTGGTAACTTGCTGTCTTGAAAACTTCCAATCAGTGGACTATTACTGTCTGGGCCATCGTATATATAGAGGAAGTCATAGTTTGGTTCTATGCTAAAACTAGAAGAGAAAGGGGAGGGCTGTTACTAAAGGGGTTTACCAAAGCAGATGTAGAGCCAAAGAATGATCGATCTTGACAAATAAGTCTGATATAGAAGTTTATCTGACAACAAAACAAAACAAAACACATACTGGACATGACTAGCCAATAAGTAATATCAAAGAGAAAGTCGTGATGATATTTAGAATCATCATGTTGACAGCATATGTAAGAGGAACCCCAGATTAATGTGATTGTTGGACAAATGACATGGTCTTGGGAATAAGCTACATATTTGTGCTTTACTTCTTCACTTTCTAACTAACATTATTATTTTGTAAGATGCTTTACATTAGTTCAGTGAAATATATATATATATATATATATATATATATATATATGCTTTTAATTTACCAATTATTTTATATAATAAAGGCATAACTCTTTTCATTGCAAGTCATGAAAGCACAGCACTTTAAAATATACTAGGTATCAGAAAAAATCAAACAAAGCATGTAAATACTCTTTTTAAATTACTCAGTAAAATATTTTATTCTGTATTAGGTGTCTGATGGAAATATTTATATGTATATTTTTTTCTATTAGAATAATGCAAAGGAAATAATATTTATAGATTTTAAAGTTTAGATCGTGGTACAGTGACTTTTACACTGTAGATGATTCAAGCTCACATTCTAGGTATGAAAACATCTCGCACAATAAACTTTCACCTTAAAAAGCATGAGTATTATTTCATAATGATCGTGGTTTACCTATATTTAGGAGCTAGATAATCCATTTACATATTGTTAGTACCATTTATATATTTTTAGGAATTCAGAAATCATGAAAGAAAAGTATGAACTTACTTAGGCCATTAAGAAAAGTCAATTTCTGATAGCAAGTGAAATCAGGTTAGTTTGTTAATATTAAAATGACATTAAGGAAACTCTGCTGTAACTTCCTGATATTTGTATTTACTTAAGATATTTCAAATAAACAATATAAAAATGTCAAGTTTCTGTGACTCTTTTACTCTTAATGGTTTCCAGTACTAGTTAGTTTATTTGTGCATCAATAGTCAGGGAGAAAGATGGCATGGAGGATAGATATAGACTTCTCCTATACAAGGGGATGAGAAAACTAAACAAAACAAAACAAAAACTTACCAAACATTTCTTCGTTAAGCAGCTTGCTAAATTCAATTAGTTAGTTTCAAACCCTGTCAGTGGATTGCCTGAATTTTGGTAACTAATAATATTTAATACCAGCTCTCGGGGTAGGCTCAATTTCACTTGCTTTGGACTACAGCACTCTCAATTTCCTCTTTCACTGAGTAAATTTGATCTTTACCACCTCCTTGCCTACTCACTGTCTGAGGCCCTACAGAAACAGTGCTTTGCAAAGGACACAGCAATGGCTTCTTGTGTTTGGAATACTGAAAAGGTGAATACCAGCTATTTCATTGAATTCCTAGCTTTGCCTTATATGAATATTTAAAGTATTGAAGAACAAAGTGAAAAAAAAATTCTTTAGGAAACTTTAGGTTCTTATCTGCAATGATTTCACACATTTTTCTTATTTTCTTTAATTGGTTATTTTCTTTATTTATATTTATTCCCTTTCTCTGTTTCCCCATCTCTGCCCCCCTTCCCCTGCTTCTTTGAGGATGCTCCCCCACCCACCCACTCCCACCTCCCTGCCCTAGCATTTCCCTACACTGGGACATCAAGCCTTCACAGGACCAAGGGCCTCTCCTCCCATTGATGCCTGACAACGCCATCCTCTGCTACACACAAACACTGAGAAGATGTTATGCTTATAGAAATATGGTATTTTTTTTTAATAAAATTTGATCATACCAATCCTGTAGTTTTTATTTTGCCAGTGAATATACTGAAACTCTTAAAAGTCAAAGTTCTCCTTAATGTCACATCATAAATGACAGAATTGGAAATTAAATTTCTGTCCTATACTTCCTGGAGTATAGCCTTTTATTCCCAATTTATTAGCTAACTTAATTTATAAAAGCAATACCATGTATCAAACATCTTGATAATTTCTAGTGTCTTAAAATGCAATTTCTTCAATAGCAAAAAATGGGAATAATAATCTTATTTACCAAGGAAGTCCCTGCAATAATGTAGTGAAATAACCAACAATCTCATTCTCATTATCTTGGCATCAACAAATATCAATTATTTAATTGATGTGAATTATATGAATTGTAAATATAGCATTCATATTAACAAATATGAATAATAAAAGTAGCAAGTCTACATTTTGCTAATTTTTATGATTTTTAAATTACCTGTTTTTCAACTTGGCTACCATATATTAGAAAATATTTTATGCTTGAGCTTAATATTTTACACAAATGCCAAGCCTCTTTAAAGTACTTGAGATAGAAATAATAGTTATAGTACTTAGAATAAACTTACTGGTTACAGCAATGCTTAGAAACATGAAGAAAACTTCCAGTCCGGAAGGACTCTGGCATTGTAAACAGTGCAAACATATAACTTGTCCTCCCACTGGCCCCATGAACTCTTTACCTGTATCCAGCCTGCTTTGAGGTACTGGGGACTGAATCCATAGTTGTATCTATGCAGGTTGGCTGCTCTGTCTCTGGCCTAAACTCCCAGCTCTTTTGTGCTCCAATCTTAAATCAAAATATGTCATACTATGTGATAAAATTTTGGCTTCCCATAAGACAAACAAGTCTTTTTTTTTTTTTTCATATAAAACAGAAAAAAAAAAAAAGACAGAAAAGTGATTGGATTGTCTCAAATCAGCACGACTTTCATGGCAGAAAGAGAGTTTTGTTACAGAAAATATGACACCAAAAACATTTAATCACTGATTGCTAAATCTTACAGTGTAAGAAAAGCAGCTGGCTTTTTTTGTTTTTTTGTTTGTTTTTTGTTTTTTGTTGAAACCAGTAGTATTAAGTACAGAGAGAAATTAAAAACAATTGGGACCAAAGTTTGTCATTCAATAGACCTGTGGATCATTCCCACCTGATATCTGGTGAAGATTCTCACCTCCTCACCCCCGCCCTGCAGAACTACTGGTCTCTGAACAAGAGCTTTAAATTATCCACTGTAAATTATCCACTGTATTCATGTTGGTATTAATTTTTAAAAGAAATAAAATCCTACCTAGTACAAATGCCAGAGCAAACTAACTAGAAAAGATTTTATACACGGTGAGGTTTAGGAACTCACCTGATGAAGGCCAAGGAGATAACGTAGTCCGCATTGACACTGATGGTCCAGTCACAGTCCCTGCTGTGTGGGTACGGATGTGGGAAGTTTGGCGAAAGGATAAAGCCTGAAGATCCTGTTAAATTGCCTCCACAAGGTGCTTTAATTTAAACAAGCAAACAAAATACCTTAAGAGATTAATAAAATCCATTAGCTGTCAATATCTGTGAAAACATTTCTTTGAGGGTATGTGAAACTCTGCCCACACTTCATGTTAACAGCACGGGATGCTAGGATGCTCAGATGCTGTATGTCTTTCAAGGAATCCATTAAAATATTACCACAGAACACATATAAATACATGCAAGTACATACACACAGATACACAGACACAATACACAACCACACACACAAGCACACACACACCGACACACATACACACACACACACAAACACTGATACTTTGTTTTCTGGCTTCCAACATAGCCTAAAAAAAGGTTAAAAAAGTCATTTGTGCAAGTAAACTGAAAAAACATCAGGGGAGGGATTAAAAAAAAATGGCTTCTCCATGGTTACTAGGAAAGAAACCTGAAAGTTACTAAAAAAAAAAAAAAAAAAAGGAAGCAAAAGTAAAACAAAATCTTAACAATAAATGTCAACCCCAGTATGAAGGAGGCTTGACTTATCACAGCAACAATCTTTCTCATAAAAGACATGATGGTAATCAATGAATTGGATTCTAGGGTTCAGCATATTTGCACAGCTTTCCTTATATCATTTTTCTCACATTTATAGAAGAGGCTTTAAAAATAATTGAGTAAAAATAAGTGATAATCTAAGAACTGAGTTTGCTTTCCATGAACCTTACTATGACTCTGATTTTTCCTAAAATCTAGTTCCTTTATTGATAAAAATAGGCAATAATAACAGATTCTACTGTTGCTCTAGACACAGTTTCCTATAATTTGTCAGTGAACAGGCACCAATAGTTTTCATTTAGATTCGCAGGTCTTTTTAAAGAAATATTATATTCAAAAGGTAACATGTGTCCTTAGTAATAGGAATGGAGACTGGAGAAGAACATAGTATGGTATGGGGATTCTCGTATTCCTATGATTCCATCTACACAACCAGCATTCTTGTCTGACTTTTAAAATTGTTGTTTTCCCAGATAATGTTTATAATTCAGTCAGAAGGTGAATAGATTATTTTGACAACAAAAGTCGAGTTTGGAGGAAAAGGAAATTCCTATCTAGCTAGGCAAGAGTCAATAGAATTCAGTGATGTATAAAATCCATCCTTGCGTATAGATTGGGACTTGAACTCCTAGAGAGTTAGAACATCTATACTTTCAGTCATAATGAAGCCACATGCTTACTTATTCCTTGGATCTTTTACTACCATTCGGGTAGTAAGTGATTAGACAGAATATATCAGATTCAAGCGTCTGCAGAGGTCTGGGAATAGAGTGTCTCCTGTGAAAGACAAATCCTCAGCCTGACCATATCCTCCTCTCTACTCCAGAACCTTTATTTACTTCATAGTCTCCCCTAAATCTTCTTTTTCACAAATGAAGGGTAGCTCATAAGGGCATTTCCTATCCTCCCAGCATTTTGACCCAGAGCTGTCTAATTTTACCTAACGCTTAAGTAATATCCATAACCTTTTGTTATACTTATTCAATGAAACAAATTATTACAAGAAATCAGACTTTCCAATAAGACTTAGCTTCGACTCACTTATGATGTAGACAATTTCCCCTATACCTGCCTTTTGTTTAAGTAGGATGAGACCAAGGACACTTCAAAACCCCTTTACTACCTCCAAGGACCATTGGTCATCAGCCTCCTTTACCAGTCTGAATAAACTTTTAGTAATTCAAGCTTTGATTAAACTTTCCTTTTAACATTATACCTCTGATTTTTGCCCTATCTCCAGCTCCACAGCAGTGTCCAATATTTCTGAGAAGAAACCAGAATCAGAGTACAACATGCTCAGAGCCCTCCAATAACACCATAATTTCATGTGTTCTTTCTTTTCTCCATTTCTGGAGATTCTTTTCTGCAAAAGCAAATTTCCTCTTTTCTTGCTCTTACAATACATTCAAGACTAGGCTAACAGTGTTCACCCTCTTACAATGGTCTCTTTCAATATATTCCAGGCTTCTCTGCTTTCTGTATCTGCACATACACAATAATACTTTTTAAATAAAAACTCTATGCTTAGTAAATTCTGTTGGAAAAGGAAGTCTAATTTCACTGTCTTTGCACACCGTCCTTTATATCATTTTTTATATTTGTAGAAGAGGCTTTAAAAACAATCGATTAAAATGAGTAATAATCTTGCTTTTCAAGAACCTAACTGTGACTCTACGATTTTCCCAAAAATCTAGTTCTTTGATTGATAAACGTAGGCAATTATAACAGATTCTATTATTGCTCTTTCTACATTGAATATAGAATATAGAATCAACACATTCTCTATAGTGTTGCTCTACTATAACTGTATGTATTTACCTATCATAGTGAAAAAAGAAAGTGTACCTGAGTATAAATCATGAGACAAATCTTTTAAAATTTAGTTCTATACTTTGAATTCGGTCAGAGAGGCACAATTACCTTTTGTACTTGGAGATTCAGAAGTCTTTATCTGGTCTTTGATTTCTGCCATTATCTCCTAGATTTTTCTCTCTACAAAATTCTTCAATTCCAAGGCAAGTTTTTGTCAATTCAATGTCAATACTGTTTAAGTTTACCGTTCTGTTGAGGACCTCTCAGTTTTCCTTGCTATTCATAATTTTCCTTTAACATGTTGACATCACCTTAAATCTGATGAGCCAGTTTCTAAGATGTGAAGTCCATTTTCTTCTAGTGGATTTGCATAGACTTCAATTCTGCCATGAGAAATTTCTATTTCATTTTGTAGACTGGGCCTTCCCCTGCGTTCCTTCCTGAGCTCCTTATGCAGCATTGTTTACCTTGTATTGTTTACTCTGTTACAATCATCTGTGTTGAACATGTTTACATTCATGATCTATCTCTCACTTTTTATTAATGGGAAACTCCTTTTCCTATCTCATCTTGCTGATACTCTGTGCTGAATTACAAATCATATAAGTATTACAGCTATTGCTACCTAGGAGTTTATTGTCACATAAATAATATATAAAAAGTTACATAACACTGCCAAGTGCCATTATGTATATTTCCTCTTGTCTTCGATCTTGGAGCCAAGACTTTGTTTTTGAGACAGGATTTATCTGTGTTACAGTCCTGGCTGTCCTGGAACGCTATAGACCAGGCAGGCCTCTGCCTCGCAAAGGCTGGGATTAAAGGCGTGAGCCACCACTGCCAGATATCATGTATATTTCTAAGCATGGAGCCTAACGTTCTTCAGTGAATCTTCATATCCAATATACCAAGGAGATATATCAAGACTCATGTCATAGATACACTTCAGTTTGTCTCACTTTCTTTACCTACCACTTTTCTTGACCTAGATTGATACTTATCTTTTATTGTTTTTCAGATTGTGAAAATGACTGACTTCTGTGTCCAACAATTATATTCTGAGTGTAAATATCTAATCATAGTACAGAAATGTTAAGTCAGTGGTAGTTTTGTAAGACCTAAAAGACAATGCCCTAGTTGTAGCGCACCTGCCTCACCTGATCTCTATTCCTTTTGTGATATTGCCAACCATCACTTTGGATAAATAAATTATATTCAAAATATTACAAAAATTTCTTTTAAAATTATGTTAATTAATTAATTAATTTTGTATATTTATATCAAGACACTAGGGAGGTTACAGGACAACTTGCTGGAGTTGTTTATCTCTTTCTCCCATATGAGTCCTGGGGACTGAGCTCAGGGATCAAGACTGGCAGCAAGGACCTGAACCTACTGAGCCAACATGCTAGCCCTAAATGTCTTTTAGTTCTATGTACTTTCTGTTCATATAATTCATTTTGAAATGTTTTTTATGGATGTATTTATGGAGTTTCACTTATGATTTGAAATGTAGCACAGCCTCCAGGAACACTTAGAACAATTTCAGTTTTTTTTTTTCTTGGCTGAGCTGGATTTAGCCTCAGTTTTCCTGAACATGATATGAGACATTAGCACCCTCATAGCTGCCTCATGTTCATGGTCTTTTCATTTGCACACTATCCTCATGTGTCAGCATTCACTGTTCATCTGTAAAGTCAAGATGATGTCTTATACACTGAGATTTTGTCCAGGTGCATATGACATTTCTACAAATGTTTATTGACATGTTAATGAATCTTCATATTGACTATGAGAAGAATGGTAACAGCTGTATGAATGAATGTGTAGCCTAGTGAGTGGCTTAATGTTTTGTGGAAAATAACAGCTTAGTTTATGTTTAGGACTTTTAAAATCATGTATGAATGATGAACAAATATATAAGATACATAAAGCTGTGTACAATAGCAAATGCAAATATGCACATGGTGTGCATATAAAAGTAGTATACAAGCCTACTGAGTCTTTAAGGGTTTATGGAGTGGGATTATGTGTATAAAATGGGATCAATTTGGTTTCAGATTTCTTTATTGCTACTAGGTACAATAATATTTGCACTGTTAGACATTTTATGTAAATACATATATACATGTATGAATGTATTCTTCATAAACAAAGAAAGAAAGTTAATTTTATGTGTATTCAAAATCCTACTGGGTGTTGCTGAATGATTACTTTCCTTTTTTTAGGGATAAGGCATCCTAACCTCTTTTTACTGCATTGTTTACCTTATCAAAATTTCCCTTATGTATTTCATAGCTATGGCTATATTTGAAAATCTAACAGAGCCAACCAGAGAGTAAAACTCCCTGACATTTATCAATCCTAGACTACCAATGAATACATAAAAATTATTTTAAAATATCTTCACCTTTAAAGAGCAGTTAGAAATTCATTAGATTTTTCTTTTTTAACATGCCTAATCATAAAACACCCAAAATAAAATCAAAAGCATCCATGAATTAAATTTCAGTTGGCTTCTCTGGAATCCTGACATGTACGATTTGTTCTGCGTGTATTTTATTTTATTTTATTGTGAGACAGTAACACAAGCAGCAGCTATGAATCTATTTTACAATCTTCTTAATTTTTTTGCCAATTCAATTTTATTCATGTACTGTCTTTCTCAGCAACCCACCCACACTAATGTCTTTGTTATTTACCTTCATATTGAGTGCAGCTACTTTCCCTCTGGCAATGTCAAAGTAATCTTCACACTGTCAATTTTGTTGGAATGAATTCTATTAACTCTCTAAAGATGACGTCCTTCTGTTTGGTGCTTGCTATGAGGCTGGTTTTTTTTTTTTTTTTTTTCCCCACATGCAAGTAAAATGCTTTATTCTCTGAGGTCTGGGACACACACAGAGTTTCTAAAAAGTTCAGGGTTTAATCTTTGTAGTAGTATTTCCAATCATGGAGTTCTTTCTTATCAGTTGCAGGGTCAAGCTTTCTGCAGCCTTAGCAATTTTCAGACAGTTTTTTAAGTTATTTTCTTCCTCAGAGAAGTTCTAATGCATATCATTTCTTGAAGCTATCTTATCCTTTCCCAAAAAATAATACTCAGTTCCATAATCCATACAAAAATGTTCCACACCCTGCTCCACATAAGTAAGATTTAGTGCTCATCTTTCCCTCTTAGATTCAGGTCCTTTTAGCTAGAACATACTGTGGTTTATAAATGGAATTTTATAACAGCCTCTCCTGAATACTTTAAACTTATTGAAGTTTGAACTGTGTTTTATTTCCTTTAGGTTCAGTATAATTCTGTTCAATATTTTAGGATTCTACATAAGAATATAAGTTAATATAATGTTATAGGCCTGAAAATCCTATTAAGTGATATCCTGACCCATTGATAACAATTGTCAGCAATTTTTTTGTGGAATTTCATTAATTTTTCCAAAAAGCATAATATTTTGTTAAATCTTTGAGAATGTAAAAATATATTTTGATCGTATTTATCTTCTATTCTTCACCTTATTTCCTCTCAGATTCACTCCTATTTAGCCATTCCTTTTCAAATGTATGTCTTCTTTAAAGAAACAGAAATGAAAAATAGACCATGGAGTCCAAATTGTACTGGCTCCTTCACGTGGGACCACCCACCCAAAAATCCACTTGGAATGACTGTCCCCGCATGAGAAGTCATAAATGTCAGTACCTCCTCAATTAGTGGTTGGGGATCATGAGCCCTTTCACCTTCCCATTTTAAATGCTGGCTGGCTTATTTTATATAGAGATTCTCTTTATGATATGCAAGAAACTTTCAATTAGAATGTGGAGTTTTAATTTAATTATAGTCTCACATGCTAATGAAGCAGCTAATAAGAACATTCACACCTTAAGCAAATATACTTAGTGTTTCCCCCTCTTTTTCTTAGAAAATTTTCTCAAATAGATTCCCTTACCTGGTTTTATTGACGCAGATTTTATAAATATAAATCAGTTGATATTTGATAATGTAAAAGTTGCAATAGTATATAAAGAGCAATAGAAAACATAAGCTATAGTAGATTAACTATATAAAGAAACATAGCAAAATCTGAACCTGTACAAGCTATGCCATTATTTTGTTTTAGATTTTAAGCCTTTTCTATACTCTTGGCTCCTGCCTAATATCTACCAAAGAGCCCTAGAGCTACTATTTTGCCTGCAAGAAGAATTAACCCTTCAGTGTTTGTGACTATTATGCTTTAAAAGCCTACCTACAAGATATAGAAAAATGTGTTGCAAAAATACAATTTTTTTTTTAGCTTAAGTTCATTGAGAAGAAGGTTGATCAGAGTGAGTAATTTTCTTATTTTATTGGTAAATTCTAAGTGGATGGAAAATAACTGGTAACTCGTGAATTTGACTTTGCAGCTTTTACATAAACTGCTACAACACGGAGTCAAACAAGCCTGAGGAATTTGCTGAGTCCCTTTGCTGCTGACTGTGGTATTAAAATATGCTTTCTAATTCTATGTGATATCCAGAAAGAAATTGCTATGAAGCTTATTTGATAATATACTTAGAAGCTGAGTATAAATGAACCAAACTAAGGCTTTTCATTGAAAACATGCTTATCCTGACTACTTTAAATCCAATACTGAGTGAACAAATTATAGAATTCTTCTTGAAGTTGTTATGGTGCAATGAAATTGTGAAATGTATATGAATAAAAATGTAAAGAATAACTATACCTTGGCTTGGTGAAATATTTTATGAATTAACTTGAGAAAGACATTTACTTGAGTAGAAAAATCTTAATATTAAACAATTTACTTAAATTTAAGGTTTTCTTAATTATTGTATTGAAAAACATGGTCATTTCCCTAACCTTGTTTCATTTTTTTTCTATTTTGTTGTTGTTGTTTTGTTTTTGTCCTGATTAGTACTGAGGGCCTATACCTTGGATCTCTAGACTGGGATGGGACTTAAAGATTTGAAAGCAAGTATGTGCCAGAAGTCAGACAGGTTAAAGCATGGAACAAGGTCTGGACACTCCTCAGATCATCAAAACAAGACCTGATGTTCTTTTGAAAGTCCTGACTTAAATGGAAAGCCAGTCCTTTGAAACTCTAAAATAGCTGCGGATATAATCTCCTTAGAAGAAATAAGCACAGAGATTAAATCAACATAGTGCATTTTACATAGAGATTCTCAGTGACTAAGTTTTAAAGCAAAAGGTAATAGATGTATCCAATGAATAAAGGCTGGAAAATTATTTCAGGAGATTTGATTAATCACATTTTAAATTTTTTGAGCTTTTCAGAACATAATAAAATTATGAACTTTTAACTACAGAAATTTGTAATTATCCTTTCTAAGTTTATATTTTAGCTAAGTACATGCTCCTTGGAAATCCTCTGAAATCTTCAAATATACAATTTTTCTTGAAGATAGTATTTAATAGCATCAATACCATCTCTTAATCATTGCAATATATTTTATAAAATTTGAATGATTCTTTAATCATACCTATACAGACTGGTGGGCTGGGCTGCCAGAAGTATCGATTTTCTACCTGAATGCAGGTTATTCTTTCTTGTCCTTGAAGTTCATATCCAGGATCACACTGAAAGATAACAGTATCCCCAGGTTCTCGTCCATCCCCATTCCGTGTCCCATTCATGGGGACTCCTGGATCACGACAGGCAGTTGCAACTGAACCTATCAAAAGATAGTAAGGCATTAGTTTTATACTATCACAATAACTCTGTTTCAAACTGTAATGATTAATCTTTACATCTTCCCTCATGTCTAAGATTTCTTAAGAAACTGACTTTAAAAAATGCTGGAAGAAGCTGAGGAGGGGGGACGACCCCAAAGGAAGACCAGCAGTCCCAGCTAACCTGGATACCTGAGATCTCTCAACACTCAACCACCAACTAGGCAGCATACACTCGCTGACATGAGCCCCCCTCCCACTACATATATACAGTAGAGGACTTCCTGGTCTGGCCTCAGTAAGAGAAGCTGCACCTAACCCTTGAGAGACTTGAAGCCCCAGGGAGTGGGGAGGTCTGGTGAGGTAGAAGTTGGGTAGGGACATCCTCTTGGAGACAGAGGGAGGAGGAATCAGATGAGGACCAGTCAGAGGGCAGACATGGATGGGATAATGACTGGACTGTAAAAAAAATTAAAGAATAATAATAACAAATTTTAAAAATGCATGAATTAACTTCAAAAATCTATTAAATAAATGCTTTTTGTATTTCTTTAATAATAATGTATGCGCTAGCTTGTTCTAAGAAGTAGCAAACCATTGGTGTCACTAGATATTAGATCTAATAATTTCCGCATTCTCTGCTGTAGCTTTTTTTCTGTTGCTATGACAAATAGCCTGACATAAAAACAAACAAAAAAATAAAAAAAATAAAAACAGAAACAAATCTAAAAACTAAGGAGAAGCAGGGTTTACCTGATTAAAATTCCAGGATACTGGCCACAATGTTGGGAATTCAAGAACTAGTCATATCACACCCACAGTCAAGAGCAAAGAGAAAATGGATACATCCTTGCTTTTTTACCTCATCAAGCTTTATACTATCACTCAGTTCGGTGTCCAGCTCATGAAATGATGCTGTCCACATTAATGGTGAGTTGTTCATTCAATTCAATTAAGGCAATGAAGACAATCTCCTACTAAATGTTTACAGTTCCATCTGCACCAGGTCTAGAAAATTCCTCAACTGAGACTCTCTTTGCAGATGCTTCTAGGTTTGCGTATGACTCTAGGTTGTGGCATTTTGACATTTAAAACCAATTATTCTACTTTGTGAAAGTCATTGTGAAGGAATTTAAAAGAACACTGTTTAGGAGAGAAAATACTTGTTTGAGAGATACCTAGCTTACATCAGGGACTGAGGACTGAGAGGAAGGAGGGAGGGAGGAGAGAGGAGAGAGAGAAAGGAGAGAGAGAGAGAGAGAGAGAGAGAGAGAGAGAAGCAACAAATGTTTCATGAAAATATATTGAACATTGTTAACTTACAAAATGAAAATTAAAAACACAGCAGGCCTTCATGCTATCACATGAGACTTGCTACTGTTAATTAAAAGGAATTGCATAAAGGCTAAAGGATGCTATTACATCGTGACACTTAACTTCATCAACTTGGTACACCCTAGAATCATCCTGGAAGAGAGTCTTAATGAGGAACTGTTCATATAGAGTGGCCTACAGGCATGTTTTGGGTGAGGGTTGGGTGTATAACCCACAGGGGAGTATATCATCCCCTAGGCATATGGTATTAGGTCTACAGAGATTGGAAAAATCTAGCTGAGCATAAGCAAGCAAAAAAATGAGCATACATTTCTTATAATTGTTTAGGGTTGAAGATGTGGCATGACATTTTTCCTGCCATGTTGACGTCTCTATAATGATGAACTACAATATGGAATTATGAGCTAAAAGAAACATTTTATCTTCTACCTGGTTCTCTGTTTCAGTATTTTATCATAGCAAAAGAAATAAAACAAGAATAAGGCCCTCCATGAAGGATTGCTGTGGTTTGTCGGAGAACTTAACATATCCTTGCTTTATAACCCAGAAAATGTTATGTACACTGAGACATTTCTTCCCCCAAATTCATAAGCTGTGGCAAATTCATAATATGAAGGGACCTTCAGCATTAACCGGAAGAGAGTCCACGCACATTGTTGGTATGTCATAGAAGTTGTCGTGGATAGGATACCAAATATTCTATCAAAATTATGGATTATTAGTTTGTGTTATATATCATTTTTGAACTGACTAATGTGTAAAAGTGGATAATTGATTTGTTGACAGAGTTAGAATGCATGGAGAATTGTTGGGAGGTAATTCATTGTACTGTATGGCTTCCTTTAATGGATGTGTTATAAGCCTTGACTATGATGGTAGTCACAGAAATCTATAACTGTAAAATGACTATATGTGTAATACATGCATCCTTGTAGAACTGATAAAATCTAAATAAGCTTGATGAATTACATCAATGTCAGAATTCTAGTTGTTGACAAGGTACTATATCTCTGTGACATGCTACTTGGACAATTTGGGTAATGGACTTAAGAGAAGAATTGAACAGCCATCAATTTTGCTTGTACTGGTGATACTGATTAATTATACTTTCTATATCTCTAGTAGAAAAGTATATGGATATGGCATGTAGATACCATATGTATATGGTATGTAGGTAGTAGGATATGTTGGTCTATTAACTAGTTGAATAAGATATTGTTAGACAAGTTACCTATCAAGAGAGTAATCAGAATGGAACCATCCACCAAGCTTGCTTCACCTTATCTATCTAATAGATTTATATGTAAATAAAATATTGAAACCCACATTTTGTTGTAATATGTTGACTTAGTTGTGTAGGCATCAAGACAACGTTAACAAATAAGACACTGAAAATGACAGCATAATATTGAATCTGACACACTTTTAATACCCATCAACACCAGCAAGTGCAATGTGCAATCTATAAGAAAACAAAATTTTCTTGATATTTTTAAGTACTAATTTTTAAATAGCTGATTTTTCAGATTAAAACTGTTACCTCTTAAAGTGACTTTATTTTCAACCTTTTCTGAATTGTATAATAAAATAAAGTAAAAAAAAAAAATCAAGCAATATTTTACCAATCCCTGATGATAATATAAAATCTAGTTAGCCTTCTAGAACTACTCTGATAGGAAGCTAATTAAGTACCTTGAGTCTCATAGTTATTAGTTAATTTTACCAGTAAAGTGGAAGTATGAGCAATGGCCAGGAAACCTAACACATATAACTCCTTTAACCCTCCAAAATCTCTGTGAACCAATACTATTATGTCCTCAATTTAGAGATAAATTTAGGACTGTTAAATAAGCTGTCTTACATTTACCAGAAAAAAAAGATACATACCATGACTTAAATCCCTGTTGGTCTACTTTCATAGCTCAAAGCATAAATGACACACCAGAGTGTCCTCTTTTAACTGTCGCTGTCCAGAAACTCAAACACTTGCCTTCCCAATCCATATAATAATAAACATTTACACATTTTCAGAAAAAAATATTATATCTGTAACTAGAAAATTTTATTGGCCTTATTCAAACCCAGTCTTAACATATTAAGTTTTTCTCATGACAGTTATTTCTGAAGGGATTATTTCCTTATTAGAGTAACAAGAGAACCCCTGGGTGAGAATATTAACCAAAGAGAATTAAGATATAAGTTGACTTTACTTTTTAAGTATACTTGTTCCATAACAACCATTAACATTCCTTAACAGAGAGCTATGCAACCACCCAGAACGTAGAAACTGGATGTATGATGTACGACTACAGGAGGATGTTTTATACATGCATTCAACAGCTTTATTTAGGATGTTTTCCATGGAATGAGTGATATCTAAAGAAATGTGCAATAGACTTAAAAATATATAAAAGGATGAATATTAATAGAGAATTTTGTTTTATAAGTGGGGGCTTACTTTCCTAATTCTATACCCACAAAATTTATTAAGCTTATGATAAATATTCTGAAATATATATATTGACAATATATACTATATAAATGTATTTTATATTTAGATTCATACACACATATTTACATAGAGAACAATATAGAAATATTCATATTTATACATACATATGTACATACAGAACAAAATAGAAATGCTGAAATGCAAATTAGGATAATTTTGGTCATAGGTAAATATGAGGGTACAATGTGTATTTCTTTTCAAGTTTTCTACACCTAATGATTTCAATGAGACAAATTATCTCAAATAAGACAGCTTTTACATTAGGCTAATATTCATTTGCCTTGAGGTCTAATTGACTTGAAAGGAAAGAGGTGGCAAATCCCTACTGTTTCATTTTCTCTCAGTTAATAAACAAATTAGAAGTAAGATTTTAAAGTAAAGCAGAGAATGAGGGTTTTTAATCAAACACCAAAGAACTCCCCACCATACACACTTGGAGTTACCGGAGTTCTGAAAGGAATCAGTTAAATTCCCACAGAAATAATTACTTTGTAGGAATGCTATTGTTTTATTATTCTTATTTATTCAACATTTGAATGCATACTGTGTTTGTAAGTAGGAAAAATTATAATCATTTTAGCAGCAAACATTCTTTTTCTCCGAATTAATAGAAACAACCAATGAAGAAAATAAGCATTTTAGCGCTTATGGTATTCTCCTAGGGAATTACGAATGAAGAATTGTCAAATAATTACTATTATTATGAACAATTATTTAATATTATAACTTTCTTTAGGAATTAGCTACATTATTTAGAAATTGGTAATTTTTATTTAATACTGTTTTTTCCCTTATTGAAGCATAGTACTTTAAATGCTAAAATATAAATTTCATTTTTTCTGTTATTATTATATACATTTTAATTACTTCTTAGATCTCTTTAGCACAATATGTAAAAAAACCTATATAGAATAAGAATTTTATACAAATAAGCTTTTAAATATCTTTGTTACATATAAAAATATAAAGAGTATTATCAGAAAATAGTATACTGACTTATAATGTAATAACAGATACAGTTTCTATTTTCTTTCTGAATTACTTTACTTCAAACTGTTTCACGTTTAACTGAAACGTGTCTTTGCTTTGCTATTATTTCAATATCCTATTTGTATAGACTTTTTCGATATCTGTTGTATCCAGAAATACCCTGAGTTGTAGAATATTTTATAAAACTGCTTAAATTCTTTACATGGATATTTAATAAATCCCCCACTTAATGATGGGAAAACATTTTAAAATTATGACATTTTCCATTTTCTGAATTGAAAATATAAATATAAGTAAAATTCAAAATGGTATGTGTACAAAATTCGTATTCTCCAGATGTCATTACAAGTTTCCTTCTAAAATGTTTTAACTAGAAAGGAGTAATTTCGTCAGAAATGTATTAAAAAGAGAGAGAAAAATTTCTACCACAGGAAATAGGGAGCTGGGTGGGAGAGGGAACAGTGAGGGGAAAAGGGGAACGTGATCAGGTATTTGGGGAGGGAACAGGAGAGAAGCCCTGAGGGCCAGCAGAATGAATGGGAACAGGCAACCTTGGGAGGTGGGAGGTAGGGGGACCCTCTAGACTGTACCAGAGACCTGGGAGGTGAGAGAATCTCAGGACTCAAAGGGAGGGACCTCAGATGAAATGCTCAACAGTGGGGGGGGAGGGAACTTACAGAGCCCACCTCCAGTAGAAAGACAGAGCATCAAGTGTAGGGATGGGGTTGCCATCCCCCAGACTAAAACTCTGACCCAGAATTGTTTCTGTCTAAAAGAACTTCAGGGATGAAAATGGAGAAGAGGCTGAGAGAAAGGAGGTTCAGTGACAAGCCCAAATTGGGATCCCTCTCAAGGGGAGGCTCCAAGGCCTGACACTATTACTGATGCTTATGGTATGCTTCCAGACAGGAGCCTATCATGGCTGCCCTCGGAGAGGCCCAAGAAGGAGCTGACAGAGACAGTTGCAGATACTTACACCCAACCAACGGACAGAAGCCAGGGACCTTTGTCCTTGAATTAGGGGCAGGATGAAAGAAGTAGTAGAGAGGGGCAACCCTATAGGAAGACCAGCAGTCTCAACTACCCTGAATCCTTGAGATCTCTCAGACACTGAGTCACCAGCTAGGCAGCATACACTAGCTGGTAAGAGGCCCCAACTCTTATACAGCAAAAGACTGCCTGGTCTGGCCTCAGTAAGAAAAGATACACCTAACTCTTGAGAGACCTGAGGCCTCAGGGAGTGGGAAGACCTGGTAGGGTGAGGGAATAGGGGTGGGGACATCCTCTTAGAAACAGGGGAGGAGGAATGGGATGAGGAACTGTTCTGTTGGAGGGTGGACCAGGAATGGGATAACGACTGAACTGTAAAAAAAGATCAAAGATAATTTAAAAATCTCAAAAAAAAAAAAAAAAAAAAAAAAAACCAACCAAAAACCCTAGATTAGACATTCACAAAAAATATAAAGAATAACTTTGTAAGTTTGACTTTTATATGCATGTTTGTATATATTCTTGCTGAATGGGTCCATGTATGTATGTAAGTGCATATGCATGTTTGTGTGCCTGTATGTACCAGAAGAGAATCAGACATCTGTGAAGCAGTCATTTCTTAGACATCATCTACTTTCATTTTGACTTCACTCCCTTTTATTGGCTTGGCACTCACCAAGTAAACTAGTTGGCAGAACATTGAGCTCCTGAGATCAATTTATCATTTCTTTTGTTGTTCTGGGAACATAGGCACATGCTACCATACTGTGTACTTTTACTTGCATTCTGGGGTCAAACTAAGGTCTTCATGCTTTCAAGGCAAACACTTAATCAGCTTAGCTATTCTACCTGCTCCACTCTTTTCAGTAGTTGTTTAAATAACAGCATTTCTTAGCCAAGTATTTTAGCCTTTGTTTCTAAAAAAATAACGTTTCTCTCTGGTGATCACACACATTAGAAATACATTGCCTATGGCATATGCTTATTTTCAAAGAGCACCATCTTTTATTGTGCTAAAACTTCTTGAATCTATTTTATTTAACATTCTCATTATCTATACTGTAAATAAATAGACTTAGAAAGTAATATAATTTTATAGTCACATTTCAAAGGCAGTATTTTATAGGGAAAATTCCAGAACTGTCCTTTGAAACCATCTATATATAAGTGAATCTTTCTGCATGCATTATTATATAATAATTTATGGTACAATGAGAAAATGTATATATTATATAGAAATTGTTTTAATACATCCGATTATTCTTGATATTAGCAAAGAACCAAATCCACTGATAACTATTGTATTTGTTTATCAAGTACATGTGATCTTATCATATAAAACTTTGTACTAGGGAGAAATAAATTTTTTCAAATAAGAAAAGATTTTGTAAGAGAGAAAACAGTTGATCATAGAAGAAATACTTGAGAATTGTGTCAATGAGTAACTGAATATCAAATGTAATTGTTTACTTAACATGACTAACTACATTAAGTCATATTTTAAACTATTGAACACATATTCCAACTATGTAATCCAGAGGTTTATTTTACATATTAATTTGCTTCAATATATTCTAGATAACCTGTGATACCAATAGAGATGCCTGCTACCCACTGAGGAATTGTTCCAGGTAAGCAAATTTGAAGCAAGTTTAGGCTGTATATCAAGATGTCAACTAAAAGCAGAAAAATGGGTTCAAGAGTTGAAAAGACAGGGAAGTAAGAAAGATATACAAATGATCAAAGTATGTACTAAAAAGGATCAACAAGGACATTTACAAAATTGCAAGAATATATAACCATATAACTGTTACGATGATGCTAAGGTAAGAGAAGCATTAGCAGAATAGGTAGAAATTAGGAATCTCACATACTCTGCAAAGGAAAAACAGTGTAGCTGATATGGCAAGGAGCTACTCCAAGTTATTCAAACTCAAGTAACAGTATGAACCAGCAAACTTTTTTTCTGGTATTTAACCAAACAAAAGACCTTAAATCATAATCTGGAAGCAAAGGTATTTCCACATTTTTTGCAGCTCTAGTCACAGTAGCCAAGTTATAGAAACAAACTTGTTTTTCATAGGCATATAGGTAAAATGTAGCATATATTCAAATAGAATATTTACCTTTAGAAACCTATTCTGCAATAAGTGGCAACATAAACCAACTTTTTTGACCTTATACTGAATGAAACATAATAGCCATAGAAAGAACAAAACTGCATACATGAACTTACATAGATATACCATGTAGTTAAAACCATAGAATCAGAGTTGAATATTTGGTCACATTTGATGATAAGGGAGATGGAAATTATGACAAATTATAGTTTTCATATGAAATATTCCCCACCATAGATTCTTGGTTCCTTAGCACTGTTGTTATATTAATAAATTATGGAAACTTTGAGATATAGGACCTAGTTAGAAAAAGTTGACTACTACATGTTCGGATGACTTATACCCCTACAACATAAGAAAGTGTATCTCCCTATTTTCAAGTGTTGGTTGCTGTACAGGCAGAGCTAAGTGCTGGTAGAATGTTTAGTATTATCCTCTCTGTACAGTAGCCTATTACATGCCTTCTATATGTAAATATTTGTCTTCTCTCACCTGCCCAAAAGTTGATTCTTTGAAATTATCATATTAAAAAGCAAGCTGCCCATGGGGAAAGTCACACAATCCTCAGTGCCCAAGGGTATCTCAAAGAGATGGATAGGGAGATGTTCTGCTATTGATTGGTTCAGACTGAAATGTGTCTTTTTGCATAATAAAGAGCTGGTGAGATAGGGCAGGAAGTATGGGCAGAGTTTCAAGCAGGAGGAGACTCAGCAGATGGAGGGAGATGTAGAAGGAGCAGAAGGGAGACCAGATGGAGCTTGAAGTGGGCAGTGTGGCCACATGGAGAGACAGAATGATGGAGAAGTTGAGTGAAGTTAGACTGTAGCTGAGATAATTCTTCAACTAAAAGCCAACAGCTTTAAACTATGTGTCTCCTTGTGTCTTAAATAAACCTCAAACTGGATCCACAAATACCCTGCATTAACTACAGGTCTGTCTTTGGAGACTACATATTGACCTTACCCTTTTCTGTATTCTTTTTCTGTATTTACTATTTATGTGTAATAGAAAAAGTTCCTCCACACCCAAGTTTCTATGATTATGATGTATTCCCCCAGAGTGTGGAGTCAAAAGACTCTGAAGTGAACCTTCTGAAACCATGAGTTTAAAATAATAATATCTTCATTGCCAAGCATGACAGTGTGTGCCAGTCTTTCCATTTACTCAGAATCTGAGCCAGAGAAACTGCAAATTTGAAGCTGGCTTGATAAATACACTTAGATAACAAGAGTCATCATTCACAATGGAAACAAATTAAAATGCCTGAATCTATCACTGTGTTAGACTTGCTTTCTTAGCCTTTGTAAGGTCCTCAATTCTATTGTCAAGAACATTAAATCAAAATAAATCTACTCTTTGATCTTCTTCTCACTCAAACTTTTGAAATAGCTATGCCAAAGAATATAGAAAAATGGCACCAGAGAAGTGCAGTGATAGCTATGACTAAATATGGTTGCTTGTGTTTTAACTCCTTGTTAAATGTTTTTGGAAATAATTTGGGAAAGTTGAGGAGTGACAGAGAAAGTTCAGGAAGGTGTGAGCATTACATAATGGATGATTATACTGGGCTTCAGATAGGATGCTGAAAGCAATGGATGGTCAAGTCTATGTTCAAAATGTCTCCCCTCAGAATGAACATGCTGTGAAGAGCTGGGTGGAGGCCATCCATGCTATACCCTAGCTAAGAATTTGTCTGTGTCTTGTCAATGTCTTGTCTATAATGAATATGAAATGGCTCAGTCTGATTTTACAGTAGTTTACAGATATAAATTTGTGTCAATATCAGACAAGACTCTTTTTTTTCTTTTATTGAGTATATTCTTTATTTACATTTCAAATCTTATCCACTTTCCAGGTTTCCCTCTGGAAACCCTTATCCCATACCCTCTCTCACTGCTTCTATGAGTGTGCTTACCTACCCACTCACCACTCCAGCCTTCCCACCTTGGCATTCCCCTACACTTGGGCATCAGATCTTCAGAGGACCAAGGGTCTTTCCTCCCAACAAGGTCATCCTCTGATACAAATGCGGCTGGAGCCATCGCTCCCTCCTTTGTACTCTTTGATTGGTGGTTTATTCCCTGCCAGGAGGTCTGCAGTTTTTCCTATGGGGTTGCAAACCCCTTCAGCTCCTTCAGTCCTTTTTCTACCTCTTTTATTGGGGACCCTATGCTCAGTCCAATGGTTGGCTGTGAGCATTTGCCTCTGTATTTGTCAGGCTCTGGCAGAGTCTCTCAGGAGACAGCTACATCAGGCTACTGTCAGCATGCACTTCTTGGCATCTGCAATTGTATCTGGATTCAGTGGCTATATATGGGATGGATCCCCAGGTGGGGCAGTCTCTGGATAGCCTTTTCTTCAGTTTTTAAAGGTTTATTTATTTTGATTTATATGAGTACACAGACACACACCAGAAGAGGGCATTGGATCCAATTACAGATGGTTGTGAGCCACATATATTTGCTGGGAATTGAACTCAGGACCTCTGGAAGAGCAGGCAATGCTCTTAACCACTGAGCCATCTCTCCAGCCCCAGAGGAGACTCTTAAGTTGGACTTTTGCATAACACTAAGACTTTAGTGGCTCTTAGAAATGGGCATTATGAGATAGATGGTCAAATACTCTTGGAAGTCAGAGGTAGAATCTTTTTTTTTTAAAAATTTATGTATTTTATGTGAGTGCTCTATCTGCATGTACACCTGCATGCCAGAAGAGGGCATCAGATCCTCTTATAGATAGTTGTGAGCCACCATGTGGTTGCTGGGGATTGAACTCAGGACCTCTGGGAAAGCAGCCAGTGCTCTTAACCTTTGAGTCACCTCTCCAACCCAGAGTTAGAATTTAATCATTTGAATATCAAGGGCCTCTCAGAGGATCATATTGTTGGAGATAACTTTGTGCATTGTATATTCAGTTGCTGATTTCTGAGCCCAGAGATCTGGTCCTCATGTTAGCCTTGTCATGATTATTAAGCCATTTCCTGCATCTATGTAGTATAAAGAATGTCCCCTAATTATCTCTGATTGGGCAATAAAGAAACTGATTATCCAGTTAGCTGACAGAAGAGAATAGGGGTTTTCTTCAGATTGAGTTGCAGGGAGACCAAGAGGAGAGGAGAGGAGAGGAGAGGAGAGAGGAGAGGAGAGGAAGGAGAGGACAGGAGAGGACAGGAGAGGACAGGAGAAGGACAGGAGAGGACAGGAGAAAGAAAAGACCATTAAGAGAGAAAGGTGTGGAGAAACCACACGGAGAGACCAGGATAATTTGCCCCTAGGTCACTGTGAGAGAATAGTCATGAGGACATGTGGATCAGAATGATCTAGGGCAAGATGGCAAATAGTGGGATATTTTACTGTGTAGTGGATACCCTAGTAGGATTAAAATAGCTCAGGAGATATCCAGTTTAATGATGCATCTTATTAATAAATATACTAAGCCTCTGTGTCATTTATCTGGGAACTAACATGGGCTGGAGCATAGCATAGAAATGCCCTGCAGTTATTCTGGAAGAAAGGGGGTCGGGTGAAAACCCCACAGAATTACACTTACATCATATCTTGATAATTTGGTTCCCAGATGGTGGTGTTACTTAAAGGAGGTGCTGCAAACTTTAGTGGGTGAGCTGTACTTGAAAGATATATGTTGTCGGGCAGTGGTGCACACGCCTTTAATCCCAGCACTTGGGAGGCAGAGGCAGGTGGATTTCTGAGTTTGAGGCCAGCCTGGTCTATAGAGTGAGTTCTAGGGCAGGCAGGGCTACACAGAGAAACCCTGTCTCGAAAAACAAACAAACAAACAAACAACAAACAAAACAAAACAAAAAGATAGAAAGATATATGTTGCTGAATGCATGCTTTTGGGGGATATATAGGATATATCTTGCCATGGCCCTCTCTTTTATTCATTGTTTATTTTTTGTCTGCCAAAAGGTAAAGGTATTGCTCTGTTTAACAGTCCTCATTATTGTGAAATCTAGACCAGTCAGTTATAGACTAAATCTTTCTAGAGCATATTTTATTTAACATTTCACTAATTTAATTTTTTAAGGATTTATTTATTTTATTTGCATGAATGTTTTGTCTGAATACTTGTAAATTAACCACCTGCCCATGGAATCCAGAAGTTGTTGGCTTTCCCTGCAACTGTTGTTAGAGATGATTATAAGCAACCATGTGTGTTTTCAGAATTGAACTTAGGACCTCAAACCACTGAGCTCAATCTTTAATTCCTACTCCAATTCCCTCTTTTACAGGCAAATGATCAGTATATGTTTAATAGTAAAGGATATTTATAAATTATTTTAAAAACATTTAATATATATATATATATATTATATATATATATATATATGATAGAGAGAGAGAGAGAGAGAGAGAGAGAGAGAGAGAGTGAAAGCTATAAAAGATTATGTTTTTTCATATACTATGTTTCTATATGTAGTAAAACACTCGAGTTGACAAATAGTAATAAAAAGACTATTCCAAATTCATTTCTTGCTGTCTTTGGAGATTTTTTTTTTAACATTCTCCGGGTAGGTTTCTAGAACATCATTGGACATTGCTGTCTGGTCTCTTCATAGTAGCCATTTCAGCTGAACTCACTTTCTTACAGACTTCTTCAAAAATATCAGTATTATTAAAAGTTTATATAACATATATCCTCACTATTATACTATACTTCTTATGAATGCCATTACTATCAAAAGACATATTACAAAGTAATAAGAATATTTTGCCATAAAATAATTCATTGGTAACTCACACTGTGAAATAAATATCAAACATACTCACAGTACAATGTAATTTATAAGTCTACAACTCAACTATCAGTGTGTTCCTATATACTTTAAGAACAAACTTTCAATGAATTCTGCAAATCATGGCCTGAAAGCTTTGGGTAGATTCCATAGCACAGTATGACCTATGGCATATCTTACTATTATATAAAACTGGCTGTCAGGGCAATGGTATCAAATATCTTTCCTACTACCATCCAAAATTAGTATGGCATATAGAGTACATACCTGGGAAAATATGACTTTATCTATAAATGTCCTACATGCTGAGAAGGGAGTATGTGAAAGAGGGAAGGCATCTGAAAGAGGTTGGAAAATAGATACTGATAACAGTATTTATCTTTCAGCTTTAACCTTGTGTTATAACTCCTCTGAGTGCTGTAAACATAGGTCACACACTATTAGAGAGGTTAAATGCAGAAGAGACCTAAAACACACAGTGTATCTCATTTTAACTGCAAAATTATGGAGATACTTCATTAAGAATGGAAAATATATAAATATATAAAATATATAATATATACATATTATATACTTCATTAAGAATGGAAAATACAGGACAAACACTAAACTGGTCACTGATCCTAAATATAAACTATAAATATCTTGAGCAACTCAGGACAGATAATAATTGTAATACAACCTATAGTTGTCAACACAGAACACAGGCTAAATATAGTGACTAATTCTGCTTAGGAGTTTATGTACACTAGAAGTGATGGGGTCCTGGACTCTGAGAATAACTGTGAATTTATTGCTTTTTGAATATGGGCACAAACTTCCAAAAATATCGAAGAGAGTTTGAAAAATAAAAGAATAGTGATTGACTATTGTTGGGCCCCATATGGGTCCTGGTTTGGGACTTAAAGAGAAACCCAAGCCTGGCTCGTGTTTCTGCAGCCTTGTGGGGGAGCCTAAGCCTGGCTGGAGGTCTGAGACCTGTTTCAGTCACTTACATACTGGGGTGACTCACAAGACCTGTTTGGCCCTGCCTCTGCCCCGTGGGTTGTTTTTTTTTTTTTTTTTTTTTTTTTTTTTTTTTTTTTTTTTTAATTTTTATTTTCAGCAAATCAAAAAAAATTAAAAAGCATTCAAACAGAATAAAATGAAAATAAACAAACAAGCAAAATACCAAGGGTCAGATATACTTATACAAGAATTCTATAGGGCCTTCAAACAAGCAACACTTTTTGAGTTATGTTTAAAAAAATTCAGAACCACAATAAGCTCCTTCACAAAGCAAATAATATTGAAATAGTGAAATCAAGTGTAGACCCAACAAAAATATATAAATTATAGTCCAATATCCCTCATGAATATACATACAAAAATTCTCATTGAAGTAGTTGCAAACTGAATACAAGAGATATAAAAAAAATAATATTCCATGAATAACTGAACAACTTTTTTTTTTTTGAAGACCGTACTCCATATACAGGCTGCATGTTTTGGGATAGCCCCCACTCCAGATGTTTGAGACCTACATGAAAACCAAGCTGCACATTTACAACATATGTGCAGGGAGGCCTAGGTTCAGCCCATGGAGGTAGATCTGTGTAGACTAGGTATGCTCCACGGTTGGTGATTCAGTCTCTGAGAGCTCCAAGGGTTCAGGTTGGTTTACTCTGTTGATCTTCCTGTGCAGTTCCTATCTCCTTAGGGCCCTCAATCCTTCCACCTATTCTTCTTTAAGAGTCCTCAAGCTCCATCCACTGTTTGGCTCTGGATATCTGTATCTGTCTGAGTCAGCTGCTGGTTAGAGCCTCTCAGAGGACAGCTTGCCCCTGTCTGTTCTCAGGCTGGAGGTTTAGATCCTGGGAGCTCTGGTTGAATCTTTTGATACTCGTTCTAAAAAGGACAAAAACACCCTCACTTTGGTCTTCCTCCTTCTTCTTGAGTTTCATGAGGTTTATGCGTTGCATCTTAGGTATTGTGTGTTTTGGGGCTAATATCCGCTTATCAGTGAGTGCATACCATGTGTGTTCTTTTGTGATTGGGTCATCTCACTCAGGATGATATTTTCTAGCCCGGGGTTGTTAATGTAGAGCTTTGGCATTGGCCCTGTCAGGTACCCCATATGCTCTGTTACCCTTCCCTACCTCCTATGTCATCTTACCCCATCAAAAATCCCCCTCCTCGTCCTTCAAGTTTATATAAGCGAGAGGCTGATGCAATAAAATTGAGTTCCTGCTTCAACAAGAGTCCCCGCCCAGTGTGTTTCTTTGGGGCCCTAGACACTCTCCATCCTGCTCAGCCCTGGAGAAGAAGGCCCGAGGGATCAGGACCTCTCTCTTCTCACCTGGACCTGCCCTGCAAGGAGCTGATCGACTATATACTCTCTTTCCAGAGTACTGGAGACAGATGGATTATATAAATAAATAGCGAGAACATAAGGCTGATAGGTTGCTTGTGTACTGTGATGGATAATATTGGGTGTCACGTTGATATACCTGGGAAGAGGAAACCATAGTTGAAAAACTGTCCCATCATATTGACCTGTGTACATATCTGTGGGTCATTTGAATGATTGATAATTAATGTAGTAGGCCCCAGCCCATTGTGGGTAGAACCATTTCTAGGCTAGTGGGCCTATTCTTATAGTAAAGATGGCAGAACATGCCATGGGAACAAGTCAATAAGTGACATTTCTCATGGTCGGTCTCTGCTTCAGTTCCACTGGGAGTTTTTGCTTTGACTCTCCTCAGTCATGTAGTGTAACCTGTAAGCTTTTTGTGGTTAGAACAAGACACACAGGTTGAAATCTGTCAGTGACTTATCACAGAAACAGAAAGCAAACTAGAGCAGGTACATAATGCAGAGGTTTTACATTTAATAACAAAAATTTTCAGTTTCAAACTGAACACAAAGCATTAAATACTTTTAAACAGTGATATGCAGTTTTTATTTTTGACAGCCAGGCAGGCAGAAGTTCGTAGAAAAATATGGAGGGATAATGAAGTGAATGGCTAGTTGACTGTCACCCAGTGTATCAAACAATAATGAGGACAGGAACAAAGGCAACGGTGTCATGCAGTCTTTTAAGGCTGTCAGACTTCAACCTATCCTAGTGAAGCCATCCATTTCTTTGAGAATTTTCAACAGTAGAAGTTATGAGCCTTAGTGTTTTGTATTACCCAGCAGGTACTGATTCTTAATGGAGAGGTCAAAGAATGAAGAGCAGAGAAAATGCTCTGTCAAAATCAACTATTCTGTGGGCAAATGACAGCGTGATACCTCCCTGTAGAACTGAAGTGGAACAAGACAGGCAGATTACAAATTTAAGTAGGGGATAGAGAGGGTGACCTGCTGAGAAGCCAGGACAGGGCTTAGGACAGCATGAGGTGGCCATGTCAGACTTAAGTAGCTCTGATTAAGCAGAAGTGCCTTGCAGATTATAACACCAAGAGGCAAAGTGACAAAATCTACAAAGCATGGACAGATCATGAAATAGAAGCTGTGAGGCTGCTGTGGTGGCTTGGTGAAGACTGCAAAGTTACTATGCAACCTGTGTTTCAGTTAAATTCACATTATACCAAGTTTTGTAAAATAAATTTCACTGGTTATGCTTTTAAAAAAAAAAAAAACACTTGCTTTTTGTCTATCTCATCCTTTTGTTACTTATTACTATAAATTCAAATGTTTAAAATCATTTTAATGTATATATTATTCTATAAAGCTGTTATTTACTCTACTCCATCAGCCCATCTCCAACCAATTTTCTCAGTAGATAATTAATAAGATAAATGAACTTATTTGTCTAAGTCAGCTGAGTACTTTCAAAGAAATAGCTTAGAAAATATGAAGACTATTTTTTGATGTCAACTTGACTATATCTGGAATGAACTACAATTCAGAAATAGAGGACGCTTGAGATATTTTTTGTTTGTTTTGAAGTGGGTGAATCCACTTCTAACCCAGAACTCTGAGGTAGAAAGACACACACCTTTGATCTGGATCATGAGGTAGGAAAACATGCCTTTAATATGTGCCATACCTTCAACTGGAATTCTATATAAACACACAGAAAAGGGAAGCGTTTACTTTTTACCTGGTTGCCTTTGACTTGCTAGCACATCTATTCCTCTACTGACCTTGGAGCCTACCTCTTTGGGATTACAGCATATTCATACAGAAGCCCAGTTCAGGTTTGTAGGACTGAGCAACTACTAGCTAACATTGTTCGATTAACTAGACTTCAGACTGTAAGTCTTTTCATATACATATAAAATCATTTCATATGTTCTGTGACTATAGAGAAAACTGACTAGTACATCAGATGAGACTTATCTGTTACTTTTGTAATGTGGATGTAAGTTACTTGATCTTTGTTTTTATCAGCAAATATTTCTTACTCCATGTGTCAGGCCCTGTGCTAGGTGCTAAAGGTAACACACTAAAACAGATGTGTTATTTTTAATCTAGGTACAAGAATGACAGAAGCTGTCCTCAAGAGTGATTTTCGACTAGTATGAATCAGAAGATGCTTGTATTAGCTAGATGTCATGTGTATATTCTTTGTTCCTTCTTTTATATACAATGATACCTTAAATGTGTACAAAAATTATTGGGCATCTATGGCTTTTATATATAGTTTAATAAGTTCATGGTTCCTCTCTGTTCTATTATTACCATTATAATGATAAAAGTTATACATATTTTGATAGCATAAGATATAATTTGTCTTTTTAAAAAAGCTAATTATATACAAATGACAGCCAGGAAGCTTTATCTAAATTACAGTCAAAACTGTCAATCAATAGCCACAGAACTCTTCTGTGGGAGATTTAAGTCCTATGTAACAGGTGCATGGAAATCACTTGTTAGACAATTTTTACTCTTTATTTAGATTCATAAAGCACTCAAAGAAGGAAAAAGATGGAAGCTCATTAAAAACCCTAACTAAAATATGGCAATGAATTCTATTTTCTAAACTGTTCTGGTTTAGAATTTTTTTAAACATAATTTTTCAGATTTTTCTATCTGAAGAATTAAAATATACCTTGGATATGATCAGTGAATGCCCTTACCAAAATCTATTTTACATAGATATTTAGGTAAACAAAAGAATTTATAATGTATTTGGTATAGTAAAAATAATAATTAAAAGCTCTTTAGGAAAGTGAATTGCTGAATAAATTATTCTGATCTTGATTTGAAAACATGACAACTAGGGCAAGGTTGAGAGACATATTTTTCCAAGAAGGAGTATTATTGCTAAAGCAGGAGCAAAATTTAAGTACAATATATTTAAGTACAATATATCAGAAGCAACTTTTTTTTTAACCATAGAATAGAGTTTATTCAGGGCATGGGAGGGAAGCCAGGAGAGTAGTAAAGGCAGAGAGAGAGAGAGAGAGAGAGAGAGAGAGAAGAGAGAGAGAGAGAGAGAGAGAGAGAGAGAGAGAGAGAAAACAGAGAGAGAGAGCACAGAGCCAGAAGCAACTTTTAAGGAAAAGGAAATTTTGATGATTAAAAATCAGGGGCATCAATCTCCATAGAGTGGAAGGGGGTGTGTGTGTGTACATGTACATGTGTATATGATGTGTGCGTGTAGATTTACTTGAACAAAGAGAAGATACATTTGGAGACATGTGAGAGAATTACTATGCTTAATATGTGGTCCTTATCATATTCTATTATGACGAGTACATGGGTGGAATGCAGTAATAGATTTCTAGGAAAGAAGAATTTAAACGGACTTTAGAGTGGCCAACTGTCACCTGCAAGCTAACTTTGTCTACACTGGTATATACTTAGCCTGGTAGTTCATTCACATACCTTCTAATACCACTTGCTTAATTTAAGAACTACATGTCGTTTAATAAAATTCCTATTTTATACTTCCAATAGAAAAGTATGCTGTCTGCTTACAGGGTTGGTTGTCAGTTTTTATATCAACTTAATTCAAGATAGGGTCATTTGAGAAGAAATCTCAATTGAGAAAATGCCTCCATAGGATTGGCTTGTAGACATGACTATAGGACACTTCTCTGGATTTATGTTTGATATGGGATGGATCTGCACATTGTAGATGGAGCCATTACTGGGGTGATTCTCTAGGGGTGTATGAGAAATCAGGATAAGAAAGTCTGTAAACAGCACTCCTCATGGCTTCTGCTTTAGTTTCTTCCTCCAAAGCCCTGGCCTACTGAACAAATGCCCTGACTTATTTCAGTGATGCAGTTTTAAATGTTTTAAGCTGAAATAAACACTTTCATCTTCAATTGGTTTTAGGATTGGGTGTTTTATTAAACCAATAGAAAGCCTAACTAAACCACATGGGAAAAAGGCAAAAGTCCTTTTCCAACAGGCAAGTATGAACTTTCCCTTTGCTTCATTCCTTCTCACTGTTCACATTGTCCTTAATACCATTCTTTGAGTACAGGGTACCCTTTGATGGAGTATTTTAATCATGATCAAGATGACAAATTAACTAAGCTATATTATATTATAATTCAAAATAGCTAAATGTTTCTTTTTATCTAACACATAATATATGTATATATTAGTATATTAAATATCTATCTCTCTCTCTCTATATATATATATCTCAGTATATATCTGTCATAATGTACATGTTGCATAAATATTTCTGCAATAATGATACAATAGTGATAACTGTTAAGCATTTTCTATTCATCAGGCCTGATACTCATCTACTTTCAGACACAAGTGGACCATGTTCTAGATATCTGCTAGTTATATGACTATTAATAAACCAATTGACTTTCCAGCCTCTGTGTACTTATCTATGAAATGGATGCTAGCAGATATTTTTTACAGATGTCTTGGGATCAAATGAAATTTTGTACATAAATGCAAAATTGAGGGATCTTGGCAGTAATCAAGACATCATGCATGAAAATAACTATTTTTTTTTCACTTTAGAAGCTCGGTAAACATATGCATTATTACAAATGATCTCCAGGAGAGATATTTGTACTAATTGATTGTATCTATGATATACTTATGAACTGGGTGGCTACAGTAAGTGGATTGGAAGATTCAAGCAGTAGTGTACATTTCTGATCATCTATTGTAAAAGCAGATTCATTTAAGACTTAGTATGACAGATGTTTCTAAAACTTTAACATGACTCACAAATACAACCCATGTAAAAAATAAGCCACTCATTTTACAAACAAATGTTTATAAAACCCCCAGGAAGGAATTAAAAACTAGATGGACCTTGCAGTCACAGATACATATCTAAGCACATTTTACATTGGTATATTCAGAACCCTATTATGGCAGCCATTTAAATCACTAACTGTAATACTAATGTAGAGAAACCAAAGCTGTTGTTAAACTACCATTTGAAAGAATGAGGGTTGAACACTTCTCTGCCATTTTATTCATACTTTAAAAATCTTAGTAAATAAAAAGAAAACCACAGAAATAAAATAGACCTATATGATATGAGAAATGAAAAATAAACAACCCCAAAAATGATAATTATTTGAGTGTTTTCATAGAATTAGACACTCACTATTTCAGTGAGTTCACAGTGTAGATTGAGCCATGACTGTCCATCTCTTGGGTGCTGGAGATCTAAATTCAAGTCTTCATACTTACAGAGAAACTACTTCTATCTACTAAAACAACTCTCTAGTCCCTCCTCTGTTTTCCTTTTCTTTTAATGAATAATAAATTATGTAATAAAATGCATAAAATATAGTATGCATTTTGCTATCCACTATATATTAATAATCATATTAATGACTATACAACAAATCACTATGTCCATATATTGATATATAATTATTATGTGTAAAATATATTACTAATATTATATTTCACTGGTTCTTTTTAAGAATTATATATAAAATAAAAATTAAATATAAGTATTTCTTATTTCCTATTTTTTAAAGAAACCCTTTCATATATTATGATTTTATGATATCCCATGCTGAGCATACCTATTTTGAATAACCATAATGTTTCAAGTGTGGAAAATTCCACACCACATCTCATGTAATCAGTCTCACTGAAAGTACAGGTGCACAAATAGTTATATGATAATACATTCAAGCCATATTTCTAAGGTGTACATGAAACATAAATGAATTTTGCATTTAGACGCATTCCTAAAATATCTCACTAGGCTAATTTAAATATCTACAAACCCATAAAAAATTCTTAATCTGAAACACTTCTGAGCCCAAGAATTTTGAGTAAGGGGTGTTCAACTTATACAATATTTTGTGATATAATTATTTCTTCAGCTGAATTATTTTAACACCATTATTATTTTAAGAGTTATTTCTTTAGAGCTGGTAATTAATAAACACAGTAAATTGCAAGTATATATATGTTTCACCTTCTGTTAAATCGAAAGACTATAACTAATATTGAGCATTTATAATAATGAAAAAGAAAATATAGAGGAATAAATTTTTATGGGACAATTGTACAACATTTCTTTCTGTTTTTGAAAATCAAACAGAAAAAAAGCTTACTTGAAAACTGAATTGCAAATCCAGATTTGCTGATATAAAAGTCTGTATCAAACTGGATAGTCACTATGTTGAGGGTGCTGTGAATTCCATCAGGAATAAGTGATCCACTAACTTCCTTTAATAGCATCTCATTTTCTGGGGGACCATCCCAAACTCGGAGTATATCATGTGATGCTTCTGTATCGAAAGCAAGAAACTGTAGGCTGTGGGAAAACCAGACGTCTTTGATTATCTTAAATAAGGAAGAGAACCATATTAACAAAAGAATAGAACAAACATATATTGTTGCTTTGAATCTCTGCAACTCTTTTCAAAGAATAAAGACTAAATTGTGTAATGGCGAGTATCACCAAAAAGAACGATTCTGAACAGCAGAATAGACTTCCTTAGAAAAGCATTTAATACACGATTTCAACATCATTGCAAATATAGAAATCTTAAGTCATTTTTTTCAATGGTCATAAATTTTAACTGTGGTAATGAAAATAAATACATACAAAGGACATTCTATGTCTCAGTTCCTTGAACAAAATGCATTGCTAATACTTTGTCTAATCGTTGTAATGACTTTATGGGGTAGAAACAATTTTTATCTCAATTTTATGGATGTTGTGAATGGAGTTTAGGTATATCAAATAATTGCTGAAAGAGAATCTGTGACACTCATTAAATTTAACTGTCTGACTTCACAGCACATGTGTTTACCACTGTATCATATTAAAGCTGGCCTGTTTCATGCTAATCTGTATAAAATTATCATGTTATTTTTGGTTCCATTGTGAAACCTGGCTAGACTCTTTGTATATGGTTTATGATTGATATTGAACTATCAGAGCTTTCAATTTTTTATATTAATATCAAAAGCTGTTTGTTAGTTAAAAGATCCCAGAGTCTTGCTGAATTAATTTTTTTGTCTAATAATTTTAATTTTAACTAAAAATATGTTGATCTAAAGATCCACAAGTTGAGGACAGGTCTAACATAGCCCGTTCTGAGCTCTTTCCTGCCTTACAAAGGCAATGCAGTAGTTTCTACTGCATTCAGTGAAGTTCGCCACCTTGAAACTTATCTGAATTTCATTTACATCAGAGAGCAAAATTTTCAGGCTAGTTTAAAGCTATTCTTACTTTTAACTTTACTGTGAATTCTAATGGAATAGCTGTTTCATACGTTAAGGACACGTGGTTCAGTTATTAATTTATACCCAGTTGAAGTCCTAAAAGGTAAGCTGGATTTGGGAGCTTATAAAAACCATGAAACCCGACATATGTATTCAGGAGGCACAGTTTGGAATTTATCAGGCTGCTACGACATGACGATGTGTGAACTTCCTATCAGAACTCAGTAGGGAAGAGAAATCAAATATAAAGGGTCAGAAAGCAGACTCTTCGGAAATGTGCCCAAGAACAGGGAAGAGAGGAACTATCAAGGTCTGCTACGTTTACGTTTCTCCTTCACATTAGTGAGGTTGCACAGATTGTGTACTTATCAAAGTGTTGGATCGAGCATCTTAAGCCACTGGAAATTCACAGAGCGCAGATCACAAGAAGCACCAAAACATTCTCAACCTTGGTGCTACCTTCTATCCACAGAAGCTTCCTGTAGGGGTTGGAGACTTATTCCAGAAGCCTGTGAATCAGCAGTGTGTGCTCATGGTATTTTTGTTATTTTAGACACATGAGGAACTTGTTTTCCTTTATGAAGGTGAGACATATCAAACATTCATGTTATTGATGGGTACTTATATAGCTGCTGATCGGGAAAATCTTGTAATTTACCTTACAATGTTTCCTGGATCGACTTCAATCATCCACATGCAGCGAAGGTTATTATCATATGGAAAGGGATAGCCAGGGGACAAGATCCTTCCTGATGATTCTCCTTTGAAACGGCCGCCACATTCAGCTGGTGAAATGTAGTCACATTTCAAGTTACAACTTCATACCAATCTTTCTAAAACAATCTATAAATTTCTTGAGAATATATGTAGGTTCATAGTAAAGGAAATAAAGATTCACCCTCAATCTTTCTTGAATGTAAATGTTTAAATAAGTTTTCTTAATGATTTAATTGAAGCAAGAATAGAAATATAATAAAATAGTATACTTTCTCTCAGATATTATGAGACTAAAAGTCAAATTAAATTGTGGAATAAGTAAAGGACACACTTAAAATTTATAAACTTGGCTTCAAAACATTTCAAGATGCTTTGTTAAATAATAATCATGTTACAAGGGAAGCAGATGGCAAGATGCTCAGTGTTAGTGAACGGTGGGGTGAATAATTCATCTTGTACCCCACCTCTGAGAAAAACTCATTCCCCAGGCAATCTAAACTCCACTGGCCTTCAGTCAACTTCAAGCCGTTTTAAAAAATTTAACCCAGAGTTACTCCTGTCTAAAGGAAATACTGGGGCAAAGTGTGGAGCAGACACTGAAGGACAGGCCATCCAGAAACTGCCCTACCTGGGGATCCATCCCATATACAGACACCAAACCCAGATACTATTGCGGATGGCAAGAGGTGCATGCTGACAGGAGACTGATATAGCTGTTTCCTGAGACGCACTACTAGGCGGATGCTCACAGGTAGCCATTGAACCCAGCACAGGAACCCCAATGGAGGAGTTAGGGAATGGACTGAAGGAACTGAAGGGGTTTGCAACCTCATAGGAAGAACAACAATATCAACCAATCAGATCCCCCAGAGCTCCAAGGGACTAAACCACCAACCAGAGAGTACACATGGGGGGAGCCATGGATCCAGCTACATATGTAGCAGAGGATGGCCTTATCTGGCATCAATGGGAAGAAAGGCCCTTGGTCCTGTGAAGGCTTGATGCCCCAGCATAGGGGAATGCCAGGGCTGTGAGGTGGAAGTGGGTGGGACGGGGTGGAAGCGAGGGAGAACACCCTCATAGAAGCAGGGGCAGGGGCGTATGTGATAGGGAGTTTGCAGAGGGGAAACGGGATAACATTTGAAATGTAAATAAATAAAATATCTAATAAAAAAAAAACACTTCCCTTTTGAATCTCTCAGAACGTTTGGCATTTTCATTTGATTCTTTATTTCAGTGAAATGTAACATCATTTTGCTTACATGTGGCTTCTAATTTTTATAAAATTTATTGAATTGAAATCTAAATATTGCCACCGACTCTAATTAGTTTTCTCTTTTTAGAGACTCCTCCTCTGTTTTGTGGTATTGAACACTATGGGAATGTCTGAAGTGATTTGACTTTCACAAAGCAACAATTTACAAAGAACTTTCTGTGCTGAAGAAAAGAGTAAGCACATGAGGAATTGTTGGGAATTATACTGCCCCACATGTGTGAACCCCAGGGGCACGGAAGCCCTATCCAGTGTATTGTATAACTACGACTTTTACAAATTATTTGTTTTCTCCAAGCTCAATAAAAAACATATTTACTTAAATATTGGAAGAAATAGGTTATTTTCGTTTTTTTTTTTTAAAACAGTTTCTTAAACAAATTGAAATTGTTTATGTTAAGCATCATTAATATCATTAGAAAAAGTGATCAAAATGAGAAAGTTTTTTCTTTGGTGACAACAGCATATGATAGTGTAAGCCTATGATCTCCATAAATACAGTTTTTTCCATAGATCTAGATGTTATATTACAATATTCTGATTATTACTTTAGTTAAAGTGTCAACAGGGCTATAGTGTTTAGTTATTTGGAGAACTCGTCAGGTATGAATGCAGTTAATAAGTGGTCAAGATCTTTAATTGTTTTACTGGAGTAATCAGTTTACCCTAGATAACTCTTTCATATGGGTCTTATTTCATCTGTTGAAAGGTTTAAGAGAAAAAAACATTTTTTTCAGAATATTTTTTTGGTCTCAAAACTACAGCTTTAATATATGTATCAATTTGAAACATGTTGAATGAGCCTGAATTTTGGACTTGCTAGCCTATACAACTGCTTATGTCAATCCTAAAAATTAACAAATATCTCAAATTAGGGGTGAAGGGATTCTATTGGTTTTGCCAGTTTGGCACCTTGGTGTTTATACTCAGAGAGGTATAGGAATTATTATTTTCCTGCAACTTCACAATAGGCTATGTTTACGTAAAAGAATAATAATACTTAAAGAACTATGTCACTGTCTTATTTTGCTTTGAATAACTGTGATATACCAACCAACTTCTACGGACAGAGATTATGTAGCTTTGTTTCCCCAGCAAAAGCCAAACATACAATTCAGGGAAGACAGAGCAGAAATATAAGTAGGAACTTGGAGACAGGATCTGAAGCAGTAACAAATGAGGGATGCTGCTTATAGACTTGTTCCTTATCCTTGCCCAGGTATCTTTAGCAGTCATGCTGGGACAACTGGCTAAGACCTGGTACTGCCTTCTATAGGCTGAGACTCCCATGTCAATAATTAATCATAAAAATGCATCCTCTTATGCCTACAGACCAGACTGACAAAGGTGAATTTTCAAGTAAGGTTTCTTCTCCTAGTCTAGTCAAAGTCAAGTTTAGAAAAACTAAACAGCTCTGTCTTTATCACATTCATTTGTTTTCTCAAATAAGAACTTTTTCAACAACATACAACAATAAGTAGTTGTACATAATATACAATAAGTAGTGTACATTTCCTTTTTGATTTATCACTATGATAGGCATATATTACTTTGAAAAGAGCATTGATATTTTATTTATTCAGTTCAATTTTTTAGTAGTTTTTGTTTCACATGCCATAGTGCATCTTAAATTTAAACGTAGTTTTCTACATTTTTTATTTTTTCATTTTTAAACAGATGTTATTTTGTGCTTTAGTCTGAAATGTGCTGTTGTGATATGACTTAACACTTGTATCCATGTTCATAAGACACAAGCTTCAAGTATAGAGATAAAAATAAAGATAAAATATAAGGTGCAATAATGGCTTTCAGAATAACAATTTTCTATAGCTATACATCATTTTTGTTGATTTAATGCCACAAGTTCTAGAAAAAATAATTGCCTAGATAATAACAAAATATTTAAGCAATATCTTCATGTTTGACCAAACATAGACACAATAACTATTTAATCAACAGAAGAAAATTATGATCTTTTATCAGGTGGTAGAGCTATTAGTCATTAGTGAAGAGCAACATGGGAACAGAATTTCATCTTGTGTTACCATGGTCATGCTCAGCATTGACTCACTACATGTTCCTCTGTTTACAATTCCTTAACTTCATCATCTGTCATTAAGAGATTATCCTTCTTGTGAAGTGAAGTCGCTGCACTGGCTTGGAAATTAACAGCATTGGTTTGCTGTGAGTGCAATTAATATCTTTTGATTTCACACCAGTTATCTTTCCATTTGATTAAAATAATTTTTAGACGATAGTTTTGTGTTAGTTCACTATACTCCACAAATAAATGTATTTAATTTTAAGGACAATGTGGACATCAATATTTGTAATTGTTTACCCAAAATTTAAATGCCATATGAAGTGAAGGACTGTGATTATAGTTGATTTATGGAAAACCTGTTTGTCTCATTGGGAATCAATGTTTTAATGAACCACCATAAGTTACAAAAGTCTATCTAAAACATACTTTAAAAAGATTAAATATGCATGGGGTTTTGCATATTTAAATTAAACCCCGGTAAAGCTGTGTTTGAAAACATATTAACTTTTATCCCCATTGGCAAGACACAGTGGTTTTTGTCTCCTCAGTGGCACATGCCTTTAATCCCAGTACTTGGGAGGCAGAGGCAGGCAGATTTCTGAGTTCGAGGCCAGCCTGGTCTACAGAGTGAATTCCAGGAGAGCCAGGGCTACACAGAGAAACCCCGTCTGAAAAAACAAAAACAAAAACGAACAAAAAATGTAGTCTGGTGTGGCTTGGGAATCATACTGCTTCTGCTCCTTACCAAAGTGCTAGGGTTTGTTACACTGTTGCTTTCTTTTGTTATTCTGTTATTTGAAATGGAACTTTTTGATCTTTTGGAGGTAAAAGAGGAACGTGAATAACAAGAATATCTGTGGATATTTGGAAATTCATCTTTCCACTCCCCTATCCTAATTTGTTATCTGCCTTACAATAGAGATAAAATGATATTAAGCCAACACGAACTAGAAATGTAATGATCACTGTAGCTTCAGGTCAAGGATATATCTTATCTATGCTTTTCACAGGCCTTTTCATATTGCAATTTATTTTCACGCTGTCATACTTAAGGAAACAGATATATTTTCTAATATTTCTTTCAAAGGAGCTTCTACACATAAAAGGTGCTTTTAAAGGTACTGAGAATAATTTTTCGCTTTTACATCCATTTTGATTCAGAAAGGTGAACTGATCTTTTTAAATCAAAACAAACTGATCAATGAGATTCAATAAAAAGCACATCATGAAAACATAACATTCTTGCAGTGAGTTACAATTTTTTATCAAAAGCACAGACTACAGCAATTCCTCAAAGTATACATTGGCCAGATTAAGAAAAGGACTCATATACTTCACCTTAACCTTATGGTGAATATAAGGTCTTTAACTTCTTATGAGTTGCATGTGGAGACAACTCCTTAAAACATGGGTATTTTTATGTAATTGTGTATTAATGTCATCCCACAGACACATTTTGTAAGAATCTGAAAAAGCATCCTACCAATACAGGAAGGCAGAGGGTAGTCCCAGGCCCTTCTCTCCCCGGTCATGCACTTGAGAAGGCTGCTTCCATGGAGAGTGTAGCCTGGATTGCATCCATAGATGATGGTGCTGCCAGCAAAGTGGCCTTGGTCACTGATCTTATATCCAAACTGTGGAATGCCTGGGTCTTCACAATGCGAAAGTTCAAAACCTGAGAGAGCAATACAAATTACTTGAAGAAAATGTTCAAAGAGAGAATTTGAGACTACAAAACCTGCTTCTTTCATTTATCCCTTCAAATATGATTACATTTTCTATTTGAATTACTCCTGTCATATCTAGCATTACTAACATTTACTAATCACAGAAAGCTTTTTCTTGAACATTATTTTTTGGTTTATCAGTGATAGAGCTTATATCTCTGTGTAATGGCACACAGTATTAAGTTTCTGGTTGCTTCAAAGGTGTCGTCATAATACCAGATTAATAAATTCGTTACAAAATTAATAGTTGCTTTAAGTGCATTGTAATATAAGAAGTCTGGATGATTAAATGAGACACGTTCCTCAGGGGGTTATTTATTTGCATACTTGAGCCCCAGTTGATGGTACGCTTTGGGGTGGTTATGAAATGTTTAGGATATATAGATGTGCTGATGGAAGTGTGTCCCTTTGCATGGGCTTTGACTATTTGTAGCCACTCTTCACTTCTGTTTCTCAAGAAATACATATGATCAGCTAATGTCTATGCCCTGCCTTCTTCCCTTCATGAATCCACACTAGCCTCTAGAATTACAAACCAAGATGATGCTTTTGGTTCCTCAAGTTTTTTTTTTTGCTCCCGGTACTTTATAACAGCAACAGGAAAGTAACTAATATGTAGTAACTAATACAATAATGAAGTAACTAATGAGTAAAGTAGGTAATAAAGAGAAGAACCTATTTATTTTTGCCTTCCACAAAGCATCAGGATACTTGGGATCTACAGAGTCTAACGGACACCATGACTACTTTTGTTTTGTCCCACTACAATGGAGTCTCCACAGCATCAGACTAGCAAAGTTGATGTTTCCCATTATAACTTTGCCATATGTTCAGAAAAGGGAATAAATAAATAAATTCTAGGGAAATTCTGACCTATTCTTGGCATTTCCAAATTTTACACATCCTTAATTCACAAATAATCCACCCACCAACTAGCTTGCCCATAATATTAGTTATTGAAACTTGTAGAGATGGGGGTGGGTATGGGAATGGGTATCCCATTCTAGGATTTGCAGGCCTGCTATGATGTATATTTTCATTTTGTTTTATAATAAATATTCCTCCTAGTGTCATATTGTATCTGAATTCTTTATGAATGATAATAACATGGAACATGTTCTTTTTTAAAATCTAGACTAGCTCAGAACTACTTTCTCTCTCAAACTAAAAGGAGGCTATTTGGCAAAGGAAATGATCGTTGACTAAAGTGTTCAAAATTTCAGCAGTTACAGCTACTTAAATGCTAACAGAAGCAGGTTGAACTGGGTGTCTATGTAGTTACCACTGGAAAATGATACAGTCCATAGGTTTATGCAACAGAATTTCCATTAAAATCTAATATAAGGTCTCTGAGAACTTCCATGTTGAATGAATTACTTGCTAGAAGAATTGTAGGGTCAACAACTATTGTAGTTGTTGAGCACTTCTGGACCTCACTAATATGCCGTTTTTCCTGTTATTTATAATAATGAATGCCCTAAATTAAGAATCAATGAATATAAAGTATATTGCTTATATTTATAAATTTAGCAAATATAAATATAAGCAAAGAATTTGAAGTAATATTGTAGTTTACTAAATCACAGGAAGGGATGAGAGGAATTCCCTGTTTTAATACCTGTCAGAAACTAACATGCACGATTACCAGGGTTAAATCATTAGTTCACCCTATTTAATTTCTACATTATTGGAACATACATAATGCTTGTATGTTTATATGTGTACTAAATTACTCTGACAATTCATGTAGTTTCAGATAACATGACTGATCAAGGGGTCTAGTCTCTCCTAGGGGATAAAGCATTTAAGCCACAAAACAATACTACACATTTGAGAACATATACAAACTTTAGTTTCTTAATATACTTCTTAATTTTCTAGTATTATTTCATTTTTCTTTTACAATGCCTACACAGCACAAATCTTGCACATATCAGATGTCCAATGATTCTGATTAATGAAGATTTGGGAAAAAGCTATCTACAGGAAATTAAATTAAAGACATACCAATTGTGCTAAAAATAAAATTTGAGATAGAATTAAAACACAAGAGCTTCAAATACTCCCTCTTTGGATTAATTCATGATAGCCCCAGTTGTTTGAAAATGTTGGCATCTTCAATGAGAATCATAAAAGAAGGCAGCTGTCACTGACTCCCATCATGACAGATATAATGAAATCCACCACATGTAGTCAAGCAAATAAATATTCCAAACAGAAGATACTGTAGTAGTAAAAACTAATTTTCAGGGACACCCTACTTTGATCTGATATGCATATTTAATAGCATATTTAAAATATCTCTAATCAAATATGACAGGTTTGTATTCTTCCTACTAGACTAGAGTCTTTTGTCTGGGATTTGATGCATAGCCCTTTTTGAGTTTTATCATATATTTCTTTTCAAATCAAAATGTAAATCAAGCTTTGTTTTCAAGATTTATTATCAAAGTCATTTTTCCTTAATGTGAACATTCTGTGAATATGATTGGGAATTGCTGGTGATGACACAAAATGAAGATGTTCTTGCAAATGAAGATACTTAAAGCATTTCTTTATGGAGGAAAACACACACAGGCTATTCTGGGTAAGCTACAGAGTACAACATAATTTAGCTCAATTCCATAGACTCATTGTTGCTCTTTCATAAATATTCAAAACTGTCTTTTCACTGAAAGCTCAGTTGATACTGCCAATTAAATAAAGACTTGAATGAAGCCTCAAGTATGTGACCAATATTCACTGTAACTAGTAAAATTTAATAGTGCAATGAAATAAAAATTTGTAGAGCAGAAAATGAACTCAAAATGGACACTGTCTATATGCTTCAGAGTTTCTGTATAAGTTAAGCTGAGAGCTTATCTTACCATGTATGAGATTTGTTTGTGATTTATTTTTAGGTATTATTTAAAATCTATAAAATTGAATAAATAGTCCCTAACAAATTCTATCAGAACTATCATATTTTAACTTAATATTATACTTAATTTCCTTAGGTCAACATTCATATCAATGCCCTATCAACATGTTCTTATTAATAGTAATAGCATAAAAGACATACATATTGTAAAACAAATGCAATTTCCCATTTTGTCTTTCTAAGTCTTGTTGGTGTTGTTTAATTTAGTCCTTTTTCTTCTGAAACCTTTATTATGTTAATCAGGTTATTCTAACACTTTTCTTTCTGTTTTTCTTTGTCCTTATAATAACTTCTTACTTTTATTTTCTCTAGATTTTTTTTATTCCTTATACACACTTTTCTATATATCAATATATGTGTTCAATATAGCACCTTTTTTCATGCATTTATTTATGTGAAACACAATAAAGCTTATTCTAAACAGCTTTGTGAGATTTTATTGTCACGTATTATTCTTTATTGTAGGTAAATGGGGCTGCAGTGGGGAGAGGCTGCCTAGAGACTTCCATACGGCGGGTCCCACATCCAGGAGAAAGTCTGGAGTTCCAAAGGCTGGAAGCTTCAGCGATGACAGCAGGCCCGGCAGGCCCCAATGACACGAGGAAGTCCTTGGTTCCTAAAGGGTTTATTGTCAAGGCGGATGGTGGATGGATCTGGATGTACCCCCTGAAACTCAGGACAGGCCTGAGTTAAATAGGGAGGGAGAAGTGGGAAGGGTCTGGGAAGGAATGCTTAATTGGCCCCACCCTCTGACCTTCATTAGTATGTAAACCTCTAGGGCCTGAGGCCTGTAGTCACACCCTCTACCTGTACACTTTGGGAGGGGCTGTAATGGCCTATGTGACTGAACTTTGTAGGTCCATGGAGATTAGACTGCTTTTCAGGACCCTGGGTTCTGGGGATTTGGCCGAACTCCTGCGTTTCTCCCTTGAAGTCTCGGGGTTCTAGGCCCATGCTCAGCTAAGAACCAGTATACCCTTATGCAGTACCACAATTTTTTTTTTTTGATTTGTTTTCTTTTGCCCTTTATACTTATATGGAATAGGGCCATGTGCACTGGCATTAGAATACCTGGGTAAGTGTTACATAAGGGGCAGTGGTATCTAAAAACAGTGACACTGAGAAGTGAATTCTTTCTCCTGCATATATGCCAGAGAAGCGGTTTATGGACACATAAGAAATAGAATGGATTATGTATAACCACTTTTCTTATTTTCGTCAACAATCATTCTTGTTATAATGACCTGGAATAAGGCAATCTAAAGAAAAACAAGTCTACCTAGGCCTCAGCAACGGATTTGCAATGTTGTAGTTTCTATAACATTTTATCTTTCACATTGTCTCAGCGTATTATCTAGGATCTTTAAGAAAGTTTTCCTTCCCGTACTACAGTTGAGGCTATGAACAACACAGAGCCTGGAATAATAACTATCAAATTGCTATATAAATAGATCTATAGTTTCCACAACAAAAAAGATAGGGTAAATAAATGTATTTTGAAACTGTAAGTCTCAAAAAAAAAAGATTAATAATGGAAGGTGACAAATTAAACTAATCTATAAATTACTTTCTTTTTGGAGGCAAATACACATATATACAGAGAGAGAGAGTGGGGGGAGAGAGGGGGAGGGAGTGAAGAGGTGAAGGAGGGATGGAGGGAGGGAGAGGGAAAGAGGAGACAGAGAAACAGAGACAGAGAGAAACAGGGAGAGAGAGAGAGAGAAACAGAAAAAGAGAGATACATAGAGAGGCATAGATAGAGAAACAGAGAAACAGACAGAGAGACAGAACATGAACTTGGCTGGGTAAGTAGGGATGGAAGATCTGGGAAGAGTTGGATGACAAAAAGGAATATGTTCAAAATCTAGAGTTTTCTTCCTGAGGCCTAGCTTTCATAGTATGAGAAGGCACAATAAAAGTTTCTAAATGTGGGAAGCAAACAGTCTCACCCAGCTACGATGCCTGTGAACTAGAACAGTGACCATAATAGCATGATAAACCTAGGGTTCAGTAGTGGCCAGCATATATTAGTGGAAAGCAGCAGCTCTCTAATTTGATTTAAGATTAGAGGGAAATCATACTGGTACAGAAATCTATCAACTACCCAAGGCTAGTGAAGCTGGAGATGAACTTACAACCACTACTTTACTAAACAGCCAAAAATCCCTAACTATATGCTAAATATTTGTTTTTATAAATAACAGATACGTTTATTCCTTACTTCACATTTTACAACAGATTGAGAGCATTATAGAAAACCATAGCCAATACAAATGTAGAGTTCTGGAACCTAATCCCACTGATACATGTACAAAAATCTCCCACACCCTAGGCTCAGAGAACAAGGTAGAAGTGGTGGTGGAAAGATTGCAAGAGCCAGTGGTTGATGGAATTTGTTTTGAAATCTCTCCTCCTAATGTCAGAAATAACACCTATGAAGTCACACCAAAATTACAGGCTAAATGTAAGCTATGTATGGAGAACAAACATTTCAACATGGATCGGGGACAGAATACAGGACATTAACCTTCCACAAGGAGCTACAGGGAATGAAGGCATTTTGAGAGTGGGAGAAATCATCTTTCTAAGAGAAGAACACAACAATTGCTTATGCAATATCAAATGGTCATCCCTGAAAATGTACCTTTAAGTAACGGTATACAGATTGAACGAGTTATATTTAGGAATATGTATGTATGTATATACAAATATGAGGGTAGCAGTAGTTAATGAAAATAGAGGCCATGAATTTGAAAGGAAGCAAGGAAGAGTTTATGAGTATATGAGAGGGTTTAGAGAGAACAAAAGGAATCAATAAATGATATATCAGAAATAAAATATAAAAAAGAATAATGTATGGGAAAATCCTAAATAAAAATTAAATATTTTAAAATTGGTTATAATTGCTAGTCAGGGTATTCTTAAAAATCGTATTGATTTAGAATTCTTTAATGTATTTATTTACTTTTCTAAATGTAATATTTTTTCAATTTAGTTTTCATTGTATTAGGGATATATCCCTATATATGTGCGTGTGTGTCAAATGATCACTTTATTATTGAGCTACTAATCCACTTATAGTATAGTTTATATGTATATAAAAGGATTGCTAAGTTTTCCTAATTAATTAAGAGGAAATACTTCAAATTCATACACATGAGATGTGATGATTTTATTTGTTATAGATGTAATAAAGAGTAGTAAAGGGATAAGAAGAAACTTTTGAAGAATAATATTGAATTATATTTTATCACTAAGTAATCTAATAAAAACATATATATTCATCACTAATTAAAATGTATACGTCATCAGACTATAAATTCAATTTTAGCACTAAGTAATCTAATAAAAAACATACAATCATCACTAATTAAACTGTATAAGCCATCAGATTATGGCTACATATTGAGCATACACCATACATAGGTATTCTCTTACAACCTCAAATCTCTTGAAGTTAAGTTTTTAAACAAAAACTGGAGAAATTATTTAATTATCACCCTTTATCCCTTCATTTTCCATTTTCTATAACTTTTAGGTTCTTTTTTTGGGGGGGATGATAGTTTAAAATCTACCTAGAACGTTCCTATCTAAAAATTAGTCACCGACAGAATTTCAAAATTTCATATGCCAGACAGGATAGTAGAATGTCCTGCTAAAGATACTATATATTTCACAGAACATGAAGATATGCCTCATTTTCACCCACTATTATTCAGCATTGACTGACTCTTAATTTTGCTAAACCACCAGAATTTAAGCTATTTCATTAAACTATATACTTGTATATTCTTAAAACTTCCAACAACTTTACTGTATCTTGATAAATTCCTTTCTTACCTGACTTTTTAATTGATAGTTCCTAGTACACTTGAATATCCCTATTTGAAAAGTATTATTAACATTTACTACTCTACACCTTTTAAAATTCGAATCTATTTTGGGAATAAGCACTAGCATATTTCTTTGGCTGAATTTCTTAATTTTATTTTTCTCTAATATATTTTTTCTGTGATGTTGTCTTTTGCCTATATCTTTTGTTTGTTTGCCTTTTTAAAAGATTGTAGGCTGGAAAAATACTTTTTCCATAGAGTGTATTTTTTGTTTGTTTTTTACACATAAATGACATCTTTTAATATTTCCCCTATTTATTTATTAATAATTTTTTTTGCCTCTGGAGAGGTTTGTAGTTGTTTCTGGTTTTTAACTGCAACTAATATCTAGTCAAGAAAATAAAAATTGGGGCTGGAGGGATGGCTCAGCGATTAAGAGCACTGACTGCACTTCTAGAGGTCCTGAGTTCAACTCCCAGCAACCACACGGTGGCTCACAACCATCTGCAATGGGATCTGATGCCCTCTTCTGGTGTGTCTGAAGAGAGCAGTAGTGTACTCATATACATGAAATGAATAAATAAATCTTTAAAAAAAAAAAAAGAAAATCAAAATCCTTAAGTGGTTATGAGTTAATAGCGATAGTCAAACAGTTAGATGGTTTTGAAAAGCTTATCAGTGTGAAGGAAGTACAAGGTGAAAAGTAATCCCCACCTCTCAGTAACTTGGAAGTTCAGAACATCTGAAATAGAAAGCCACCTGCCAGCATCACATTTTGGCTTATAGCTATTCTTTTTATAATAACTTCATTGATTCCATTAACTCAGTTATACAAGGTTTGCCTCTGACTGGCAGAACTCAAAGACAGGTCTATGACAGCAAGAGAATCTAGTGAATGTAGTTTCCAGATTTCACTTTGAATTACTAAAATGTGTTTGGAAGGGGAAAAGTGACATTGACTTGACAGATTTCTGCTAGAATACCTACTCTTAATTTCCTTTTGTTATGTCTTACAAACACAGCCATTCTTTGGTTGAATATTCTTTTAAACAATTTAAAAATTATAACAACACACTGATATGTCTGAGACATGTCAGAAATAAAGTATAAACAATGTACAGATTACTAGTTATTCAAATGAAAGAGCACAAAGTTTTGGTGATATGAAATCATGAACATAATAATGACACTTTTATTCTAGCAAAGGAAATTATATTCAATGTGTTTTATGCAAACTACAAACTTAAGAGATATTTCTTTGTTGTGTTGTTTTATATTTTCTTTTTTTTTTTTTTTTTTTTTTTTACTATATAATGCACCAATAGTCAGTACTTCCTTCATTGCTTGCTTTATTTTAATATTTAAAGAGTAAAGGAAATGCATAATGTGTCTGGTCATGGTTTTGAGGACATGTAACCATATGAAACATCTCCATTCTTCCATGTAATTTACTTATTTTCTACTCACATTTGCATTAAGTAAATTATGAACTAAGAATAAAGTTAAAGTTGATGGGCCATCTGATTATTTTTCATGGTTAGCATAGCCAATAACATGTTAGTAACTAAATTACAGAACTTAAATAGAATAATTGGGAGTACATTCATAAAGCTAGTATACGAGAGAAGGCATTAAAAACTAGCTCTTGCCTGACTATAATGAGAACCTGTCACTGGGAATGGCTTTGTTCTCTGAACATTATTGAATCATTGCAAGCAACAAACTAGAGGTAAGTGAGTCCAAATATATTTGAAGTTTTCCCTTGAGATTATAATAAACATTTCTATAGTAGGATTCTTAGTAAAGTGAGGAGAGGAAATGGTAAAAGATCGTTTAACCAAATAGTATCAACTATGGCTATGAATATTGGCAATCTACCAAGTCAGCTTTTGACAAATGTAGCCTAACAAAATGACTTGGTTTCCTTTTACTGAATAAAAATGACTATAATTGAAAGAGATAAAAGGTTTTGTAATGAAGCATACTTTCATTATTGGAGAATTCATAAGTCACAAATGACACTATAACCAAGTTAATTTCTAAAAGTAGTTTGTAAAGTAAAGGTGAGCTCAAGTTCTCAAGCACAAAATGACTGTTTTTGTGAGGAGAAATCCATGAGCTTACTTTCTAATCTGACCTTTGAACTTTTGAAGGAAATGTTACTTCCCTTGAACCATATCTGTGTACACTATAGGGAATTCATCCATTTCTTCTTAGATTTCTCCTCAGAGATATGTTTATAAACCAAACTGTATTGTCTAAAACACCTAAAGTTGGCGCCTCCTTCTCAACCTTCATTTAGAAGTTTTAGATTTCTGAAAAAAAATACCTAGCAGCTATCACTTTGAAGAGAATGAGAAAGGATGATGTGATACAGTGAGGGAATTCGATTTTAGGAGCAGGAGGATTGGGACAGTGGTTAAATTCCCTAATGCCAATTATGGCTGCACCAAGCTTGACTCACAGATACTGTTTCACTCAACCATCGAAGTTAAGTTAACAGAAAAACTTACTGGTGAGAGAGAGTCTCTTCTAAACAAATTAGTTATTTTAGACAGCTCTATGTGTTGAAGTTTAAATCATGCAATGGTGCATTCTTCCAAATACCTCAGATATAATGAAGTATTCTCATTGTATATGTGTAAATATATATACTTTATTAATGGTTAACATTAGTTAGATAATCTCCTGTATCTTAATATTATACACCAAAAACCAATGAGTATGACAAAAATCTTTAAATTCTAGGTCCTTTAGAGTTCTGAATTCTATGATTCCATTAATCATAGAAATATTAACTTAATATCTCTGAATTTTTTTAAATCTGTGATGGCTATACATCATGTTTATACAATTGTGTTTTCAAAAAGTCTTTTTGATTCGAGGTATAATACAAATATATTATGACTGTGTAAGACTAACTCAAATATGTATATGTATATTATATATATATAGTATATTATATATACTGTATATGGTGAGGCTAGCTTTAGACATGACTAGATGTAAAGAGTTAAGTATCCAAGCAATGTATTCTTCTTTTCTTAGATATTTAACTCTTTAAGCACACCATTTTTAATTCACAAATTTTTAATGCTTCTAAACATTTTAAGGGATTTATTTACTTTCGTTTTATCTGTACAGGTCTGTTACCTGCATATGATGCTGTGTTGTAGTGCCTCTGATATCAGAAGCAGTCATCAGATCCTTCGGGAAGGTAGTTACAGGTGATTGTTAGCCAGAATGGTGTTGAGAATCCAACCCATATCCTCTTAACTACTGATCCATCTCTCCTGCCCCACTTCTAAAGACTATTTTCTTTTACAAATTAATATGTACACTGGTTGAAACTTATCCAGGTATCAAATGTCTTATTAAGTCAGTATTCAGCCTACATTTTTATTTTTCATGTAGAAGTAAAATGATGTACTTTCCAACTAAAACATGCAATGACATATTGAAGAGAAATAGGATTCCTGAATTGTTCTGCATAATTTACTTGCAATGAAGTTTAAAGACGAATCAATTTGATAAATCTTACAATAGTTATGCATTTTTTCAAGGCATTAAAGTATTTGGTATCTCTGGCGAGAGAGATAGGGTAAGCATCAGTAGGGAAATACTTAAAATGTATCTCGATGTTCAATAGTTAGCTGATGCTCAGGGAATTTAGATCACATCCTAAATTGTGTTTGCGTGGTGTTGGGGTGTGGAGGATAAAAGACTAAACACCAAATTCTAAGTGAAAACAGCACAGCTAAAAAATAAATTACGTAGTATACATGGTATAGATATAGATGATGTAGATATCAATGGAGAATTGAAATATTTTCATCCATAAGAAAACTGTTTAGCTTCATATAGAAATATAGAGCTACAGAAATTGTGAACTCCAGAAGCAGTAATTGGAAATAAACACACTTGTTAACAAATTTTATTTTCTAAAAATTACTTACTGGTGTAGACAAGTTGAAAGCCTTCATCTGTCCCTTCAGAGTCAGAATTAAACTCTAGCCAGAGTTGATTTGACGTGCTGCTTAGTGTCAGTCCTCGCATAGATGCGCCCGTAAAAGCACCCAGCAAGTGTGTTGTTTTATCTTTTCCATCATAAATCTGCAAAATATATTTAGAATTAAAATGTGTGAGGCTGGACATAAAGTATGTATGTATGTATGTATGTATGTATGCATGCACATCTACAAAAAGTAGCAACTATCTTCATTGTCCCCAAGGAGGTATTACTGAAGAACAATGAAATAAAGGAGCTTTACAAACCAGAAAGGAAGACGCCACATGAATAATTCTTAAGTTCAAATACTTAGCAGACTAATCTTTTAGTTTCTAAAGATACACATAAACAACTGTGTAACTTGTGTTCTAAGAAAACAATATTTTTATGACACATAAAGATTAAAACATCCTTTAAGATTAGTTTATAAAGTTAGCGGGTAGGGATTTTGTTTGTTTGCATGTTTTGCTACTTTCTCAGTTAATAAAACACACCTTTCTCTGAACAAATCCAATAAAATTACAATTACCTTCAGAAAAATTCTCATAATTTAGCCCTTTTGGTGACTTCTTTTATATCTTATATTTTAAATATTAAGTTAATGAAATGTGGTGGTGTTGAATATCTTTTTTATCCTAGCACTTGGAGGCATAGACAGGCAGATCTCTGAGTTCTAGGCCTCTCTGTTCTACAACAGCTAGTTCAAAGACAGCCAGGGTTACATAGAGAAACCTTGTCTAAAAAGCAGACCAAACAAACCAATTTGGAACCATATCTATCTATCTATCTATCTATCTATCTATCTATCTATCTATCTATCTATCTATCTATCTATCTGTGTGTGTATGTATAAAACTGTCATAAGAAATAGAATTAAAATAAGAATTTAAAAGTGTACTAAGTAATTATAAATGTTAAATAAAGGAAACAAATTATGTGACAAAATAGATAAACTTTACATCCTTTACTCTATCATTCATGTTTTAGAATATTTACTGTATTATATTCCTATTTGTTTTTCCCTTAATGCCAATATTATGAAATATTATTTTATTAGACGCATTTATATGTATAATGCATTTCTTTGTGCTATATTGTATTTTAAAAACTGACATAATATGGTAGTTTAAATGTGAAAGTTCAACAGTAACTCATATATTTGAGTGCTTCATCCCCAGTGGGTGGAATTATTAGTAAAAATGAGGAGGTATGGCTCTTTTGAAAGAGATATGTCACTGGGGGTGTGCTTTGAGTTTTCAAATGATTCACACAGTTCAGTTTCCCTACCTAATCTCTCTGTCTCACAGTTGTATCTGCAGATGTGAGCTTTCAGCTTCTGCTTGACTACCATGGCTGCCTACCTACTGACATGCTCCCCACCATAATGGTCAGAGACTCACCCTCTGAAACTATGCACCAAATAAACATCTTCCATAATTTTCCTTTGTTATAGTATATTCTCATACCAATAACAAACTAAATAAGACAACTTTCCAGAATGTATCACATAATTAAAAAAAAAACTTGCATACAATTTTAATTTTATAATTATTATTTACAAGTTTTTGATATTAAGGTTATGGTAATTTTCAAAGGCATTGTGAGGTTTTCCTTATATTCTAATTTAGTGAAAAATAGCATAAATGACCTGTGAGATCAGCCACAAATGACCCTGGCTGATAACATTGTCCTAAACGTTTGTGTCCTGTAAACTGGAGGAATGTTTTCGGATAAACAAGCTTAAAGGCATGTTTCTGTATATCAGAAAAGCAGATCTCCTAAGGCAGTTTCTGTTTAACAGAAACTTCCCTTTATCTGTCCAAAGAGTCAAACATTTGGACCAGGTCATCTAGTTCTCAGGCAATAAGAACAGCATGTATCAGCTTAAAGACCCCACACTACTGTGATATAAAGTAGGTTTGCTTTTCTACCATTCTCTACATGAGACCCTCAAGATAGAGCATTGGCACTTTGGTCTCTAGTAAATCTTTGAGCCCATGGAGTGGTCCATTTTGGTAGTTTCACTGTACCCTTGTTTACAAGACTTTTTATTTGAAGATTTAAGATTTTCTCCAAATCTTAGAAATTCTCTGGAGATTTGCATTTCTTAAATTTCAATTGTCTATTTTTTTCCTCAACCTAAATTGTCTAATTTTTCGTAATTGTCCTAAACTATGTTATGATTTTCTCATATAGGACTGAGGATGATTATTTCCTATCACCTCCAAATGCAATTTTGCTACTAACAGTTAGATTGTGTGTACTGACTGGAGTCTTTTCATATCTTTTCTTGTTACTGTAAATTATAAATTGTTGTTTTTTTTTTCTGAGAGTAGGTCCACCAATTATTCTCTGAAGATCATTCAAAAATTGAGAAATTCTTCAAGTTTAAAGTTTCTCTTTAAAGCATTCATCTAAATTTAAACATGTTGCACATGTAACTAAAGCTTGGTTTTTTATTCAGCTAATGAATTTGCTGAAGAATGAATTTATTTATTTCTAGGTTTTGAAGGTTTCACATTTTTAAATTTTGGTTTTGGCTTTTCTTGCTTGTTTTGGGGTTTTGTTTTTGCTTTGATACAGAATCTCACTCTACATAGCCCACTGACGGGTAGCTCACTGTGGAGACCATGTTGGTCTCAAAATCACAGATATCTGCAGCCCTGGCCTCCTGAGTGCTGGGATAAACATGCATTTCCCACTCGGATTTAGATATTAAATTTCTCTGCTGCCAACTTGAGCTTAAATGCTATTTCTTTTAAAAGGCAGATTTTAATTTCCATTATATACAAATGCAGCCTTTGGAATTTTTCAGGATAAGTAACAAATTTTGTTCTATCCACAATAACCTAATCTTTCTCTACACAGGAGTGCTGAATTCTGCCATAGGAAGGACCTTTCTGCTCTCTGAACTTGTGGCTTATGCACTCTAAAGCCTTCAATTCGCTATGTAGGCTCTTACAGCTTATTTACGTTTTAAAGATCCATAGAAGGGAACATGGATGTAAGAGAGAGAAAACGAGGAAGAAGCCATCTGAAATTAAAGCCAGCAGTGTTGATGAATACATATGAATATGCAACAGTGGTCTCCATTTCTTATAAAGCTTTTCTCTCAGTACAAAGAACACATTGTGTTTTAGGTTATTGGAACTGTACAGAAGTCTGTGTAGATAGATCTGAAGTTATCAGGACATAACTTGGACACCCAGAAAATCCAAGTCATACAAATACCTTTCCATATGACTTATCAGCAAGAGTTTATCTGTCTTAAGCAAACAATAACAAGGATAAAAAAAAAAAGCAAGCAACCAACCAACCAAACAAACAAAAAGTTGAGATTTAATCGGAAAGCCATTTTGTTTGGTTGACTGATTTTGTAAAAATTAACTTTAGTTTCTTATGAACATAGTCATCAGCAGTAACTGATTCCCAAAGACATAATGCATACTGTAAACTATAACTCTCTGAGTGTTCAGTGATCAGTATTTTCAGAGTCTCCTTCTGAATGTATTATTTTATGCCATGTATACTAATATAGTTATATATATATACTATGTTTATAGCCACACATTCACAATCAAGTCATCTTGCTCAGAGGTTCTGCAAACACTGTCAAGGTAATCACAAATATTTTCCTTTAATATCCCTACTTCTAACGAAATCTAATTTAGTTGATATATAAATATTATTATAGATAATAAATATTTGTTTCTTAGATTAAATTAACTCTTCGATCAGGTGTAATAACTCTAAAGAGTCAAAACTGTCAAATAAATGATGAAAAGATAAACACACACTTGTGTGGTGGGGATAAGAGGAGCAGAAATTTAAGGCCAGTCTTGATGATTGCAGAGTTCAAAGCCAGACTGGGCTAGATGACCCAGCTTGCTCTGGCCTTGAGCTGAGATGAAACACAGAGTTGGGGAAAGGCTAAAGACTGAATGATCCCTGGCCTTAAAATCTTACAATCTGTGCTTTATTAAGTGCTAGTTTGTCTTCTCTTTAACTCTCAGTGCTTTATTAAGCACTGCAAATTTAACTCTGTTTGTGCTAAGATAAGGACTGGGAACTTAACTCTTTCTTATTATTCTATGCTTTAATAAGCACTGGAAACTTAACTCTTTCTTAACTCTGTGCTTAAGGAAGTACTAGGAACTTAATGCTTATGATTTTAAAAGTGCTGGTCTTTTACTCTAACTTTTTTATTTTTTTTTGTGCTTAAAGAAGTGATGATTTCTGGAGATTAACTATCCTGTTTACCAGCAGGGAATTAAGTAAAGGAGTTTTTGTTAGTAATCCTTTCTCTGATGGAGTCAGACAAGAGTCCCTTGCTGGCCAGGGTAAGAGGCTCATTAATTCTTTTTGAATTGGAGAGAAAAGAAAAGTGAGAACTCACTCACACAAAAGACACATACACAGGTGAAGCAGAAACAGCTACGCTACCTTTCTTTATTGCTTTCAGCTTTTTATAGCTTTTAGATAAAAGTTTCACTGTGAAATAAACAAATTACTTCATATAAAAATGCTACATAAAAAGGAAGTTTACAGAAGGATATTAATAACAAGTTCAAAGCAGTGTTTCATTCTGTAACCTCATTATAAGTTCAAATAACAATTTTTCCATGGCCTTAGTTTTATCATAGTTTACACTGTGGCTTCTCTTGGATCTGATCTATAATGAATGTTTTTCCTTGATCACAAGTTTGTCCCAAGCCTATTTCTCTTTTAGTGTAATTGTGGAAGCTCATTGTATTTCTTATTATCAAGTCTTTACTATCTATGAGGAGTGAGTATATTCTCTTCTTGATTCTAACTTTTTACATCTTTATAGAAAAACAACTAAAGTCATCTCTTAAAACTTTCTTCCTAAAATTATTTGAATCATAGCAGGAATATTATAAAATCATTGATTCATCTAAACAGCCTTAATTCAGAAAGTTCATCTTTATGTTGATCTGCAATATGTCCTGCTAATGGTCAAGAATCCTTAGGCTACTATAGTGACAGGAAAGACATATTTGCTGCATGAAGCAATATTGATATGAAGTATCTTGGGAATTTGCCTCTGTGAGATCACCCATCATTAGCCATGCAAAAATGGTGGGCCACCTCGAGGAAGATCACCTGCTAGCCTTAGCCTTTCCTAGATGCTCCAGATACATTGTTACTTTTTTAAAAATTAGCCCAATATTGTGTGACTATTGTATATTATATATTTATATAACATTATATGTATAATATTTTTCTCAATTTCAATCAAGAAATATATTTTCCTTTAGAAAATAAATTTTAAGATTTTTTCAAAATATACTTTACAACATAATATTTAATAAATAAATAAGGGAAAGAAAAAAAGGATTTGGGGGTAAAATGATCTTAGTTTCAGTTGATTGTATTGGACAGTCACAAAACCTCACAAGATATTTTTTATTTAGGAATATAGGATCAGAAGGTAGAAAGAAAATGGGGTTAAAATATCATGGCATTAAGCTTGATATTCCAGGTATGTGATTATCCTAGTATTCACACACCCACCAAATCAAAGTGAAATGGAATTATTGGATTAGAAAGATTTGTTTTTTTAAAGACATTATAATAATCAGCTAATGATACTGATCTTGCAAATAAAAGCGTTCAAATATATTAATATATTTTCTATGAAAGCACATGACAAGAAGGCAAAGCTGAGCTAACAAAGACAAATTATGTTAAATTAAGCATGGAGGTAACCAAGAAACTACAAGAAAACTAACCAAGAATACAACCAAGAAAACTAACCAAAACAAATGTGCCTTCTACTCAAAAGTAAACTATATTACAAAGACATGATGAAATTACATCTGATCAAAAAGATCATCTGATCAGTAGAGCATTTCTTTCAGACTATTATCCTTTGTGTTCCTATTTTAAAGAAAATAAAATCTTTAAGTGTATATTTTATTTAATATTCATGAAAAGTAGATAATTTCTCTTACATTGTTTCAAGAAATAATATCTAATAAAATTTAAGTTTATGTAATTCACTGTCCAGACTTTCATTTGCTTTAAAAAAAAATCCAGTTCATTTGCTCATATTGCACAAGAAATAACTAGACCTTGATCTCATTTTGTTTCAATACTCAATCTAATCAGTGCCTGGAATCAGTCGATGTATGCAGAACCCCTTCATGAATCAGGTCAAGCTTCATTATGTCAGCCTGCTCAATATTCTTCAAAGTTCTTTCTGTGAGGCACCAGATGCCTTTAGTATTAGAAGACCTCTGCTTTCATTGTTAAGAATTATAAAGTTATTTTCTTTTAATTTATATGCCTTTATGTGCACCATTGTATGCTTGGTGTCCATAGAGGCAGAAGAGGGTGTCTGTAACTGGAGTCAAAAGTTGTTGTGAGCCACAATGTGGCTATTGCATCTTCTGAAAAAAAAAAAAACAACAAATGCACTTAACTACAATGTGATCTCTTCAGCCCATATTTTTAAGGATATAGAAAGTTAGGTTTCATATGAGTCAAAAATCAAAAGTAAATGTAAAAGGTAAAGGACAGATCAGACCTACACTTTGAATCACATTTGGAAACTCAAAGTGTCTTCTTTTGCTGAAACAATGGTCATTTTCTTACTGAGTGGTTTGAAAATGTAAAATGTAAACATGTTCTTCAAATATGGTGAATTAGTTGTCAAAGTTTAAATGTAAAAGGAAGAACAATTTTCCAGTGGTTATCATGAAAATTATCTATCCTAAGTCTAATGCTTTCCCAAAGATAATATAAAACTGAATAGATTTCAATTTTGTTTAAATTCAGTTATTTAGCTCAATGATATGATGTATTCATTAAGAATATTTAGTAAGAAAACTAGGGCACAATGAAGGATTTTGTTTGTTTAACAGTTCTGATGCTAGAACAGGTTAAAATTTCAATGGATCCTAAACGTTCTATAACTAGTTACAGGTTACTTCATCTTTCAACCAATATGGAATGAGAGTTACTACAGGATTCATGAGGTCTAGTGTGGTAGCATTACTGTGCGTAGCATTTTGAGTGCTTTTGAATAAAAGATTATTGCAAAAAATTGCAAAATTAGCAATTATGTGTGATGAACCAAAGAGGTCACTTACGGCCAGCAAATCGTTACACAACCAGCCTTCAAATTTGGATTGTGTCCAAGTTACACCCAATTATAAGTTTTTAAAAGTAGTTCTTTTGTTTTCAAAAGTTTGACAAACTTTCCTGGAAAGGGTTCGATAAATATTTAAGGCCTTTGAGCCCCTAGTGTCCTTAGTACCTCTTACTCAGTCTTGTTCTTGCAGCAAAAAAGCAGATAATATGTAAATGAGTGAATATGGCTTTCTTCCAACAATATTTTATTTACAAAACCAGATGCCAGCTACAGTTATGAGACATGCTTGAGTCCCAGCTATTCAGGCATCTGAGGCAAGTAGATCACTTGAGCTCAAGAGTTCAAGGCATTCTAGGCAAGCATAAGGAGACTCCAGGCCCCTCATCTCTTTCAAAGAACAAACAAACAATAAAAACAAAAGGTGTCAAGCCCAGTTTGCTGCTATGTTATCCTTTCTTATACTTTATTTCCAATAAACACCTACTTCACAAAAGTAATAAAATAAGTAATACTCATTAGTACAAATTCCATGTAACATTAATTCTTATAGAATGTTTTCAACAAATATTTATACATGTAATTTTTTATTGTAACTGAAAGTTAATCACAGTTAAGAAAAAATTGTGAATAAGTAGAAAATTTTACATGAGAACATAGTTTGATTGCAACCTTAATATTTGGCAAGGTACATGGGCAGTGAGCTTACAAAGCTTAGTGTAGTCTTTAAATAAGAAACGAGAATATTTCCAAGACATTTGGTACTACTGTAGTATCCTATCTAAGATACAGCCTTATTCCAGTTAAGGCTACCTAATGAATGAAACAGCAAGTGAGGCTAGACTTTGTCTGAAGTATTTGTTATATTTTCATGGTGTTATGATCTGTGGCCAATATCAAAGTGATATCAGTACATGTAGATCTGGAAAAAAAAAAACACCACTTGAGGCAAGTATGAATGCAGAGGAATGGGGTTGGAACAAGAGAGAGGTCAAGATATGTACACATTCTGAAAGTCTTATCTTGAGGCCAGCAGGAGTAAGGACTTCTCCCTTCCTGGTCTGGGCTTACATGCCCTAGGGCACATAGCCTTAAGACCTCCCCAAATCCCACTACTGTTGAGGTAGTTGTGTAGCTGGGCCAATTACAGGTTTAACTTCCTCTGTCCTGATAAGGGCATGTCAGTAAGTATGTGGAATTTCACTTCATGCAAATAATATATTCCTGGCATCTCAGACCCATCCAATAATGTACACTCACCCTAAAAACTCCTACTTACTCCCCTGGGTTTATATAGCACTTATAACCCCTAAAGAAAGCTGTACCAGAGTTCCTGTGAACCCATCTTCCTGCACAAACTTCCTTCCTTTCTAGCAGAACCAGGACACATACTATGACATAGAATGTTTGCTAAGAGACTGTAAACACAATAACGTTTGTCAAGCTTAAGGCTTTATTTTAGCAATTATAATGGTATTTAGTTTTTATCTTAATCTCAGGATATGCTCCTTTCCATAAACAACAGTGTCTGTGGAAAGGAGATTGTACTTCAGAAAGAAAGAAGGAACTCCCTTGGTGTTGGTCAAAGCTCTTATAGAGAGCTCCTAAAACAATAAAGGCTATTGTCTTTGCTTTTGCTCACCTTCCAGGCTCGGTGATGAGAGCTTGTTACTGAGGACATCACTGTACATTGCCTGTAAGACATTAGTAAAACAAACTGGTACTGACCAGGATGTTTTTTTCCCTACTGACTAATTAGTTATCATGCTACTTAAAGGATTCTTTGTAGACTGCCAGGCAAAATATGTCATTTATCGTCTTATCCACGTGTGGACTCTCTGAGGAATAGCTGCTGTTGCAAGATAGATTCATAGTTGCAACAGTAAGCCTATCTTAGAAGTAGCCATCTGCTTTCGTATTGGATTTAAGGCCTACTCTACAGGAATAAATGCATACTGGTACTGCAAATACGCCCTTGAATCCATGTTTGGAAGTTCATTGGATCTATGGATGCAACACTATTTTTTGTTAGATTGACACAGAATCAAACTGTTCTTTAAGTTGATATTATGGTTACCACAAAACAAGTTTGTGGGTGTGTCTGTAGTATTTGGACACAGTGGAGCATGTGTCTTGTACATGCTCCCTAAAATTTAGGAGTGATAGTAATAGCGTGGGCAGTATGATTATAAGACCCAGAGGTCATGGAGCACTGGACTGAAACGATGTCTTCAGGACATGACAGGACATGTGGTGGCTTGAAGAAGATCTGTACAAGACCTAACATTCAGAAACAGAGATTAGAGTAGCTCACAAGCCTCTAGCCATAGCTTAGAAACTATGGGCAGTTGATGGTGTCTGGACTAGGAGGATTCAGTTTTCTTTAAGAGTATGCCTATTCATAGGTTAAATATACTCCCAACCAATGAATATATAGTCTGCACAAATAAAAATCAATTAATTATAAGAAAGATAGAAAAAGAAGAGGAAGGCAATTTTGCAGGGTATGGGAGAAATGAAATGGATTGGGTACAAAATACAAAGAGTAAGTAAATGTGATTAAAATACTTTTTGTGAAATTTTCAAAAAATAATGAAAATACTATAGTGTCGATTGCCATCTCTATATGCAGGCATAGAATAAGGTAAGAGCTTGTGATTGTTCAGTGGAAAAGGAAGGCAGGCTGAGAATTTTAGAAATGAGTACAGGGAGTACAGAGGAGAGAGAAGTGAAGGAGAGGAAGAGATTAAGATGGAACCTATAGGAGAGGAAGAGGAGCCAGAACCACACAGTCCTAGGAGCCATAAGCATTGGGGATTTCTTAGATAGATGATTAAATACTAGTAGGGTGCATTTGTCCCCTCTAGGTGTGCAGTTTGTGTTTATATCAATTGAGTTTTGAGTTCATTGTACTGGTGTTTTGTGGGTTGAGAGTTTACTAAATAAATCTGACTGATAAATCACAGGCCTCTATAGTTTTTATTTTACAGGAGCTGGGAATGTGAGCAGAATCCACAGCAAGAGTACCGTGAGATGGGTGGTCACTGCATGGTGCTAGCCATGGGGGCGGCAAGACCACCGGAACAGAGAGTAGCTGGCAGTAACATGGATGTTGTTTTTTAATATTTCCTGCTGCACTATAACTGTAAAACTAAAGAATATCTAAGTGATTGATGAAGACACTTTTGCCATCTATAAATATATAATACACTACACACACAAACACACACACATACATATACACTAAAATATTAAAAGACAGCTGAGAATACTGGCACAGGATCTTAATAACAGCACAAAGACAGGTAGTTTTTTGTGAGTTTGAGGCAAACCAGGTCTACATTGTAATTTCCAGAGCAGCCAGAGATACAGAGAGGCCATATTTAAAAGAAATAAAATAAAAGAAAGCAAGAAATTTGCCAGGGTTTTCAGTTCTTTGTGACTGGCAAACATGGAGTCATTTCTGCCGATCTTTTTATAACATTTTTAAGGAAGTCATAGTCATTTGTTTAGTTTACATTTTGTATAACAAATGAAATTGATGCTACCATGTGGGTGATGATAAGTAAAAATAAAATAGAGTAATATTGCCTCACAATTTCTGGTATACACTCTTATCTAAAAAAAATTTCGTAATCATTCTGTAAATATAGAAACAAACACAAAAAGAGAAATAGTATTTCTGATTATTATTCTCTCCTCAGATGGAGCATGTTCATTGTTGGTTGTTTAAACTTTAGTATACTAAACACTTCCTATGATGGTTAATGGGAATATACATGATTTCCAAAAATAGAATACTTCAGTAATAAAAGCACTTTCAGAAGCAGATCAGAAATATTCTCCTTTTTTCATATTATTTTCATTGATTATTTTTGAATTTTGCCTTGTGATCCCTGAACATATCTATTCCCTAGTCCTCCTAGGTCTACCCCCTGACCCTTGTGACTTCCTTCCCCTCAATGCCCCTGCCCCCCGAAAAAAAAAAAAAAACCTTAAGATGTAGAAAAAAAAAAACAAACAAAACAAGTGCAATTTGTGTTGCCCATGAACTCATTGGAACATGGTCAAACTCCTGGTGGCCAGTCCTATATATTGAAAACTGAGTCATTCCACACCAGCATCGCCAGCAGACGCTATCAACTGAATATTCTGCTTTTAAAAGGCATCATCTATTACATAAAATACACTTTGTTCAAATAAGAAGCTTTATCTGGTATGCAGAAGCAACAGATATATTCAAAACATCACAAAGGGACATAAGGGAATAATTTAAGAAACAGGTAAACAAGATTGGTAGGAGTCAGGAAGGATTTCTTGACATCCATAAACACAATATTAGTGATATTTGTGTGTGATGAAGCTTATTGGCTAGGTTTACACATTTCTTCTATGCTTTAATGTATTTTTCCACTAGCCTAAAATAAATCATACCTCAATTGTATGTAAAGACATTCAGTTAATAGTCACAGCTTTAACAAAAACCTTCCACCGCTCCTATCAACATGGAATGTGTAACTTTATTTCAAAATTTGTAAAAATGGAAAAATATTTCATTCTTTGTCTTACTTAGGTACGGGGGAGGGTGGGTGGGGGTACACCAATGTGGAGGCAGGAAGAGTGGGGAAGGGATAGTGAGTTCCTGGGAGGGAGGGGGGAAATGGGGTAAGGAGAGAACATCTGAAATGTAAAAAAAATTTTCCAATAAAAAATTTCCAATAAAAAAAAAAAAGAAAATGTTGAGGATTGAAAAATAGGAACAGTTCTTTAATATATTTCAAAATAATTTTACAGAAGTAACTATTTTTATCTGATAATTTATATTTTGTTATAAACTGTATTTATTAAAACATTTATACTGTAGAAACAAATTGGTAACTTTTCAAGCATTTTCTTGAAAGGCATTTGTTAAATACATTCTTTAAAAGGACACTTCCTGTATCAATATTTTTATGTAGCCAATTTATCACTAAATATTATGAAATGTGTTTTTTCTAAATCTATAGACATTGATAGATGTCTATATAGGTTTAAATATACACAACTGTGACTTGTATCATAATTTTAAGACTTAAATAGTAAGAACAATTTTATTTTGTAGATATTAAAGTTTGAACACAAACCATCATTTATTAACAATACAAAAGCTTGTGACATAAAACAGGTTATCGCTGTAATTTATAATTTGTCTTAATAAAATGGTCATTCACATATAAGTTTTAAAATATCAAATTCTTATTGAATGCATAAAAGTTTAATATTTTGGTTATTGTAAATCAAATACTTAAATATCATAAAATTTGAAAGTTTCAATGAACTTACATTTTATCATATGTACAATTTAATGTAAACTTATTTAGGAAGGTATACTTAATGATCAAACTACATTACAGTGGTCCACTTACCTTAAGAACATCCCCTTGTGCTAAATGAAATGTTCTGGCTGAAATATTGATGCCCTTTCCTGCTTGGACCTGAAGACTGTAAATGCATTCGTGGTTGTTTTCATAGTTCAATGGGTAATTTGGAGAGAGGAGAATTCCCTCATTATTTGTTGCAGATGCACCACATTCAGCTGTAGGTAAAACAGAATATTGAAGCACAGTTTAACAGAAGGCATTGCGTTTGCCAAGTAATCTTGTTTATGAAGTGTAAATGCTTTCTCTTTTATCCAGATCCTAATTTCATTGTTTCTCAAATGACTAAGGGAAAGACAGAACTATTACTCTGGAAGGACACACCTACCTGTGGGAATCTATAGTAGTTTTTACAAAACAAAAATTAGCATATGAGAGAGTGTAAAATGAAATGTATCTCAAAGAGATCACTTAAGTAGGTGGGTTTCTCATAAGTGTGCTAAACTGATACTTTTATGTAGATTTAATTGTTAATGTTATTTTCATTATTTTTGCTTTTAAAAGTTTTGAAGGATTCTATTCTCCCAATAACTCACATTTCTCTCTTTCAAGACATTCAGTAACAAATACTGTATTTTTTGAAATGACAGTAGTTAAAATCTACCAACTCATAATGTAAGACATTTAGTATGATTGAGCCACACAACTTTTCTCACTTAAGGTGTTCACAAAAGTGAATAAAGAATTCTCAATCCTGTGGGCTGCCTGGTACATGCTCTGAGTGCTAACGTTTAGGAAATATGGAACTAAGATTCTTCAGTATATTAAACTAGGAAACTTGCAGTAATATTACAGAATCAACTTTTATATTTTAAAAATACACTTTAGAAATCTTTGCTTTTGGATTTTCTACATTATTTAATTATTCACTTTATTGCCATAGCTTAGGGTGGATTTGAATGTTCAAAGGTTTTAACTAAAAAGGCAAAAACAAACCAGCCAGTCATTATTTTCTAGACATAAGATATTAAAATAACATGTTCTGTAATAGCTATAAGATGAAGACAATATGAAAGATAATGAATTGCTTTATATTTAGATGTTTTCACATTAAAGAATTAAAAATTCACACTAATGGAGAACTTTAACATTAAAATGAAGAAGAAAAAGAAAAAGAAAGAAGAAGAAGAAGAAGAGGAGGAGGAGGAGGAATAAGAAGAAGAAGAGGAAGAAGAAGGAGGAGAAGGAGGAAGAGGAGGAGGAGGATGAGGAGAGGAGGATGAGGAGAAGAGAAGGAGGAAGAGAAGAAGAGGTGGAGGAGGAGGAAGAATAGGAAGAGGCAGAGGAAGAAGGAGAGGAGGAGGAGAAGGAAGAAGAGGAGGAGGAGGGGGCAGGGGAGGAAGAGGAAGAGGAAGAGGAAGAGGAAGAGGAAGGAGGACGAGGAGAAGAGGAAGAGGAGGAAGAAGAAGATGAAGAAGAAGAAGAAAAGGAGGAGGAGGAGGAGGAGGAGGAGGAGGAGGAGGAGGAAGGTAAAATCAACAATGCATAGAATAATAAAAATGAACATCGAGTGCTTACAATCAACCAGCTGAGAAGAGGCTGCATCTTAGCATTGTTGCAAGGTGCTCAAATTTAGTGACAGATTAAAAACTGATCTCCATGTTGTTTGTAATGATTTTTATTGTAATGATGTGCAAATGTATTCAAAGGGTAATACCTTTTTGGCTGTTTTTAATTCTATACATCCCTAGTAGCCCAATGAGTTTATGGATGGTAAGATGACAAATCCAAACTTTAAGGCAACATGGGTCCAAAGTGGTTAGATCTTTTATTTTTCTGAACTAGATCATCACTGGAAGTGCATTTTAGGGAAGATCTCTTTCATAACTCTAGTATCTCAAGTAGAAATCTGTTGTCCATCATCCAGGCCATCTGAACTATGGAGAACATGAATCTGTAGAGCACCACATAAAGTCATACATCCTTCTCTTAGAGAAGAATCATTGGCCTTTAAACTACTTTATCTTTTGATCTAACTTATGAGATCATTTGGGTGCTTATGTAGACATAATGTATAGGTGTGAGTATGAATGAGTGTGTGTGTGCGTGTGTGTGAGATAGATGATTTACAGCATATATATTTTCTAGGAGCATAAATTAGGAAGATATTTTAGATGTAAATAATGTTATTATTATTTAGTACCCAGGTTTTAGACTGTAATGACTTGGATTCAAAATTAATCCCATTTTGTCCTAGTTATAATGTTTAGATAAGTAATTAATTAATACCATTATACTTTTATTCTTTTAATAATAATAATAATAATAATAATAATAATAATATATTTCTTTCATAGGGATACTTTGTATTTGTGTCAATGTAAACATTATATTACATATAAATATAAATCTATATATCATGAGATATACTAAATACTTAGTGCTTTTTAGAAACACAAAACTAATAAAATAACCATTATGAACATTGTATGTATAAAAACTATATATTTGGCTTCAAAACACCTACATCAAGCTCAAGGGGAGGCCCCAAGGTCTGACACTATTACTGAGGTTATGTAGCCCTCACAAAAAGGCATGACTGCCCTCTGAAGAAAACAAGAAGCTGAAAGAGTCAGAATCATATATTTTACACCCAACCACTGGACAGAAGCTGCTGACCACTGTGTTGAATTAGGGAAAGGCTGAAAGAAACTGAAGAGGAGGGTGACCCTGTAGGAGGATCAGAAGTCTAAATTAACCTAAACCTCAAGATCTCTCAGATATTTGACCTCCAAACAGGCAGCATATATCAGCTGATATGAGACCCCAACACATATACAGCAGAGGACTTCTGGGCCTGGGTTCATTCAGAGAAGATGCATCTAACTCTTAAGAGGCTGGAAACCCCAGGGAGTTTAGAGGTCTGGTTAGGTGTGGGATCCGGGGTAGGGGGGCGGTGAGTACATCCTGGTGGAGACAGGGGACAGGGAGGAGGTATGGGATGTGGAATAGTCAGAAGGTGGAACAGTAGAGGAATAAAATCTGGAGTGTAGAAACTATAAACAAACAAACAAATGAATAAATGAAAGGAAAAAAAATTAAAAAAAAAATAATGGAGTTTGCTATATTTTTTTCTCACCCACAATTGAAGAACTATGTCAAAGTATAGAAGCGTACTTATTTTTAAAAGCCAAACCTCTCTTCTTATTGCTAAATGATGGATGAATTATAAAGTTTCCTTTCTCTAATGAGCACTTAAAACTGACACTTTAAATTACAAAACTAAAATAGGGAATGACTTCATTTTGTGAACATTATGGAAATATTATTAGAAAAAAAAATACACGAGCTTTGTCGACCTTCATAGAATATACTATTCTTATCCTAATCATTGTATCTGTTGATGATTTCTTCAGGAAAAACATCTCTATGAATATAGCATATTTTACTTCAGCATACAGATTTTGAAATACATTTGACTTGCTGAACAAAACCCTAACATAGTGATAAATTTAGCTCAAGCTGGATTGTTGTAGAAGAGATATGTGTGCTGACATCTGGTGATAAGAGTGGCGGCTGGAGTGATAAGCTCACTAAGCAGTGAATCCCATAGAACTTCGATTTTTCTTGCTTACAGAAAAGCAGGCAAACCCTTGCATCATTAATCTCCATTACCGTGGTAGGAAAATCTGGGCGCGACCTATTTGGTATACACAGTCACATATGTTCAGGTGAGTTAGCAAGATGATTTTTGACAATTTGGGTGTAAAGATTGAAAGAAAAAAAAAAGCCTGTGATCGTAAAAGTTATTTTTAGTAATTTACTTTGTATATAGTAGCCATTCAGTGCAAGGCACATAGCATTTTCTTAGATATTAATTATTTAATGAGACACCTTAATGAATTGAAAAATATATTAATATATTTCATCATACTTAAGGAACATTTCTCATTAAAATCATTAATGTTTTTACCTATAGCTGTATTAATATTGCAGTTTGTTCATCAGAAATCCTTAGACAATCACAAAATTTTCTCTCAAGTATTTTAATCCTTAGATTCTTAGTTAAATTTAGAGTGCAAAGATGCATATTAACTCTTTATGTCTCTAAAGATAATGTGAGAATCTTATTTTTTCCTTTTAGATTGTTTACTCTCTTATTGTTTTGCAGGCAACAATGGGACTTAATCTGTACAACTGCAAACATGTATATTTCAAACTGTTTTATATGTGTGTGCATTTGTGTCTTCTTTTAACAATAAATCAAGAGGCTTTAAATACATTTTTTGTTATTACATGAGAATCTCTTATAATGTATTTTGATTATATTTCTCATCGCCTCTTTACTCTTCAAAAGTCAACTTCTACTTCCTCAGGTCCTCCCAGTCTCATGTCTTCATTGTTTTTACCACCTAGTCCAAATTATGCTGCTTATGTATTCATGAGTTTTGAATAATTAAAAAGGTTTTTAAAATAATTTACATAAATTACTTTGAGATTAAAAAATTTTCTCCTTAAAACTCCAATTATTTGGTAATAATAAGCAGTGCTATCATGTACTTTTTGTGAACTACATATATAGTTGAAGACTATTCATTCAAAACTTCATCCCTCCTCCCATAATAATTTAGTACTGTCTTTGTTGACTTAACATGAAATATTGCTATCAGCAGTACCTTTGACCATAGCATAAAGGAGGCTTAGTATGAGATCCTTTCTAAACAAGCCAAGATAAGATAAAATAATTATCAAAAACTATAGACATATGGCTAGGCATATTAAGTGTTGGAATTAGGTCTTTATTTTGTTTGTTAGGAACTGTAGGAATAAAGATACACACATGTCCTTGGTATGTGTAGTAATATGTATTTCTAAGTGTGACACATTTATATAATGATCTGGGCTGGCAGAAACTTGGAAAGTGAATATTTTAGGGCCACAAACATGGTCAAGCCTGACAACAGGAGTTCAGTCCCTCAGATACCCAGGGAAATAAGAGGACTGACTCTTGCAGATTATCCTTTCTTCTTCACATGTCATAGCACATGCCTGTTGATATATGCATAAGAAATGAATGTGATGACTTTTTCAAGAAAGGCTATATTTTATAAGCATAGTAAAAACAGGGAAGTTATTTTGGTTACACTGTTTTTGATGTGAGTCTAAGAAATGGTTACGAAGACCATCAAAATTTATGCCGAGAAATTTTCAGAAAGAATTACTTTGGGAAATAAAATAAAAATAGTAAATCTAGACGGAATAGTTAAGAAAGCTGGCAGCTGACATACCATTCTAAAGCATTTGAATGTTATCTAACAGGTTCTTAATGGTAAGACTTTAATCGTAGCATATTGGAACAGAAAAAAATAAAAACAAAACCAGGTATCAGTTTGAGAAATCCACTCAGCAGCTGTGTGTGGGAATGGATTGTGGTCTTGCATTTCCCATGAGTATAAAAACCTAGAGAAGGTTTTGGAGTGACTCAGGTGAGAGATGGTGATAGCTTAAATTACAGCTCAAGAGAAAGAAAACATGAAGATATATAAGTTTCAGAATTTGATGAATAGTTGATGTGGATAGGCGACAGAAAGCCAGGGAGCTTGGCTTTGAATATACATTGAACATAAGACTATGTAGTGTATGTGAGTTGGAGAAGTTTGTCAAAATCTTTGGATGTACTTGTACTTATGAAGTTTATATTTCTGGCCATAGACAAAACATTTTCTGGATACTGATTGAGAAGAAAGAGAAACTAAAAATATAAAACATTTCAATATAAAGCAATATCTAATATTTTTTATGTCCTAGATTTGAAAAAAAAAAAAACAGTTTTCTTGATATCGGGAAAGACCAATACATACTAAGTTAATAAGAAGGCATAAACAAAAACTACAGAGATCAGGTATTCTTGAAATAAAAATGTAATAACTAATACTGGTCAAAGGCACTAAGAACATATGTTACCTTATTATTGTTACTTTAAATACTATATGCCTTCATATTTAAAGTGGTTAAAATATTTCAACAGCTGATAGCATTTGAAGTGTTCATGATATACCTTTTACATGTGTTTTTTATGAGTTTCTCATTGTAGTAAGCTTGTATTTTCTAAAGAAAGTTTGATGGTAGATGTGGCTACATAAGACACCCACGAATATGAACAGGATATTATCCTGACCCCAGACCCTTAGCCATTACATATTCCTACCCAGAAATGGACAGAATATATAGTCTTCCAGTGCAAATACTCCACTTTCTGCACTAAACTAGCAGCTGAGATAGATCACTCTGCTACAAATCAGACAGTGTAAGAGAACAGAGAGGAAAGCTTCAGGGAGCAATTATTTCTCATGGCTAGAGAGCATTGCACTGACAGGGCAATAGGTTGGTAGTACTTTGAAGAAAGTGAAGAATTACCACCGGACTGAGGAAAAGGGGATAGTTAATTTGGTAAAAAGAAAATTCCGTTTAAGGACATTAATTTTCACTGCATTGAGAAAAATGTAATTTTAGTTTTCTTTAGTCCAAAGTGTATTTTTATACAATTTTACTTTGTAAAAGCTTCAGCACCATGGAAACCTTTCTCCTCTGCAATGAGTTGATTACATACTTACAATGAAATGTAATCTTATTTCATAGATGAGATGGTCAAAACATGTTTCTTTCTTTATAGATTAAAGTGCACCTCTCATATTAAATATTTAATAAAGTTTACTGGTGGGTCATATAAATAAAGGGGATAGAAGCAAGCAGAACTTATTTTACATGTATTTATTTTGTGTGTTGCATATGTACTCATGGACATGCACAAGCCATGTTATATACATGTGGGAGTTAAGAGGGAAACTTCTACCATAAGGCCTCCAGAATATGAATTCAAGTCATAAGTCTTCTGACTGGGCATAAGAGTCTTTATGTGCTAAGCTATCTTGTTTTATATATGTGTATTTTTCACTCTGTCCCTGTATTAAGAGGTTTCATATGTAAACACTACTATGTATTTTTGTGTTTGCTTGTGCATATGCATGTGTGTATGTGGGGGCTTCGTTTGTTTGTTTTATTTGGTTGTTTGTTTTGTGTTGTGCTGTGTTGAAGTCTGTTACATTTGGAGAAGGAACACAGGGTTTCCCTGCCAGGCAAGCAGTGTACCACTATAGTTTGAATGAGTGTACACTCCATTGGTTCATATATTGAATGGGTAGTCACAGTTGGCAAAATTGTTTTGGAAGAATTTGAAGATTGTCTTGTTGGGGAGATATGTCACTTTAGATAGACTTTGGAATTTCAAGAGCCTCAGTCATTCTGAGGTTGCTCTTTTTGTTTTGTCTTTGTGGACCTTGTGTAAACTATCATCTGCTATTTAAGTGCCCTGCCTGTCTGCCTGCTGCCATGTTCCCAGACATAATGGTAATGGTCTCCGATTCTCTATTGATTGGACTTCCAAATTAAATGTTTTCTTAATTGTTAGAGCTATATCAAGACACATGTTTTCCCAAGACTCATAGAATATCATGGAAAAGAAGGCAAAAATATGGTAAAAGATGAAGATTTAACACACTGATATGAAACAATGTCTTTTGGACAGAGCAGGGACATTGGATTCATAAATTCATAGAAGCCACGGTTCTAGTTGCAATATTGGAACACAGTCAAGCTAATCAATATTCTAGTGTGGATGGCAGTGGTGGTCACAGGCACTGACCCTAGTTATGGGGTTATTGTAAATTTATGGATGCTGAAAAAGATAAATCCAAGTATCTTCAGGCAAGAAGCCTGTGGTAGGTTTCCTATGCTTCAGTTGATACCCCTACACTCCTGAGCATACGTTAAGCAATGATTAAACTCAATGGATTATAAATAGACAAACCAACAAATGAGTAAGCAAGCAAATAAGAAGAGCTCATAAAGTTTAGGGAAACATAGAAGAGAGGGGTCAAGAAGTGGAGGAGAGAAGGACTGAGAGATTCTTGTGATCAAAATATATCAAACAGTGTAGAAATTTACCAGCCTGAGTAGTCATAGATCTTATAAATAGGCAGCCTCAGCAGACAGTACCAACTTAGATAAGGACAAGTGAATCATAGGCAGAGTTATAGTGACCTGTCTCCTGAACCTTCACCCAGCTGATACCCTGTTCTGAATGGTATCTGTACTCGCCCTGAACACCTATGCTCCGATGTCATTCCCTTCCCCACATCCTGCATTTTTGTGTTTATAACCCCTGTGTGAATAAGTAAATTACGATTTGATTTAAATAATTAAATAAATTAAAAAATATCAAACAGATGTATAAAACTCTGAACATCTTAATATATTTTAATTCAATCATTTTTTAAAAAAGAAAAATAGAGCACCTTTCATCTGAGGATTGTTTTTCTGTGGAAAGTAATAGCTAGCTCTGTAAGTGCCTGGTTTTCCTAGCAGGCATGGAGACTCTTGGAATAATTGATTGAAATCTTTTCCTGTTTATAATACTGTAGCTGATTTCATTGGGTCATAGGGAGAGGCTGAAGCCACAAAACTCAAACAAAACAAATGAAATTCTGTGGAATTTTTGTAATAGTAATTTCTGAACTAACTGTTTCAGTGATATAACCCATAAACTATCTGGTTTTTATTGTAACTGTTGATTACCTTCAACACCTAAAACCCAAACAGAAAATAAGTTAGATAATATACTTTCACTCTTCTATAGACCAAATAAACTTAGCAGACATATAAAAAAATATTCCATCTGACAGGTCTGGAATAGCATTCCTTAGGGAACACTGAGAATTCTATGGGATAAATCACATATTAGGCTCAAAGAATGTCTTAGCAAACATTGAATATTTATAATCATATTATGTTATTTTCTGGGGAAATATTCAGTAAAACTTAGTATCCTTGTTGCTGTAAATAACAATAGCAACAACCACATACTTCTTTATCCTTTATGCATAGAAGTATCACAACCAAACAAAATTAAAGTCAATGACTGATAGAACAACAGTATCATGAAACTAGAAATCAATAAATAGGATGAGAATGGGACTGTTTTTCAACACATAAACATTAAACATGGTTGTAATAGTGAGTAAAATATTGATTCCAAAGAAATTTAGTATCTTTTCCAAATTTCCAAAGTTTTCTTTATGGATTCATCAATTAATTTATACTTAGACAACCTTGACCCAAGTAGGATATGGTAAATATTGATGCAGAAACATTAACTGAAGCTGTGTCTTCCATATACTGATTTACCATCATTATGTACACACATAGAAGAAGGATTGCTGGATCATATGATGGTTCTGTTTTCAGGAACTTCCAAACTATTTTCCAGGAAGGCTGAACTAATTTGCATTTTCACCAGCACTGTGTAGGTATTTCTACATTCTCAAAACCACTTTTTTTTAAAATTATTTTGATAATACTTGATTTTTTTTTTCCCCAGGAGATATTTCAACATGCAACAGGGCCACATGCTCCACTATGTTTATAGCGGCCTTATTTATAATACTTGATTTTTATGACAGCTGCAAAATTCTGTCATCATACTATTGAAATACACACTATGAATGAGTTTAGTCATATTTAAATTATGTTCAATAATTTGCTTAAAAATAACTTATTGAACCAAAATCTGTAAACGTTCATTAGATAATAGAATGATATATATACTTTCATCCAGATATAAGGATATATGAGCACATAATGTATCAGTGAGTTAAAAATCCTGGAATCAGTGAGTTCCTAGATGTATTAACATGTATATCTAAAATTTACCAAAGTTGAACCACATGAAATGGAAAACAGTTACCTGAAGCACTTGTATTTGAATACTATATCGTACCCAACAAACATGTGATGTTATACATGAATTTAAATTAAATTTAAATTTAATTAAAATTATCTGTTGAGTGATATGAACAAGAAATTATAGATGGCTTTAACATAGGGAATGGAAAAGAAGAACAAATAAAGATTTAAAGGAAAAGCCATACAGGAGTATTCAGAAAAAAAAATCTCAAATAAGCAACAGTCTTTTACCCATTAGGGAAATGCATAAACAAAACAATAATTAAAACTAGGTCTAGTATTAACAAAGATACATAAATAGCTAAGATAAAAAAATAAATAAAATTGGCAATGGAGACACAAAAATGAATCAAAATGCTAAGAGCTGATTTCTAAAATATACAACTTTGATAGAATTTCAGTTAAACTGTGAAGTACTAAACACTTCAAATAATATTTTTTTTTAAAAAAAAAAAAACCTAGGATCTGTATTACAGTTCTTATCATAGAAAAATGACAAATCATGAGGTTCCTACAATAAATATATTATAAAAACAACAAAGTTAGAAAAAGATATAAATTAATTATATAAATATTGTTAAAACTTAGGTGTAAAGAAGTGAGAATCTAAGTCACGTCAGTGATGCACAGCTTTGAACCCAGCACGTGAGAGGCTGAGGAGGTGGATCCCTAGTTTGAGGCCAACTTGGTCTACACAGTAAATTCCATTTTCCTAGGTTAATATAGACTGTGTCAAAATGACATTAACACAATCTTCAGAATTCATTTCAAGACACAATCTTTATCAGACTCATGGATTTTAATATTTTGGTGCAATTCAACCTCCGCATGTCCCTTTCCTACTAATCTAGCATTGTTTGTTGGCAAGAGCACATATGTAGTGATTAGTGCTCTCATTGCAGATGCTAGTTAATGAATTTAAATTCAGAAGGTGTCTTAGATGAGAGCGCATTCAAAATGGACAATTTGTCAAGATAAAAAATAAAATTTTACTTAAGCAGCAGAAATATAAGCATTTAAAACATAGCAAACTGCATAAAAATGTTATAGTTATGCTACAATAAGAGTTTCTTCTGTACAGGATGGACCTTGCTGTTGTGGGGAGTAGATAGAAATAAGCAAATAGATCCCATGGTAACTTATTATGTGACACACTAAATGCCAAAAAGCATATGAGCAAGGTGGAGGGACACTGTAAATAGAAAAAACAATTTTATCTAGAGATGTATATCAACAACACAGAGAATAAGAAGCAAACTTATCTTGAAGCAATAACCTGCTGTATTAATTCATTTTAACATTTTATTTTTATCTTAGGAAACCTAAGGCCAATGTTCCTAATGTCCCACTGACAAATCAAGGCACAATTTTTCTAAAGGTTTTTACAGTGCATAGGTAATGCATACATTGTTGATGGTTGTGGTTATGTATAGAATTGTGGCTATTCCTTTTCCAATATGTACCTGAAAATTATTTACCTAGGAGGCATGAATGCTTTCCCAAAAACATACAGAAGAATTCTGCTTCCTGTACTTTTCCCTGCTGTAAATACTGTAGCCCCTCTTTGGGAGAGCAGAATTCAATAGGTGGTAGAGAGTGACTGGATACTCTTCTAATGACCCCACTTAATGACTCACCTCTTGATGAGTTTAAACAGTCATCAAAAACAATTTCAATTTTAATTATCTTTTCCAAGTAGACATAACCAAAAGCTCCAAGATGTTGATAATTGTCTCAGAGGACAGTTACTCACAAAAGCCAGCATGAATGTGAATGATAAATCCATTCCTGGGATGGATTACAAATTACAAATACAAATATTTATATACAAATTACAAATATTTATATAAGTCCAGCTTTTAATGAGGAATTAATGTTCTATATAATAAACTAAGAACAAAGGATGTCCCCCTATGTGTTATTTGTTAAATATCAACCACACATTATAGATGTTGCTTTCTTCAACAACGGTTGCCATACTGTTAATTTTTTTTCTTGTCCTTATTTATCTACCATTATCAGGATGAGAGGGGCTTAGGTTTTATTTTACTGAATTAATTCCCTGTGTAATATTTCCTCCCGTGAGTATTTTGTTCCTCACTTCCCACTTTGGTCATCCTTTTTGTGCTTCATTGTGTCTTGGATATTCTGGGCATTTGGGCTAATATCCACTTATCAGTCAGTGCATATCATGTGTGTTCTTTTTGTGATTGGGTTACCCCACTCAGGATGATATTTTCTAGTTCCATCCATTTGCCTAAGAATTTCATGAAGCTTATTGTTTTTAACACAGAAACTATTGAGGATGCCAAGAAGTGCTTGCTGACAGGAGCCTGATATATCTGTCCCTGAGAGGCTCTGCCAGAGCCTGACAAATACAGAGGTGGATGCTGGCAGTCAACAATTGGACTAAGCACTGGGTACCCAATGGAGGAGTTAGAGAAAGGACTGAAGGAGCTAAAGGGGGTTGCAACCCCATAGGAAGAATAACAATATTAACCAACCAGACCCCCTCCTCTCCAGAGGTCCCAGGGACTAAACTACCAACCAAGCAGTACACATGGAGTGACCTATGTCTCCAGCCACACATGTAGCAGAAGATGGCCTTGTTGGGCATCAATGGGAGGGGAGGCCCTTGGTTCTGTGAAGGCTAGATGCCCCAGTGTAGGGGAATGCCAGGGCGGGGAGGCAGGAGTGGATGGGGGAGCACCCTCATAGAAGAAGGGAGAAGGAGGATAGGATACGTGGCTTGGGGTGTGGAGACCTGGGAAAGGGGGTAACATTTGAAATGTAAATAAATAAAATAACCAATATAAATAAATAAATAAATAAATAAATAAATAAAGATTGAGCCTTCCTTAGTTTCTTGTTCATTGTGTTCCATGTTAACTGCAAAGTATATCGAATAGAATCACTTCTGTTATGTGTCAAGAAACTCATTAATATGCAGTTTCAACAAAAGTCACCAACATTTATAGATAACTTAGAAAACATTAATAAAAATTTAAAATTGTTTAAATCTGAGGGCCTTCAAGATCGAATAAGTTAGCAGATAAACTAATTTGATATGTAGCCTAATGACTTGAAATCTTGTATCCCACAATGGAAGGAAATTGTACTCTGACTTATATGGTTCATATTCACCTGCTCTTAAATGCACAAAACACCACAACACACACACACCACACATACACACACACACAGAGTCACAAACACACATACAGACAGTCACAAACACACACAAACCAATACAGTCACAAACACACACATGCATACCAATTTTTTAAACCAATAATTCTGAGTTTATAAATTTTGAGAATATTTCCTCGATGTTTCACCATGTTCAGTTTTGGATCTATAATCATAGTTCTTGATATTTTGAATTGTAACACTTAGAAGCATAACACTTGCTTAAAATGGGACTCCTTTAACCTGTCATGCTTTCAATAGCCTTTATGAATGACCAGTGGTTGTTTAAGGGTTACTAAAAAGCCTTTGGGTAATCTTTACTAACTGAGGTGAAAAATTTTCACCATATACAGATAAGATTAATATGTTCACAAGGGTCATTTGGTCATAGTTGGGGAATTTTGCTATAAATTATACATGTATATACAAAATTATAACTTTGATCATATATGGTTAAATCTTCTTCCTCAGAAAAAGGAGAAGAGAGAAAGAGAAGTAGAGAGAGACAGAGAAATGGAGAGAGACAGAGACAGAAATAGATTAAAGAAGGTAAAACATTTCTACGACAGCTTTAATCCATGAAAGTTTGTATCTCTATGTTTCTCTTAGAATATCTTATTTCATCAAGGACTTCCTCACTTATCTCGCACCAGAAATTCATAATATAAACTTAGCAAGCTTGGAAACTGTGAGCTTCTGCTGGTTTCTGAGCAATTAATATGCTGTACTTATGCATGTACACTCCACAATCTGCTCACATTCACCAGACAAGAAAATGACTGTATTTTCAAATCTCTTCCTGACCAACCTTGTTCCTAGTCCCAATGAAGAGAAGTCAAAGGCTCACCAATAGCTAACCTTCACAGATATCCACTTTTTTCTTCCGAGTCTTTTGTAACTACAATTGTTCTTCAATACATATTCTATTGGGTTAATAAGGCAATGGTCACCTTTTCCAGAGATATAAAACCTTAATTGAAAAGGCAAGCATGGAGCTGATGAGCTATGCTTAAATTTGTTTTTTTTTTTAATTCAATGATTTTCCAAGTTAATGGAAAATTACCTCATACTATTAATTCATTAAAAGCTCATACATTTAAATTGATTTACTATTAAAATGATTTCTATCGGTGAGACATTTATGATGCTATTTTGGATTGAAAGGTAAGAATTCATACAGTAAGTATATTGAAGTATACCAACCCTAAAGCATGCTCTTTAATTAAACAGATGTAAATGAAGAGTTTACAGAGTGTTTAGATAACCATAATATAAAAAAATCATTTTAGCATCATAAATTATATATTTTCGCTAATAAAATTAAATTCTATATGTTTTTCACTGACTAGTGACCTACAGGGAATTAAACTGCTAAACAGGAAAGCTGTATTTCTGAATAAGTTGTGAGCTAAAATTGGAAAGTAATAAAACCACCATTTTATTGCCCTGAGATCATGCAAAATGTAGCATACCAAATTCTATAATAAAACACATGAACTTGAACTGTTAGAGCCTATAGTGGTTAAGATTAATTTAGAAGCTTTGAACCATGACAGTATCGTATTTGACAAAAGTTGAACAAATATGGGATTTTGTTCCCAGAAGTTAGCCTGGTGATAAAACCTGAACACATTTTTCAAACTGCCATTTTAAATGTCCATAGCTGTAGCCGTGAAACTAGTGAACCTGCAAATTTTAATTGAGTGTTTGTTGATCTTTCCAGATTGTTAAGATAGCACAGTAATTAGTGCTTAGGAGCAGGCAAGAATCTCTCTTATCTCAAAGCAAAACAGGATTAAACAAAACAATTTTAGTTACTTTTGGCAAAATATAGATATGCCCAAATTATAATATTCAACCAATAATGTAAGCAGCAACTGAAAATAGCTATAATAAGTAATCACTAAGCCTGACATGTAAAAGTAAAATTGTAATCTGCATACTACAGAAATGAGCTCTTGATTCTAATGCAGTGTTTTAGGCATATAACTAAAACCCTTGGAATAGCTGTGTTGTTATAGCCAAAGTACAAAACAAAGAAATAAAAATAGCATTATTCTTTCAAGTTAATTATGTCTGTAAAAATATTTATATGAATTAAATATCTTGTTTCACTGACAATCTCTGGAATTCAGTAAAGAAAACACCATTATCTGATTATGTAATTTTAAAGCAGAAATGTCTGTGTATTGTGGTCATGAAGCTTGTAGTAGCCTTTAAATGGGAAGTTCACATTTATTAACTAGAGACATAATACAATACAGTAATGGAGAATGATACTAAAAGTCATAATAATGAGTTTTTCATTTGGGCTCTAACTATGAAAACTTGTTCAAATTTCTAAATATTATATGTAAAGTTTATTAGAAACATAATTTTAGAAAATTTGTGAAATTAAATTCATTAGCATGTATAACTGGCTTGCAAAAGAATAAGCAAGTGATGAACACTAAAAATCTGATATTATTTCAGTTCATTGTCAACTAAAATACAGATATTTTCAATAGTAATTTTACTAGAAAGGAAGAAATGCTCATTAATGACATTAATATATAAAATGCCAGTGTTATATGTACTGTGTTCTTTCTAGAAAACCGCCCACTTCCATATGCTATAGGCATATGATGAATGTGGGCATATAATGATTTCTCACTTTCATATAATTGAATTAATCCTTTATGTCATTGTCCAGTGTTCAAGTAGCCCTTCACATTCAATGGAATAGTTAATAAAATCTACAAGACTTAAAAATATAGCAATGACACATTTGGGATATTTTTATGGTAAAGCAGTGATGAGTACATTAAGACAATTTATTAGTTGTACATGGAGGAAACACAATTGACAAAATATCAGGCTCAGAACTCCTGGCCCTACAGGATAATAACAAAGAGGCTAGAGGTCCTTGGAATATGAAAAGATACAAAAATTGGTCTGCCCAATCCTGTGGATGGATGTAATGTTATATGTTGAAGAAAAGGAAATATTGTTGAATTTTAGTAGCATGAGGTAATGACTAGGCTTTAAAAATAGAAATAATATAAACAATTCTTTATTAAAAATAAAAAAAATAAATACATGAAAGGAAAGTTGGAAAGTCCTGTGCTAACCTTGCAGTAGGAGAGCAAATAACAAAAGGACCAAAGATTGTTCTCTAGGCTGTTTGTCTATTCTTATTTTAGATAGTTCCCCAGGAAATTTGACAACAAATGATAAGATTTACAAACCAGACTCACATACATGACCTGTAAAGAAATGTACAATGTTACCTGGGCACTTATAGCACAGTAGAAAATTCTTTTTATATATTTGTCTTCTGGAAAAGTTAAAACTAATGCATATGCAAAATCTTCACCACAAAATCACATAGATGATATGTAGTTGGGTGTATGTAGGTGGCTGTATTTTACTATATATAAATGTTAGCGTCCATGTTCCAGGATTTAAAAAAAAGCCTACTGCCTTAAATTTAAAAAGATCTGTTCAGGCAATACATTACCACCTATGTTATAATAGAATATTTGGTCCTTTTAGTTTTTAATCTATACATTATTACTTCTCAAAATATTCATACCTCTGGTCTAGGCTATTACGAAAGCAGAATGGGGATGAATGGTAATAAAAATTTTAAAATATGCATAGAATTTCTGAAATTTTTAGTAGATTACCTGTAAACATGTCTGTGGAAAAATGGAACAACCTTCATTAGCTAAAAGTATTCAGGTTTTCAAGTTTTTGAGTAATGAACACAGTGTTTTAAATCTGAGATTACATCCAAAAATAAACAGTACTTCTCTGTAGTTCAAATAACCTGTTGTATCATACTCCTTGATATGTGAAATTCTGAAAAACTCAAGTTGCCTTACATGTAAATTCCAGGCCAAAGTGACATCCATTTCATTTGTCTTGCTATTTTTTATGAGTCTAAAGCTAAGAAGTCCACCAGCCACAGTTAATGTAATTTATAATTTTTTCCAGGTATCAGAAATTCTTTTCTATTCAAAGCATTAAAAATAATACATGATTCTAAATTAAGAATTTTCCAAAACACAATGACTTTTAGTTTTTTACACTGCAGTTGTTACCCATTTTCTGGTATGCCCTCCCATAGTTCATCATACCACCCCTCCTGTCTCCTGTTCACTAAGAAGTGTAAATTAGCAAAAAAGTACAGGATACAATCCACAGAATTCAAGAAAGTTAACAAGCAGAAGGGCCCAAGTGAGGATGCTTCAATCTCACTTGGGAGGGAGAAGAAGGCAATCAATCATGGGAGGCAGAGAGAGGGAGGGACCTAGGTAGGCAAGGGGAGAGAGAGGGGAAGAGAAGAACATGATCATGTAAGGAGGGGGAAACAGTAAAGAAATCCTGAGGCCTACCAGGATAAAAGGAAATATGCAAACTCATGAGGGTGAGGGGTAGGGGGGGGACCCTCTAGAAAGTCTCAGAGACCTGGAAGGTGAGAGACTCAGGACTCAAGAGGAGGGACCCTTGATGAAATGCCCAAGAATGGGGAGAGGGAACTTTAGAGTCCACCACCTGTAGAAAGACAGGGCATCAATTAGAAGGATGATGTTGCCATCCCACAGTTAAAATTCTTACCCATAATTGTTCCTGTCTAAAAGAACTGCAGAGACAAATATGGAGAAGAGACTGAAGAGACTGAGGGGAAAGATTTCCAGGGATCGACCCAAATTGGGATCCATCTCAAGGGGAGACTCCAAGGCCTGACACTATTACTGATGCTATAGTGTGCTTAGAAACAGGAGCCTAGCTAGCATTGCTGCCCTCTAAAAGGCCCAACACAAGCAGCTGAAAGAGTCATATGCAGATACTTACATCCAAACAATATAGATTTATGTGCCTTTAATATGTCATTTCAAGGTCTTATCCTGTGATAGCATCACTGTAATGAAAATTTTCACCTTTCTATCAGCCCACATGTTTTAGACAGCCAGTCAGGTTAGGTAGAACAATCCCTCTCTATTTCTCTTTGAACCAGGCATTTGCATGAGAGTGAAAATGTTCTTGGATTATCAACGTATCATTATAATTCTACTATAGAGGGTACCAAATGGAAAATGTGCCTGAAATATTTGAATCGTCCTAGGTGAGGCTTGAATTGTGGGAAGGCAGGCTAAATCATACGAAGTGGAAAGAGATCAGATGATGGAATTGATTAAGACACATTCCATTGCAGAAGGAAATGAGCCATTTGGTAGCAGATAAAGAGGTGTACATTGTACAGTGTATTTTTTAATTCAATTTTTTATTGGATATATTCTTTATTTACATTTCAAATGTTATCCCCTTTCCTAGTTTCCCCCCGAGAAACCCTCTATCCCTTCCCTTCTACCCCTGCATCTATGAGGGAGTTCCCCTCACCCTCTCCCTAGTATTCCATACACTGGGGCATCAAGTCTTCAGAAGACCAAGGACCTCTACTCCCATTGATGTCTGACAAGGCCATCCTGTACTACATGTGCGGCTGGAGCCATGGGTCTCTCCATGTGTACTCCTTGGTTGGTGGTTAAGCTCTTGAGGGTTCTGGTTGGCTGATATTGTTGTTTTTCCTATGGGGTTATAAATGCCTCCATATCCTTCAGTCCTTTCTCAAACTTCCATTGAAAACCCTGTGCTCAGTTCAATAGTTGGCTGCGAGCATCAACCTCTGTATTTGTCAGGCTTTGGCAGAGCCTCTCAGGAGACAGATATATCAGGCTCCTGTAAGAATGTACTTCTTGGCATCCACAATAGTGTCTGTATTTGGTGACTGTATATGGGATGGATCCCCAGGTGGGGCTGTCTCTAGATGGGCTTTCCTTCAGTCGCTGCTCGACACTTTGTCTTTGTATTTGTTCCCATGATTATTTTTCTCCCCTTTCTCAAAAGGACCAAATCCTCCTTCTTATTGAGCTTCATGTGGTTTGTGAATTGTATCTTGGGTATTGTGAGCTTTTCGGCTAATATCCATTTATCAGTGAGTGCATGCAGTGCATTTTGATAACATATAGACTAAAAGATCTCTTCTCCTTGAGATTCAGCCAGATTGTATTTCTGCTCAAGTCATATATAGTAAGTATATCTTGCCTCTTAAGGCACAATTGAGCATCCTAACACCATTTAGCTTTTTTTTTTTTTTTTTTTTTTTTTTTTAAAGAAAGACATTGTTTTTAATCTGACGGAAGCTGCAAATTTGTTAGTATGCTATTTATAGTAAATGTTTTGAAATAAATTATGTAAAAATAAAGACAAAGCATAATATACTTGTAATATTACAATGTGGTTTTCCATAATGTTTCCACACAATAGCTTTATCTTGGCTTCAGCTACCAAGAAGCCATTATACTAAACAACTTGTTTATAAAGATGTAACTTAGAACTGAGACTAAGACTTACCTTATGCTTTGAATTCCACTCTTGCTCCCATGTTATTTACTCATAAACTACTCATGAGGAATATCAAGTCATTAAATTCCAGTAATTCAAAAAAAGTATTTGCCATATAGGTTAGGGATGAGAGAAAAAAATGACTCTCAACAAGTTCAGGTTGAGGATTATTGAGAACGATATTGTAGACAAAGATATAAGATGCTCCCCTGGATTAAGAAATACATTTTAAAATTGGTTTTCTATATAAAATCCATAGCTTCCAGTATAATTGAAACTATTCAAGAGTGTACTATTTTTATGAAAAGCACATCTATACTTAAGGAAATTATATGTAAGTCTTTTATTTGGGGCTCTTAATTTATCTCAAATTAAAAAATAGCCAGCTAGAACAGAAATGAAAGAGAAGCAGGAGTAGAAATATAATATGACTGACTGCAACAGAGAGACATATTTTAAGAATTTGTATTGTCAACACAATAATACAATTTTCACCTCAGTAGGGATATAAGATTATTTATTTTGGAACAAAATGTGAGTGATTATACTCTTGAGTAAAGATTCTAGTTACCCTAAATTCTGTGTTCCAATATGGTAAGAATTTGATGATATTATAAAGCAATAGAAATGAGTCAAAATCAAGATATTTTTCAAATTCATTCATACAAATATTATATAGACAAGTTGAAGCAAACTGGGAAAAATTCTGCTATGGGAAGGTATGCATTATGATGACATTATGACATTATTGTGAGATTAAGAGATTCTTAGTTTCTTAGTTGATTGAAGCTAGTAGGATGTTAATACAGTAAAAAAAAAAAATTCTCAATTAGACATAAGGATGTTAGGTCTGAGATAGAGGTAGGTAAAAAATAGCTACTAAGGAAGCTCAAGATAGCCCAAAATATATTGGAGTAAGTTCAACACTAGTTTATAACCTAAATAGAATAACTGGCAATCTTGTCAGTTAATCAGCATAGCATAAGGTTTAGTATAAGATAATTTTTTTCCAGGAACATTTATTCTCCATATTACTTTTTTTCATTATCTGAAGTGATTACATTTATTAAGACAACTGCAGCATAATAAGCAAGAGAGGCAGGGGAGGTCCTCGCTTAGCATGAAGAAACCAGAGAAAACACAACAAAACATGCATAGGGTCTAAGAATGTATAGGTGACAAGGAACAAACAAAGACCTTTGGCTCTTTGAAGAAGAAGTAAATACCTCTTAGCTAAAAAAATTTGAAGATTTTGATGGTAGTACTCTTATAGCCTGATTTCTTATAAAATGTAACAGTGGTGTTTAATATATAATTAATTGGTGATCTTGTTGCTTGGTAACCAGTGCACCTCAAGGAGAATTAAGAGTACTCTAGTAACCAGGTCTGAGGCAGTGATGTGTAGCTGGAAGTATTGTTCCTAGAAATGCCTCCACACAGAAGACCTGATCAGCTATTTCAGAACAAAACAATTTTGTTCCTTTGTAAACTAGATTCAAGGCAACTATCAACTTATTATGGTGAAGACCTGTTAGCAAATCTTGTGGATTTTTGACATTGTATTTTGTTCATGGAAAGGGTGAGTCTTTTAAAACAGAATGCTGATTATACTTGAGCCAGGTAAGACTCACAGTAGGAAGAAAATGAGTAGGTTGCCAGCAGATCTTGTTTACTTCTGTTCCCCTAGATCCAATTCCCTTGTCTCCTTCCCAGCGTTGCAGTAGAACACACATGGCCTCCTTCACTGTGCCCTCTTCTTTCCTCCTAACTTTCCTCCCCTCACTAGTTGCTTTGTCCAAACCCCTATCTCTAGCCGTCTCCATTTCCTCTCAGATTGCATCTCGAATGGATCATAAATATTTTCTCCATCAACCTTGCTTCCCTCTATCCTTCCTAGCACTCCAATCACAAATGTCAGCAAGCATTTCTACATGAACACACCAACTAAGTTGGTCAAGAAAAGGCCTATACTCAACAAAACTGGAAAATCTGGATGAAATGGACAATTTTCTAGACAGATACCAGGTACCAAAGTTAAATGAGGAGGAAATAAACCATCTAAACAGTCCCATAACCCCTAAAGAAATACCAGCAGTCATTAAAAGTCTCCACACCAAAAAAAAAGCCCAGGACCAGATGGTTTTAGTGCAGAATTCTATCGGACCTTCAAGGGAGACCTAATACTAATTCTCTTCAAACTATTCCACAAAATAGAAACAGAAAGAACACTACCCAATTCCTTCTATGAAGCTACAATCACACTCATACCTAAACCTCACAAAGACCCAACAAAGAAAGAGAACTTCAGACCAATCTCTCTTATGAATATTGATGCAAAAATACTCAATAAAATTCTAGCAAACCGAATCCAAGAACACATCAAAACAATCATCCAGCATGATCAAGTGGGCTTTATCCCAGGAATGCAGGGATGCCTCAATATTCGGAAAACCATCAATGTAATCCACTATATAAACAAACTCAAAGAAAAAAAACACATGATCATCTCATTAGATGCTGAGAAAGCATTTGACAAAATTCAACATCCCTTCATGGTAAAAGTCTTGGAAAGATCAGGAATTCAAGACCCATACCTAAACATAGTAAAGCAATATACAGCAGACCAATAGCCAACATCAAACTAAATGGAGAAACTTGAAGCATTTACACTAAAATCAGGGACTAAACAAGGCTGCCCACTCTCTCCCTACCTATTCAATATAGTACTGGAAGTCCTAGCCAGAGCAATTAGACAACAAAAAGAAGTCAAGGGAATACAAATAGGAAAGGAAGAAGTCAAAATATCACTATTTGCAGATGATATGATAGTATACTTAAGTGACCCCAAAACTTCCACCAGAGAACTCCTAAACTGATAAACAACTTCAGCAAGGTGGCAGGTTATAAAATCAACTCAAACAAATCAGTAGCCTTCATCTACATGAAAGATAAACAGGCTGAAAAAGAAATTAGGGAAATGACACCCTTCAAAATAGTCACACATAATATAAAATACCTCGGTGTGAATCTAACCAAGCAAGTGAAAGATCTGTATGATAAGAACTTCAAGTCTCTGAAGAAAGAAATTGAAGAAGATCTCAGGGAATGGAAAGATCTCCCATGCTCATGGATCGGCAGGATTAATATAGTAAAAGTGGCCATCTTGCCGAAAGCAATCTATAGATTCAATGCAATCCCCATTAAAATACCAACTCAATTCTTTACAAAACTAGAAAGAGAAATTCTCAAATTTATTTTGAACAACAAAAACCTAGGATAGTGAAAACCATTCTCAACAATAAAAGAACTTCTGGAGGAATCGCCATCCCTGACTTCAAGCTGTACTACAGAGCAATAGTGATAAAAACGGCCTGGTATTGGTACAGAGATAGGCAGGAAGATCAATGGAATAGAGTTTAAGACCCAGAAATGAACCCACACACCTATGGTCATTTGATCTTTGACAAAGGAGCTAAAACCATCCAGTGGAACAAGGACAGCATTTTCAACAAATGGTGCTGGTTCAACTGGAGGACAACATGCAGAAGAATGCAAATCGATCCATTCTTATCTCCTTGTACAAAGCTCAAGTCCAAGTGGATAAAGGACCTTCACATAAAACCAGACACACTCAAACTAATAGAAGAGAAGGTGGGGAAGACCCTCGAATACCTAGGCACAGGGGAAAAGTTCCTGAACAGAGCACCAACGGCTTATGCTCTAAGATCAAGAATTGACAAATGGGACTTCATAAAATTGCAGTTTCTGTAAGGCAAAGGACTCTGTCAATAGGACAAAATGACAACCAACAGATTGGGATAAGATCTTTACCAATCTCACATCTGATAGAGGAATAATATCCAATATATACAAAGAACTCAAGAAATTAGACTCTAGACAACCAAATAACCCTATTAAAAAACGGTGTATGGAGCTAAACAAAGAATTCTCAACTGAGGAAATGCGAATGTCCGAGAAGCACCTAAAAAAATGTTCAGCATCCTTAGTCATCAGGGAAATGCAAGTCAAAACAACCCTGAGATTCAACCTCACACCAGTCAGAATGACTAAGATCAAAAACTCAGGTGATAGTAGATACTAGTGAGGATGTGGAGAAAGAGGAACACTTCTCCATTGTTGGTGGGATTGCAAGATGGTGCAACCACTCTGGAAAACAGTCTGGCGGTTCCTCAGGAAATTGGACATATCACTAACTGAGGACCCAGCTATACCACTCCCGGGCATATTCCCAGAAGATGCTCTAACATATAACAAGGACATATGCTCCACTATGTTCATAGCAGCTTTATTTATAATAGCCAGAAACTGGAAAGAACCCAGATGCCCTTCAACAGAGGAATGGATACAAAAAAATGTGGTACATTTACACAACGGAATATTACTCAGCAATTAAAAACAATGAATTCGGTAAATTCTTATGTAAATGGATGGAACTAGAAAACATCATCCTGAGTGAAGCAACCCAATCACAAAAGAACATACATGGTATTCACTCACTGATTATTGGATTTTAGCCCAGAAGCTTGAAATATCCAAGATTCAACTCACAGACCACATAAAGCTCATGAAGAATGACGACCAAGTAGGGGGGCACTTCAGTCCTTCTTAGAAGAAGTAACAAAATATTCAAGGAAGCAAATATGGAGACACAGTGCAGGACAGAAACTGAAGGAGGGACCATCTACAGACCATTGCACTTGGATATCCATCCCATGTGCAGTCACCAAAGGTAGATGTTGCTATGGATGTCAGGAAGTACATGCTGACAGTAGCCTGATATAGCTGTCTCCTTAGAGGTCTGCAAGAGTCTGACATATTCAGAGGCAGATGCTCACAGCTAACCATTAAACTGATCATAGGGTTCCCAATAGAGAAGATAGAGTGAAGACTGAAGGAGTTGAGAGGATTTGCGACATCATGAGGAAAACAACAATACTAACCAATCAAGCTCCCAGGGTCTAATCCACCAGCCTGGGAGCGCTTAGGGAGGGACCCATGGCTCCAGCTATATATGCAAGGGAGCTATATATAAGTGGGAGAAGAGATCCTTGGTCCCATAAAGGCTGGACGTCGTGGGGGGGGTATTCAAGGGTGGGAAGGGGATACACCATCATAGGGGCAAGGGGAGGGGGAAGGGATAGGGAGGGGAGAAAATGGGGTAAGGGGAAAACATCTGAAATGTAAATAAAATTTCCAATTTAAAAAAAAAAAGAAATTAGGTAAGCTAACTGAAGACCTTCATCTCTTTCTTTGTGCCTCCTACCTCAACCCCCTGTCTCTTCATCCATGTCTATACAACAGAACACCTACTACAGCCTTTTTTACCCCTTTGTTCACATCTTCTCTGGATCTAACAGGCTTTCCTCCTTATCTCCATCTCACCACTTATTGTTTTATCCCAGCCCTAAGTATAGTAAACATTTTCTGCTAACCCATAGATCATTTTTATCAAGGATACAGGTATGCTGTCTGTAGATTTTCTCTTGTTCTGTTTCTATAGTCTATATTCAGCCTTCAAGTTTCATTCTCATCTCTACAGCCGATCCTCTGGGGTGACCTTCATTGTTTGCCTTCATTCTAATGAGATGGAATTAGCAGATCCTGGATGAACATTCTACTCTTCACCCTTCTTTGACTGCACTTAGCTCCATAACCTATCCTGATTCCTAAGTGTCAGATTCCAATACCTAGAAACATATTTTTGTATGAAAGTCCAGTGGCCATAATGCTCATATCTAAAGAAAATTTTCTACCTGGTAATACACAGGCATCACATTTCAAAAAACCCAGAATGGAAACAGAAACCAAGGAACAAAACACCCACCCAATGAAGATAAATCTGGAAATCAGCACCTATTCCTATAATCATTCCAATCACAGGTGTCTAGATGCCAACATAAAAACATGGTCTGTAACAGCCAGGGAAAAGTGCCTCCCCTAGAGCCCATCCAGCTAGTGTTCCAGAGCAGGCCCAGAATATTTCAATGTAGCTGAAACACAAAAGAAATAAAATCTCTCAAAACATCCTTCATGAATATGATAGAGTTCCGTAAAGTGGAAACATATATATTCCTTAAAGAAATCCAGGAACACACAAACCAACAGTGGAAGGAAACAAATAAATACTGTTCAAAACCTGAAATTGGAAATAGATTTAAAAAAACCTGAAGGAATTATTGAAGTAAAAAATTTAGGAATCAAAACAGAATCTATAAAGGCAAATATCATCAATAGAATACAAGAGATGGAAGGGAGAATCCAGGGCATTGAAGAGATGAATACATCAATCAAAGAAAATATTAAAACTAAGACATGCCTGACACAAAACATTGAGGAAATCTGGGACATAATGAAAAAAAACAAATCTAAGAATAAAAGGTATATAAAAGAAGAAACATTCTCAAAGGCCCATGAAGAGGATTCATCAAAATCATAGAAGAAAATTTTCTTAACCAAAAGAAGGAGATGTCTATAAAGGTATAAGAAGCATACAGAACAAATACATTGAATCATAAAGAAAAGTCCTCTTATCACATAATGATCAAAACATTATGTGTTCACAACATTAAATTAATATTAAAGGTATAAGGGAAAAAGACAAAGTAACATATAAAGGTTATTATTAGAATTCAACCCAACTTCACAATGAAGATTCTAAAACCTAGAAGGGCCTGGATAGATGCATTGCATTATCTAAACCACCACAGATGCCAGCCCAGACTACTGTATCCAGTGAAATGGTCAATAATCACAGAGGAAGGAATAACTGAATATTTCAGAATAAAACCAAATATAAATAGTATTTGTCTACAAATACAGACATACAGAAGATGCTAAAAGGAAAACACCATGTTAAGGAGGTTAAATACAACCATTAAAACACATGGGTTAAATAATCTCACACTAGCAAGACCAAAAGAAGAATGCACACACGCGCACACACACACACATACACCACCACCACCACTACTACCACCACCATTCCCACTACCACCACCACCAACAACAACAACAGCAACAACAAAGTTGCATGAATCAACAAGCATTGGTCACCACTGTTTCTCAATATCAATGATCTAAATTCCCAAATAAAAAGACAGAGATTAACAGAATGGATACAAAAATATGACTCATCTTTTTGCTGCATGGATATATATACCTCAGGGTAAAGGGTTGGGAAAAAGCATTTCAAACAAATGGATCTAAAAACAAGTTAGTGTAGCCATTTTAATATCTAACAAAATAAAAGTCAAACTAAAACTAAATATAAGAAATAGGAAATGGTACTATATAACATACCAAAGCAAAAATCCACCAAAGTGACATTTCAAGTCTTAACCTCTATGTGGCAACCACAAGGGTACACACATAGGTAAAAGGAACACTACTTAGTACAGCTTAAGTCACATCTTGACCATATCACAATGTTAGTAGGAGATAGACATCAATACTCCATTCTAATGGGCAGGTCATCTAGAAAAAACTACATAATGAAATGCTAACAGATATTATAAATCAAGTGGACCTAACACATACTTTCAGAACATATAACCCAAAGACAAATTAATATATACCTTCTCTATGTACCTCATGCAATTTTCTCAAACTTGACCATATAATAAGACATGTAGCAAGTCTCAACAGGTACAAGAAAATTAAACAACTTCCTATGTCCTAGCAGATCACTTCACACTAAAGATGGATATCCACACAGACAGAAATGACAGAAAACTTACAAACTCATGGAAACTGAACAACTGTCTCTTTACTGAATGAAAATTGAGTCAGGACAGGAATACAGAATGAAGTTAAAGACTTTACAAAATTCATTGAAAATGAATGCAAAGCATACCTCAAATTCCAGGACACAAGTAAAGTGGCTCTACGAGTCAAATTTGTAGCATCAAATATCAATATTAAAAAATAAAACTGGAGAAATTGCATGTTAGAAACTTAACAGCAAACTTAAAGCTCTATAGCAAAACTAAGGAATTACACCCAAGAGGAGTATATGGCAAGAAATAATCCAATTGAAGGCTGAAATCAATAATATAGAAACAAAGAGAACAATCCAAAAACATCAATGCAACAAAGAGCTGTTACTTTAAGAAAATCAACAAGATAGAAAAAAACTCATCAAAGCTAAGTATAAAGCAGAGAGAAAGAGAGAAAGAGGCAGAGAGAGAATATACAAATTAACAAAATCATAAATGAAAAGAGGCCAAAAATTAGCCACCATAGAAATCCACAAAAAAACATACTTCAAAAACCTGTTCTTTATCAAATTATAAAATCTAATAAGTAAAAGATAATGTTCTTCAATAGGTATCACTTACCAAAGTTAAATCAAGATCAGATGTTTAAATAAATAAATAAAATAAATAAAATAAAATATAAATAAAATAAATAAATAAATAAATAAATAAAATTGCTAGTCAAACAAAAGTAATCATCAAAGTCTCACAACAGCAGCAGCACCAGAAACAACAACAACAACAATAATAACAACAACACCCCAGGCGAGAAGGTTTTAGAGTAGAATTCTGTAACATTTTCAAAGAAGACTTAACACAATACTCATCAAATTATTCCACAAAGGAAAATCACAAGGGACATTGCCCAGTTCTTTTTATTAGGCCACAATTACCTTGTTTCCCAAACTACATGATGATCAATAGCTTGCAAGTACTAGAAGAAATGAGTCAGGCTTTAAGTAGAAGCAAGAGGGTAGTGGGCTTGATTATTGCTAATATAATAGCTTTAATTACATTAATTGCTAGCACCACTGCTTCTGCAATTGCTTTGACACAAGAAGTTAAGACAGCTACTTTTGTTAATCATTTAGCAAAAATATGTTACTAATGTGTTGGATATATAACAGGATTTAGATAGGCATTTGTAAGAATGGATTGATGCTTTTGTCCTACTGAAATTCCTGGAAGGAGGTTCAGAATTTAAGGGTAAGGAGCCATCTTGAGTGTCATGCCAAATACCATTGGATTCATGCTAGTTCTACAATTTACAGTGGTAGTCATTATAATTAGGAAGAAGTTTAATGACACTTGCAGTGTATTTGGCATAATTCTAACACTTCTCTGGATGTTTGGATGATACATAAAGAGCTTATGAATTTCAAGAATGCTGCTCTGCTCAGCATTGATGTGGTAGATACTGCAGATAAAATTACCCATGGCCTGAGGTCAGTATTTCTATTTTGATCAAGCTTCAAAAATGACATATATAGCTTGATCATGCTAGTCCTTTTTGTCCCAGGAATGCTTTTATTCTTGCCCATCGTGTTAAAGCTTTTCTTTAACAACATCAACATGTTGGCAAAGTATATGGCTTGAACCTAAAAATGGACCCCCAGACAGAGTTATTAAATTACCAGGCTGGCAAGCCAAGGATGGGTAAGATTCTTCACAGAGCCGTACCAACCTAAGATAGTAGTGCATTCCTATTGATAATCCATATTCAATCACGGGTAAGGAAGGCATTCTTGTCAGAATGACCTAAGACTGGCTCAGTCTTGTAAATGAAATAAAAAAAAGGGGGGAGACTTTGGGGCTGCTTGGCAAGAATCTGACATGGGCCAAAAACAAGGAAAATTGGCTGCTTGGCAGGAATATGACATTGGCCAAGGACAAGGAAGTAGGTTTCAGGCAGGAATCTGACATTAGGCTAGAACAAAGAAGTAATTTCAAGTAGGAATCCAAATCTTTTGCTAGAACAAAGAAGTAATCTCAGGTAGGAATCTAAATATTAGGCAAGAACAAAGAAATAATTTCAGACAGGAATCTAAATTTTAGGCTAGAACAAGGAAGTAGGCTTCAGACATGAAAATGACTTTGGGCTAGGACAGGGAAGTAGACTCAGATACTTTGGTCATCCTGAAAAACCTTTAGAAACAGTGATCACAGCAGTGTTCACGTAATTGGGTTTAATGCCTTGCTTTTTCTTTGACTATTTGTGTTTATTATCTTGCTTGGCCCTTGACTATTTTCATCTATTGTATTGCTAGACCCTCAACCTAGAACTTACCTGAATACATGTATGTAATTAAAATGATATAAAAGCATAAAGGAGCAGAGGGGATGGGATGGGGGTTCTAGGAAGGGGAAATGGGAAAAGGGTCTGACATCTGAAATGTAAATAAATAAAATATCCAATAAAAAAGAAAAATGTCAAGAAAAAGAAAAAAGCAAACAACAAAAACCCCAAACAAACAAACAAGCAAATAAAGATCATACAAAGAATGAAAATTGCAGATCAATTTTTTTATCAACATAGAAAAATCCTCAATAAAATGCTTGCAAAACATTCAAGAACATATTATAAACAACATCCACCAATATCAAATGGACTTCTTCACAGAGTTGCAGGGATGCTACAACATATGTAAATCAATAAATGTAAACTACTTTATGAAGAAATTGAAAAACAAAATCCACATAATCATCTCATTATATACAGACAAGGCCCTTGAGAAAATCCAACACCTTTTCATATTGAAAGTTTCTAAAACATCAAAGATACAAGGGACACATCTCAACAAAATAAAAGGGAGTTTACCCCTCATAGTCAATATCAACTTAAATATAAAAGAATTCAAAGCAGTTCCACTGAAATTATGAACAAGACAGGTTGTCCACTCTTTCCATGTTTTCAATATAGTACTTGAAGTCTTAGGTAGAGGAGTAAAATGACTGTAGGAGTTCAAGGGAAAGCAGATTGAAAAAAAGTCAAAGTTTCATTATTTGCAGATTATATGATTGTCTATGCAAGTGAAAATAAAAATTCCACCAGGAAACTCTTATAGCTTATACTCTCAGGAAAGTGATTGGATACAAAACTAACTCACAAAAAGTAGCCCTCCTATATATAAATGGCAAATGGACTGAAAAAGTTAATGATAGTGAGACAAAAACCTCTCATAATTGCCTCAATAATATAAAGTATTTTGGGATAACTCTAAGTAAGAAAGCGAAAGAATTCTATAATAAAAATTCAAGTCTGACTTAAAATATTAAAGAAGATATCAGAAGATGAAACAATCCCCCATTTTCTTGGCTCAGTAGGATTAAGATAGGAAAAGTGGCCATCTGACTAAAAGCAATCTACAGATTCAATGCAATTCCATTAAAATTCCAACTTAATTCTGCATAGACCTTGAAAGGACAACTGTCTGCTTCTTATGGAAAAATAAAACCTAGGATAGCTAAAGGTAACTCTGAACAAGAAGAGCTGGTGGTCTCATTAGTCCCAATTTTAAGTTGTAATACAGGGCTATACTAATAAAAACTTCATAGCATTGGCTTAAAAATCAGACATATTGATCAATGGAATTGAACTGAAGATACAGACATAAGTCCATACACTATGGACATCTAACTTTTGATAACAAATCCAGAAATGCACACTGGAAAAAAATTCTTCAACAATGGTGTTGTTCAAACTGGCTGTCTGCTTATAGAAAATGCAAGTAGATTCATATTTATCGCTTTGCATAAGACTAAACTCCATATAGATCAAATGCCTTAAGTCAAAAACCAGATACTGAACCTGATGTCATCCTACAGAATGGATTTATTTATTTTTTTTACCAAGTTGACATCTGATGGTTAATATCAGAATCAATGAAGAAATCAAGAAATTAGATAGCAAAGGACTAAATAATTCAGTCAAAAACTAAAGCATGGATCTAAACCCAGCATTCTGAATAGAAAAACTCAAATGTCTGAGAAACTCTTAAAGAAATGTTCATCCTCCTTAGCATTCAGGAAAAGGCAAATCAAAACTACTTTGAGATGCCACCTTAGGACTGTCAAAATGGATAAGGTCAGTAAGACAAGTGACAGCTCATGCTGGTAAGGATATGCGACAAGGAAAATACTATTCCATTGCTGTTAATAGTGCAAACTTGTACAGTCATCATGGAAATCAATTTGTCAATTCCTTAGAATGTTGGAAATCAATCTTACTTAAGTTTCAGCTATATCAATCAAGGATATACTGAAAGGATGCTTCATGCATACCACAAAGGACACTTGTTCAACTATGTCCCTTTCTACTCTATTTATAATAACCAGAAAATTGAAATGAACCATATGTCCCTCGACATAAGAATTGATAAAGAATCTTGAAAGATAAATATGTTATGTGTTCACTTATATCTAGATTATTAGTTATTACATAAGTAACAACCAGCCTCTTAACTATAGACACATAGAGATCAGGTATAGAGGAAGAGAATAGCGAGATACACGGATCTTCCAAGGAGGGGGAAATAGAATATATTTTATGGGTGGACTCAGGGCAGTGGAGATGTTAACCATAATATAAAGTGAGAAGAGAGAGAGGAGATGAGGTTGAAGGAGGCAATGTCAGAAGATACTTCTGGAATTGAGAAACACTTGAGGGATTATATGTCAACATAGAGCAGTGGAAATTCCCTAAAACATATAAAGGTGATCCAAATAAGGTCGACTAATTATGAAGGGTGATGTAGTCCTAACTAGCTATCTCTTCATTAAACAGGGCTTCCAGGAGCAGAACTGGGTGGCATTCAATTAAACTGATGGCCAAGGAGTCCCATTTAAATTTCCATACAACCAAGACTATTGCTAAGACAAAGGGTTGCTCTCCACAAACTGGCAGCAGGCTCCCATTGCTGAGTGCAATCCCTACAAAACTCCTTGAACATGGAAAAATCTAGCTGCACCTACATGAAGCCTTCACATCTATGTTCTAACATCTTTAGTAGAGGAAGCTACACTGCAGGCTACCAAAAGAAAAATGTAACAATCAATCCAGCAACAAAACCTTTAACTAAAATCTGCTCTGCCTGTTAGATATTTTGAGGTAAACGTATAACAAAACTTGTGTGGGAGTAGCCAACTAATGTCTCATGTGTCATAAGGGCCACTCCATCAGATAGAACCCACAAAAACAGTGCTTTGGTGATCAAAAACCAGAAACAAGTTAGCAAAGAAGCTAGAGTAAAACCGAACACTATTGATGTTTAAACAAACAAACAAACAAACAAACAAGCAATAAAACCATTCCTAATGATATTTTTATATAAACATATATAAGTGTCTTATTTAGTAATTATCATAGAAGTTTCCTCCTGCAGCAAATTGGAAAAAGATAGAGATCCACAGGGAGACATCATGCAGAGAAAGAGAATTTTTAAAACATACAGCTCTAAATGGAATATCTACAATAAATCCCTTCCTTCAGAGCTCAGGTCCTATGAACCAACTGAGCAATTCTCATATGGAGACAAAAGGAGCAACCACAGTATCTACACAGGTCTGTTCCAGGACCTCTGTGCATTTCTTATAGCTTTCAGTTTAGCACTATTATGGGGCTATTGAGTATGTGGATAAGTAGGTCTCTGATTCTTGTGCAAGCACATGGGACTCTTTTCCTCATTTTAGGTTGCTCTGTCTAACTTCGTTATGACAGTTTTTACTGCATTCTATTATATTTTATTTTGTCATGTATTGTCATGAAGTATCTATCATGTGTTATCTCCTAGAAGCCTCTTATGTATTCTAATGAGAGACAGAAAGGGAGTGGGTCTCTTTTGGGGAGGTAATTAGAGAGGAAGTAGAAAGTATAGAGCAAGAGAAAACTACAAGGATACATTTTATGAGACAGAAATATATTTTCGAGAAAAATTTAAAAAGCTATTTACCAAGAGAGTTATACATCAGAGACTTGATATACATGATTCTTTTCCAAGACTCGGTGGCTAACTACACATTCATTATGTTGTAGCATTTAATTTATGCAGCTTTCTAAAATTATTGAGCATTAAGTAGCAAAAATCTTGCTGCACTTCCAAAAATAACTTTTGTAGTTTAGAAATAATGGGATACATGTAAAGAAAGTATAGGCTGGCAACAAAGACCCAAGGTCAAAAGTATGAAGAATCAGGCCAGTACATAGTCATTAGCTAAAATTCTTTTGCTAAAAGCTTTATGAGTATTCTAGAGATGAATGTTAATTGTCAGCACTGTCAATATGTCTGCATATATGATGAGATACAGCTACAGTTAATATTAATAATCAATCTTCTTGAGTGGGAAATATTTCAGGTAATTATACATATTGCATTGCTACGTTTGGTTGAATAATCTTTATACAAAAAGTTATTTCTGAATCCTGGATTCAAACTGAGAATGTAGTTTCTGAACTTACCTTTTATGACATTTTATTAACCTCCCTAGGTATCCGATTTTAAACTGTACACTGGGGAATATGGTATAGCTTATATGGAATCACTTTAGGGATAACATTTAGGGAAATTCTTAGCCCATACCTAGTTGGGTATTAGTACCTGGCATTGCTAATTGCATAGGGTTTTTTGTTTCATTTTGTTTGCTTTGGTTTGCTTTTTATTTTTTCTTCTCAAATAGCTGTTCTTCTGCCTACATTCTGATGCCTGTTGGACTTGGATGTACTTTTTACAACTCATCAGCGTTATAAAACTAAATTCATTACCTCATTTTAAGCTAAGAAATATGTTATCAGACAATACTTCTTCTGTTACAGTATCTATTAACACCTCTTACACCCGGGTATGGATTCACAGTCCTCATACACGGTCAAACTTTCAAAATTAACATCTTTCCCATTTTGTGATGATTTAAATACTCCCCAATCCAGTCACTCTGAATCATCTTTCTCATTACTTCATAACCAATATCTATTTCCAAATATCCAACATCATCTTTATGATTCATGCATCCTGCACCTTGAGTCAGGGAACAGACAGCGATATGAGTGGGCATGGTGATCATCTGTCCTCGCTCTTTTTCTTTCCTTATAAAGGCTGGGTACTTAGACCAAATTATGATTTCTTCTCTCCTAAATTATTCCCCTTTGGAAACATCTTTATAGAGATACCCAGAGGCATGATTTCTAGGTGATTGAGACCCTTGTCATGTTGACATTCACACAAGTCATCACAGTGCATTTATTACAAAAGATGGTCCTTCTCTCTTACTTATGCTAATTTATCCTTCCACCTCTTCCCAAGATGGCTCTATCTCTATATATGCCTTGATCTTTGGTTGCCAAGAACCAAGAACTGTAGGAAACAAACTTTAATTAAATTATGCAGTCTCAGATATACTACTACAGTAGTAAAAATGTACTAGGACAGTCCTCAAAAGTTGTATCTGTCACTGAAATCCTCTTGTTTCTTCAACTAGTCACTCTAATGTCAAAACTATATTTGACAAGGTCAACAACAGACTCCATGTCACCATAATATAGTCTTCGTCTTAACTTCATTTCCTGCAGTCAGTGTTCTAGGATTTCTTCTCCTTAAAAAAAAAATCAATTACACTCTATAAATCTCTAAGCTTCTGATTTCTTTTCTTTTTTAGACACTGCAGGCTTCTGTCTCCTTTGCTGGTCCTTTAAAACCCCATATCCTGGCCTCTTCTACATTCACACTTATCCCTTATTTATCTGACTCAGGTGCATTACTTCTGTGTCTTCTATAAATATGCTAATTGATCTCTTTGCCACTCTATACTCAATCTCTCTCAAATCTAATAGTGCATATGATCTTGGCCTTGACAATGATACTAAACCATGGCCTGGAAATTCTAACTTTAAATTTTTTTTCCATGATATATCACAGGGAAAATGATACTAGATACATTCGAAAGTATGGTACGGAAAAAGAACATTACAACAGTAATGTAAAAAATGACAGGTACAAAGAATGTCAAACACTTGTTGAATTTAAAGGTGTTAGGTCAACTATCTTACTGTGAATAAAAAAAATATCAGTACTTCACAACAAGAACTTACTGGAAATAGTTTTTCTATATAAACTTTAATAAGTTATAGGGTTTATTTTCAAACATTCTGAGTTTTGAAACACAACTATTGTTCAAGTTTTAAAAATGACCATATTCTCCACATGTCATTTCCATGTTTTGATCTTATATCTGAAGTATTAGAATAGCTGACTAATTTATTTCAGTAAAGCAAACAGAGGCTAGAGAGATACAAGTGCATTCATTTTCACATAAGCTTATGAAAGATGCTATAAGATGTGTTTCTTTACTTCAAACAAATTAATAGATTTCCATTACCTAATAGAGTTTCTGAGTTCTCCATCATACCTATTAAATCCTGTATTTTTTTTTTTTGTCTAGTCTTTGTTCTACCTGGCACTGATACATATTTGGCATTCATTTAGGTATCTTAAATAAAGAAAGTTCTTGTAATTTGGTATTTATATAAGTGATGAACTTAAGTTCATTCCTGCTCAATGAATAAGGATTGTAATGATGTAAAAATACATAAAATGAGTTCTGTGTGACCGTGCACATATAGAGGATCAAGAGACATGTCTTTGTGAGTGACTTTGGTCTCATCAATATACAAGAGAATGACTTGTTGTCTACATAATGTTGCTGAGTAGACTGAATAGCTTGATACGTGTAAATCACTTATCACTGCCTTATCACAGCAGCAGATAATTAAGATACTATCATTGTACTCCACTGTATACATGTGAATCAAGAATATAAGGTCTCTCTAGCAGTCCACAGCTTCTAAATTATAGATACAAGGGGGTAAGTTGGCTTCTTCTATTGCTCCAGACTATGGATGCTATTGGAGAATTGCTATTTGTTAATAAACTAATTTGATAAAACTAAACACATATCATAGATTCTTAAGAAAACAAGTCTGTGTAATAAGATTACCATGCTGGGAAATATACTTTTATTTAAAAGAAGAAAAGGACAGTGTGAACTTCACATTGAGTGTAGCTGCAAATAAAAGACTGCTGAAAAAGTTACTGCAAACCAGAACAAGTTTATAGCCACATCAGCTTTCATTTTCTCAAGGTACCCACTTTCCCTCTATCTAGCAAGCTGTCACTATTTTTTCCTTTTATTATATATAGCTCATTAAATAGACTTGTTAGCTTTTAGATTGGACAGCTTTTAGATTGAAAAAGTATTCTTCTAATTGACAAACAAAAACCTATTTCCTTAGATTTAAAGAGAATGATAGATGTCAGTGGTTTTGTGAAGGTTGAAACTGAAAGGTCCAGATATAGAAATAATGTATTTTCTGATTTTTAGTAGTCTTGTCAGAAATAATAGTGGTGAAAACTGAAATAGCACTGTTGAGTGCTTCCCATGTACACAGCAAAAGATCGGTGAATACATTAACCACACAAGAACTTCTCGTCGGCACTCACTAACTGCAATCATCGTATTAGGCAGGTGTTGATATTTAGACTTCCAGAAGGGAAACTGCTCATCGACAGTTTGATGCATGTCAAGTGTCACAATCAGTGTGTGCTTAGCAGATCTCTCAATCCTCTGCATACTGGCATCTATATTTCTTATTTCAGGCTTTTTGTCTGAAGTATAAAAAAATGCTACAGCGACAAATAATGTGACCCTTCAAAGACAAGCTACCTCTTTGGAAATGTTAGTTTTAAGGGGGAACAGGAGAAGGTGGTTTAGAGACTAACACTCTACCTTATTTTTGAGACAGAATCTCTCATTTAACCTGGGGGGTCCAATGAGGAAGAATGCTTGAATAACAAACACTAAGGAACTGCATGTCACTGTCCTCTAAATGCTGGTGTCACAGGTGTGTTCCGAGACACTCCTTGATTCACATGCCTGTCAATAAGTACTGTACTCCTCAAGGTATCTGCCAGACCCTCCTCATTTAAATTTTAATATATATGTTTGCACACTATGAGTTTATTTCAAATGTGGATGAGATTTAAGTACTGTTTTACTCAAATGTTATGCATACAAAGAAATTTTATTTCAAAGTAATGATCACATTTCAGTAAGCTTTTAATACATTTTAAATATGAATAAAATTATCCTTTGCTTCTTTTCCTTTAGAAAAATTAGAACTATATTAAGCAAGGGGGAAATGGTTTTATATAAAGAAAAGAGAGTGACAGGAGAAAGTTACAAACTTTCCAGAATTTAAAAGGAAACAAGTAATATTGAGTTTTAGAAGTAACTAAGAATAAAATAATTGACATATGATTTGATATGATAGAAATAGGATAATATTTCAAATGTGAAGATTTCTGAAGCAAACAAAATATTAAACATTCGAAAAGGCTTTGTAAAAATTCATGGAGTAAAAAGTATCAATGTTTAAAATACACCATTTTTAGATATATTAAGTCATATGAAGAAAGTAAATGACCCACATGTTTGGCTATAGACACTTGAGCATAAATTTAAGGACAGCACTTGAATACAAGACAAGATGCAGAAGAGCTTCTTGCCCCAGAAATGTAATTTTGTTTCAGTGAATGATCTTCATTTTAAATATCTACTTATAATTTAATATATGAATTCTGAATACATGTTCTAGGCATTTGGTCCGTTTCTCCTGTGTTCTCACAGTAATTTGCTTTGAATTTTTTTTTGTTATGATGGGTATTACTTATTTAAATAAGTATAGAATCTTAGGCCTGAACTCATATGCTCATTTGGATATCTGCTTTGATTTATAATGCTTAGCTGATGGCATTATATGATTTTCATGGCAATAGACTGTGTAAATCACAGAAGATAATGATTTCCATTGCTTTATCCTGCATGGAAACTAGATTCAGAAAGAATAAGCTTTATCTGAAGAGAAAGAAAATAGATAAGCTCAGATAAAAACAGCAAAAGGGAGTGTCAAAAGGGAGTTTCATATCTTTGATTGTAAACTGAGTACAATTATAACACAATGTCAATGCTCCTCCTTCATTAATGTAAACATGCCCCTGATAGTACCCCTGAATTTTGACTGATGATCTACTTAAAACAGTGTATTGCCACTAATTGATAACTCTAGTTTGTTTCCATGTTCATCTCTGTGTTTTAAAACTTTAAGTTTATTTGAAAATATCTCAGCTAGTAAATTATCAGAGGACACACAAACCATTCATAGATATCAGTCTTGTAGGGACAGACACATTTTCTCTCATTGTTTTCATTTTAAAATGGTTGAAAGAGAAAGATGCTGTGATATTCATATATACACAAAGTGAGTAGACATATGTACTTAAAAGAAGCCCTGGAACTAGAAGTAATTTTAAATATACTCTTCTAATGTGACAATGACCTTTCCTGTTAGTTTCAAAAGGATTTGAGGTATTGTCAAACGACTGCAACTTCAATTAAATCTTACTCTCTCCTGAGACATGGCATCAAAATCTAATTCACCTACAAGTAACGGTAACATTTATCTTCTCTAGTTGTCTACAGTGGCAAATGACAGTCTTTTCTGAGTCTCAGATATCTGTGAGCTATGCAAGATGGACTCTCAGAGTAAATGAAGAATGACTGACATACTTAATACTTTTATTTTTTAATTTATTTTATGTGTATGTTTGTGGAAATAGGCATGTATTAGTACAGGTGCCTTCAAGTTCAAAGTCGGGCACAAAATTCCTTGGAGCTGAAGGTATAGATTTTTGAGCTACCTGACATGAGTGTTGGAAACTAAATTCATGTCCTTTAAAAGAGTAATATTTTCTCTTAGCCACTAAGTCATTCCTTGAGCTCATTTATTTTCTATAACTCATGTTTATATGCAACAGGTATTTGATCTCTTTTGAAACTAATTTGAATAAAACTGAAATATATATTAGTATGTTCTCCTATGGAAGAACTACTGAGCTCTCAGTGTATTTACTTATATTTTACAAGAAAATAGTTAGCTTTTGGAAAATATATAATTATTAGCTTTATTATTTCCATAGGTTAAAATTTATTTGTTCTTGATGTCTACAAGAGACCAGCAAGGAACCATCTAAGAAGATGAAAAGTATCAAAGAGGATTCTCAGAACTGAGTTACATGAAGACAAAGGAGATGTACATCACACTTTGAAGATAGTATTACAAAATTCATATGTCTAAAAATTTTACCCTTGGTACAGATGTTTTTTTTTATCTTCCATGTTTTTCACATTCTTTGACACATAGCTGAAGAAAAATACAGTACAGGTGTTTTTGAACTTGGGCATGTTCCCACACCTGAATGAGGTCTCAGCGTTGTTTAGACAAAGGATTAATACATCTATTACTTAGTGATTGTGGTCCAACAGTCCCGCTACTGAAGTTGTTTCTGGACAGAACCTCAAGTATATGCTAGTCTTCTCACTTTGATAACTTAGCCTTCCCAAAAAAGTCAGTACCTTGTGTGTATCACAAAATCTGACTCTTTTTGTCCTTCCTTCCAATGAACAGGCTGTTTTTTTCCCCCTAACTTGCAACAAGATGTATAATCAGAGCCTGAAGGCATGGGCATGTGCTGAAAATAGGGCTTTTTTTTTTAATACACTATTTTAAAATTTCAGCAAATTACAAATAAACAAAAGAATGTCCACACAAATCTGAGGCTTTCAGAACATAGATGAATATTTCAGTGAACACTTCCTGTGAGTAATCACACAGACATATTGGGGCCCCCTCTTACAGACTTGGTTCATGAGGATCACATAGCAAAATAACCTCATAGAGCCTTATGTTAGGGATGAGCATCTGTGATGATGCCACAGTCCATAGTGACAAATGGGAGGCAGAAAGGTAACTAACATATGGCCTGCACTTTCCAGAAGCTCACGGCTATGAGGAAAACAAGGTGTCATTTCTCACATGGCAGCTGCAATAAAATAACTTGCTGCAGAATGGCATATTAGGATAAGAAAATGTAAGAAAGCTCAGGCTCCAATGGTATATATAATCCTGCCTTGGCATTAGGCTACAATGACTGTATTTTCCTCATTATGAATACAGCTTTGTGTGTGTGTGTGTGTGTGTGTGTGTGTGTGTGTATAAATGAAAACTAGTTGATTGAAAGTATGAAAGAAGACAGAATTTATCTGTGTTCTATATTCAGATTTCTTTATCATCTCAACAAATTTAGTGAAAGCTTTCTATATGCTAAACGTTGTGTAGATAACAGGGCAATTCAATAGAGAATGATGGGAAATAGAAAAAGGAAAATACAGCAGTGTCCTGGAGAATGGTTTGGACATCTACTGCACTCATGAGAGGTCGAGTGGAGCTTATCAGCTTGGGTAAAAAGATGAGTTTAGAGAAAGACATGCCTGAATTACAAGGTGAAGGTGAAGGATAAGAAGTAATTTCTGAATTCATATAGGGAAAGTGGACCAACAAAGGAAAAATGTCAAGCAGGAGAGTGACATCATCAAAATAGTATCATAGGAGGTTAATTTCTCTTTCCACCAATCTGTTATTAAAATAATAAGGTAGATAATGACAGACAATACTGTCAGTATGAACTGTGAAATGGAAAGGCACTGGAGAAATAACTGACTATAATTCAGAGCATTTCTGCAAATGAATAATCCAATCATTGTTGTTTATTATTAGGTTTTATTTGGGGTGGGGTTAGTTTTTCGAGACAGGGTTTCTTTGTATAGTCCTGGCTGTCCTGGAACTCACTCTGTAGACCAGGCTGGCCCCAAACTCAGAAATCCACCTGCTTTTGCCTCCCAAGTGCTGGGATTAAAGACATGCACCACCACAGCCTAGCTATCATTTGCTTTTATATATTGAACAGAATCACATTTTCTTTATTGTACATCTTTATCTTTTCTTTTTTTTTAATTGGTATTCTTATTCTTTCCAAATGTTATTCCCTTTTCTGGTTTCTACCTCCCCAAACCCCCATCTTACTCCCCCTCCCCTTGCTTCTTTGAGGGTGTTCCCCACCTACTACTTCTACCCACCTCCTGGCTCTGGCATTCTCCTACACTGGTGCATCCAGCCTTCACAGAACAAAGGGCATCTCCTACCATGATGCCCGAAAAGGCCAACCTCTGCTACATATGCAGCTAGAGCCATGGGTCCTCCATGTATACACCTTGGTTGGTAATTTAGTATCTGGGAGCTCTGGGTGTCTGGTTGGTTGATATTGTGGTTCTTCCTATGGGGTTGCAAATGCCTTCAGCTCTTTCAGTCCTTTCTCTAACTCCTCCATTGGGGAACCCCCGTGCACAGTCCATTGGCTGACTGTGAGCATCTGCCTCTGTATTTGTCATGCTCTGACAGAGCCTCTCAGGAGGCAGCTATATCAGGCTCTTGTCAGCAACCACTTCTTGGCATCCACAATAGTGTCTTGGTTTGGTGACTCCAGATGGAGCAGTTTCTGGATGGCCTTTCCTTCAGAGTCTGCTCCACACTTTGTCTACTTATTTCCACCCATGAGTATTTTGCTCCCCCTTTTAGAAGGACCGAATCATCCACAATTTGGTCTTCATTCTTCTTGAGCTTCATGTGGACTATGAATTGTATCTTGGCATTCTGAACTTTTGGACTAATATTCTCTTATCAGTGAGTGCATACTATACGTGTTCTTTTGTAATGTGGTTACCTCCCTCAGGATGATATTTTCTAGTTCTATCCACTTGTGTAAGAATTTCATGAAGTCATTGTTTTTTAATAGCTGAGTAGTACTCCATTGTGTAAATGTACCACATTTTCTGTATCTATTTCTCTATTGATGGACATCTGTATTATTTCCAGATTCTGGCTATTATAAATAAAGCTGCTATTAATTGTGTTTTTGTTGTTGTTTATTTTTATAGTCTTTTTATTGATTTTTTAATTTATATTTCAGATGCCATTCCCTTTCCCCATTTCCCCTCCCTATAAACCACCCATCCCATCCCCTCTCCTCCTTTTTGCTTTTGTACCATTTTAATTACATGCAAGTCATTAAGGTCAGTTCTAGTTGAGGAACTACCAATACAATAGATGCAAATAGTCAAGGAACAAACAAGACAATAAGCACAAACAGTAAAAGAACAAGCAAGGCAATAAACAAAATTCTGTGAACACTCCCATGATCACTGTTTCTAAGGGCTTATCAGGATGACCAAAGTATCTGAGCCTACTTCCCTGTACTAGCCCATGTCATTTTCATGTCTGAAGCCTACTTCTTTGTAATCTAAAATTTAAATTCCTGCCTGAAATTACTTCTTTGTTCTACCCTAAAGTCAGGTTTCCTGCCTGAAGCCCACTTCTTGTCCTTGGCCAATGTCATATTCCTGCCAAGCAACCCATTTTCTTATCCTTGGCCTATGTCAGATTCTTGCCAAGAAGTCTCAAAACTCTCTACCTCTCTGCACAAAACTCCTAACCCAAAACATCCAGGAAATTCAGGACACAATGAGAAGATAAATCCTAAGGAAAATAGGTATAAAAAAAAGTGAAGATTCCCAACTTAAAAGGTCAGTAAATTTCTTCAACAAAACTATAGAAGAAAACTTCCCTTAACCTAAAAAGAGATGTCTATAAACTACAAGAAACCTACAGATCTTCAAATAGACTAGATCAGAAAAGAAATCCCTCTGTCACATAATAATCAAAACACTAAATGCACAAAACAAAGAAAGAATATTAAAAGCAGTAAGGGAAAAGGTCAAGTAAGGTATAAAGGCAGACTTATCAGAATTATACCAGACTTCTCACCAGAGACTATAAGAGCCAGAAGATCCTGGACAGATGTCATACAGACCCTAAGAAGACACAAATAACCAGCCGCAGAACTCACTATTACCATAGACAGAGAAATCAAGATATTCCAAACAAACCCAAATTTACACAGTACCTTTCCACAAATCAAGCCCTACAAAGGATAATAGAGGGAAAACTACACAAGGAGGGAAATTATACCCTATGAAAAGCAATAAAGTAATCTTCTTCCAACAAACCCAAAAGAAGATAGCCACACAAACACTCTACCTCTAATAACAAAAATAACAGGAAGCAACAATCACTTTTCCTTAATATCTCTTAACATCAATGGACTCAATTTCTAAAAATACATAGACTAATGTACAGAATATGTAAACAGGACCCAGCATTTTGCTGCATATAGGAAATACACATCAGTGACAAAGACAGAACCACCTCAGCATAAAAGCCTGGAAAAAATTTTCAAGCAAATGTCCCAAGAAAGAAGCTGGAGTAGCCATTCTAATATTGAACAAAGTCAACTTTCAACCAAAAGTTATTGAGAAAGATAAGGATGGACACTTCATACTCTTCAAAGGAAAAATCATCTATGCTCCACATGCAAGGGTACTCACATTCATAAAAGAAACTTTACTAAAGCTCAAAGAACATATTGAACCTCATACAATAATAGTGAGAGACTTCAACACCTCACTTTCATCAATGGACAGTTCATGGAAACAGAAACTAAACAGAGACACAGTGAAACTAAGAGAAGTTATAAACCAAATGGATTTAACAGATATTTATAGAACTTTCATCCAGAAACAAAAGAATAATTGTGTTTTTAAATAGATACTCTTTAGGTTAAATTTTTTGATTGTTTATTTGCTTTGGATGGCTGAACTTGTCAGTAGAGCAGACTCTAAAGAAGTTTAACATTGTAATTTAGAGATTATATGTGGTTATTTGGGAATGAAATGGTATACAGTGTGTTTCTATTCTAGGAAGCACAAAGGCAAATAGAAGAATGGTAATATGAAACACTGAAGGCAACTATTGAAGTGTTAGGTTTTCTAGTAGGCAATGTCATGTCCTTTTGTGTTTAATCAAACAGTAGAGAAATCTATGGAATTTTCTAGGAATAAATGACAGGTTGAGAGAATCTAAGGTGAACTCTCAGGGTACTCTTTTCCTGATATTCATTAATACCACAGCTCTCTCCCTTTGAAATAAGATGGGACCCATGGTTTTCTCCTTCCTTGTTACTTTCTGTGATTATGTGCAGACTATAGATCTTCATCTTCTAAAGAACTCACTGGAGAGCATCACCTTGTGGGACTGTTGATCTAAACAGCTTTACTAATAAGTCCAAGAGCTAAGGAAATATAGATGAACCTAAGTAAAGAACTGGGGATCTTAGTTTCCAGAACTATTCAGATTTAATTATTTCCAAACAACACTATGAGTTTAGAAGAGGGTACTGAAGCCCAGGTAAGAGCTTACTCCTTGGCAACCTCTTGATTGCAGTTTCATGAGACCACGAAACCATCAAGTTCACATGATACAAACCCAGACTTCTACCCCACAAAAAACATCAGAAAGAAATTGTGCTACCTCTAGCATCTCAATTCGCATTGGATTGTTATTTATTATCAAAAAACCCGATGTGACAATTGAGAGCATCATCAAAAGTGTTTCAAGAATACAAGAAGCTATACAATTAATCCCTTATGATCAGAAGATAATATCTTTCTATATTTAATGGAACATGAATACATGAAAGAATACATAAGGATATATAAAATCTACATGTATATGCATATATGTATATATACATACACAAATATATACATACATATAGTTTTTCACAAGGCTTAGCATACATTATTTCATGCTGTTTTGGTCTTTGTGAGGACTAAAAAGAACTGGAAAAGATAATGTTGATGAGAATGAAAATGATAAATTTGAACAGTTTTATATGGCAAGTCTCACAGATGACTCATATTAAAGAGAGAAATAAAAGGAGGAAGGAGAGAAAGATGATGTAATTTTCAGCCTGGATGATTGGATGAGAATGATGCTGTAATTGACCTTAAGAGTGTAGCAGGGAGAATTGATTTGGCTGAAGAGATAACGCATTCTGTTTTGGCACTGTGAAATCAGTGTGCCTGTGGGAGGATGTCCATATGGAGAGGACCAGTGTAAAGCTGGAAATGGATATTCTACTTAGGAGAGGTCTGGATAACAGAAGGATTTGGAAATGTTTGAGAATTAGGTTATCCATAAACTGCTTTCTCTCATGCACACACTCTCCCTCACATACACCCACACAAGAGGAGAGAGAAAGAGACAGAGACAGACAGAAAGAGGTGAACAATTTGGGTGTAAGTTTACCTTTTAATGTCGAGGCCATCTCTCCATTCCAGGGGCAAACAATTTTAAATCCTCAAAATTCTAAATTGAGGAATGGCTTAGGTTGACTCTGCAGGTTAAGTCTGGTACAGGTAATAACAAATCATACTTACATAATAATATCCAATATGTTGCTTGGTTTTGTAAGAAATTATTTTTAGAATACAACTATATGCTTTCATTTGTACATTGTTACTTACTTATATCACAATCTAATATGAGAGTGTAACAGTTACTTCTAAAGATATGCGGCTGTGAAGCCTTATACATTTAGAATCTTCTAGATTCAGCCAAAGTTTGCTCACTTATTGTCTATTGATTTTTTTAAAACAAAGATTAATGTTAATGGCAAGAGAAAACAATACTCTTCTGATTTCAGGGTGTCATGTTAATCAAAAGTATTGTAAGAATACCTCAGTCTAACAAGGATAAAGTAGGCTGTTGTCACAGTCTTTTACTCATTACCCATAATCTTTTAACCAGGAATTTATCCTGTTTTTTTTTTTTAATAACGTTTTCTTTGATTGTTTGTCTTATGTTGTAAATAAGAAACTCTTTTTAAATAAAAGATAAGATGGTGAAAATATACAGATTTTCTATTATGAAATCAATGCACTCAGCCGTAGTAATTCTCCCAAACTTATAGAGGGGCATCTGTTTATCTAGTTATATGGAGAACTTTTCTATCTACTGTTTTCTGTAATTTTATATTATTTCTTTGCCTTGAGCACAATAGAAGCTTGTTTTTGGTTCATACAAGGGCTCAAATCTTGTGTTTTGGCATCTGGAAGTGGTTTCCAAGTTGCTCTGTTCACTGTCCTCTCAATCATCCACCAGTGAGAACCAACGGGAGTTCTGGCGGGGAGGACAATGGAAAGGTAAGGATGCTTGTGGAGAGGAGAATGTCAGGTCTCTGAGAGGAAGAATGAAAGGCTTGGTAGTAGGATTATTTCAGGACTATGTGCCAAAGTGCACTATAGAGATGTGAATTTTTGTCAAGAGAGTGATTCTTTATTTTAATGAATAAGATAAGCAAGAGTATGGTTGCATATACTTGTCTTTGGCCTCAGCACTCAGGAATCCGAGGCAGGATATCTGAAGCTATACTGGGTTATAGAGTGAGATGGTCTTAAAATAACAACATAATTTCTTTCTTTAGAAATTCCACTTTCTTTAATACACTGAGGCAGTGTTACTGAAGAGAGTGAAAGAAGAAGAGTCTGGGGGGAGGATATTGTAAAGGATGAGCCTTCCCATACAGTCACAGTATTTTTCTCCATTAGCCTTGATGTTGATGTTCTTTAAAGTGCCCCCCATTTCAATCACAAGCAAATTGATCATGCTGAAAAAAAATCAAACCAAAAAAAAAAAAAAAAAAACCAACCTATTTTATTACCTAGCTTTTTACCTCAATGTCTATTTTTACCTTTTTACCTTTTTACCTTTTATGTCTATTTAGCACAGTTCCTAGTTTACTTTAGAACCATACATTTTTTTGTAGGCCACATGTTGTCAAAAATCCTTTCAAAAATGGTCTCAGAATTAAGACATTTCCTAAATGAAGCTAATGGATGGTAGAACAAAGAGCAATTCCAATAATTAATCCCTAAATTTGCTTTCCACATAGCCACATGGCTGCATTGGTGGTTGGATTCATAAATGAGGCATATTTAACATACACAAGTGAGGATCTGATGCCTATAATTTCTTTAAGAGAAACTTAGCATTTGAGGTGGAATACCCATAATTGTTTAATGATTTTTTTTCTCTTTTCTGTCTTTTCTTTAATTTCTTCATTTTAGAACAGGTTCAGGCTCGGCAGATGTTATAGTGATGGTACAGTGTCTCCTTACATGATATTCACAGGCTTTTTCTGTTATCATCCTTCATTTTTAAGTACAAAGGTGAATAATAATCATTATATGTCATTTAAAAAGACCTGTAGAGGGAGAAAACATCTGTTTAATGTAGTGATCATTTTTCTAATTTGATTCATGATTAAGGCAAGATGTTGCTACTTGTCCAAGGTCAGAAAAAAAAAATCAATGGTACATGAAATTAGAAACAGAAGTAGATGTATTAAATGGGGATTATGAGCATGAGTGAATTAATTTCTTTAAAATAACTTCAAAATGTATGGGCTTCTTAAAATGGGTTGACCCTTGCTGAGAGAAATATCATTGCTCATATTGAACTTGCTAATCAACTTTATAAACATGTTCTTTCATTAGCTGCTTGTTTATTTGCAAGATGGTCTGGCTTGTGATTCTGGTTTATTTGGACCCTGAGTGAAGACATACATGTTTACTGCTTTCAAAAGATGGCACAATTGCAAACCAGATGCAATCCTAGCACAGAGAAGGGGAGAGAACACAGAGTCCTCTCCCTAACCAAGAAGCTATTTGCAATCAATATATCTGCTGTGAAAGGAAAAAGTAAATTTTCTCCAATGAAATTAATCTATCAAGTGAGTATCTCTAAAACTTCACCCAAGCTCATGCTCCATGATCAGAGGTAGTTGCCCCCAGCCCCACAAAAAAATATACTCTCTGATTTTCCTGTGATTTTTGCTTTTTCTCGGTGTTGGTGGTATTTCTTTTCTTGTTTTGTTGCTTGTTGCTTTGCTGTTTTGAGAGAGATAGAAGAAAGAAAAGCCATCAAGTTTTGTGGGTAGAATGGTTGGGAGGACTTGGAAGTATTTGGGAGAAAAAAAACGAAAGAATATAATCAGAATACACTGTATAAAAACTATAGTAAAAAAAAAAAAAAAGACGGCAAGGGAAATGACAGGATTTCATCAGACAAATTTTATGAAGGAAATACACGTACCTCCTATATGACTAACATAGGAATTCATTTTTTATAATAAGAAAATTATTATTATTTAAAATTATTTTATATTTTGTTTCATATTATTTTGTGTGTATGGGTGTTTTACTCACATATATTTCTGTATACTACATGGAAGCCTGGTGCCCACAGTGGCCATAAGAAAGAATTCTGAAATGGGTTACAAATGATACAAATGGCTAGACTTACCACATGGTACTGGGTATTGAACCCTGGTTCTTTGGAAGAGAATCTAGTGTTTTTAACCACTGAGCTTCTCTTCTATTTATTTTATTATTTTTTTCTTAATAAAAAGTCATGCAGTTTTATGGTTCTGGGTCCTTGTCTGGTACCAATGGGAAAGTATGTGCCTAATCTAGTAGAGACTTGATATCCAGAGAAGGGAGATTCACTCTCTCACAGGTGAAGGTCAAGGGGATGGGGTGGGAAATGTTGGGAGGGGGTACTAGGAGGGAGGGACAACAGTTGGGATGAAAATAAATAAAATAATTAATTAATAAATAAAAGATCATGTACATTTTTATGATTCAGTTCTATAAGAAACTCACTTAAATGTAAGTATAATGATTGAAATACAATGAAGCTGCTACTCTTAAGTGAAGCATGTTCACAAATTTTCATCTACGTATTTTAAAAGATGAAATATTCATCCAGATTACTAGGAAAATTGACTTCCACTCTCTCCTATTTTTTTCTGCCTGATAAAATTCACCCATCTTTCTGTCTGCCATTAACATAGGGAGGTGCTTGGGAATATAGTGGTAGAAAGAGGGATGGAGCCAAGAACACTGGACTACAACTGCAACTTCTTCTTCCTCTTCTTCTTTTTTTAATGAAGTATCACCCAAGAGTTAGTTCTTAAGTTGATTTACGTTTCTTGACTAGGAATTAGGATCCAGTTAGCCATGTTTTAAGTGAGAAATTTTGTAGGAAAAGTGTTTGAACAAGGCACAATTGTAACAGGGCTTAGGAACTCTGCGAATAGTATTATAGGCTATATCTCGTAATTGCTTGCTCCTTAAAAAGGAAAATCCTGTCTTAGAGTGTTTTATGTTCTTGAGGTTCATTAAGCTTCTTCTGCTTCTAAAAATCACCCTGAACTTAAAACACTACCCCACACAAACACTAAAGTTACAGTTGAAATGAAGACATTGTCCTCTGATTGAAATGGTCATAAAAAGTCATGTGAAGTCACACATTGATAATAATGACAGTTAAAATCTTCTTCCTATATTATCAAAGTCTCTAATAAGAAAGTCTTATACTCCTCTGTTTAAATGGAAAATAATTTAAATGATAATGAAAAATTCTACTTATTTTTTTACCTCCTTGTCAACATATCCATTTAAAATTATATTAGCTCCAGGCTTTTAATATTTAAATTGCTGACAATCTGCATCTCATAATATGAGTAACTATCTTAATTCATTTAGGGAGAGTTAATATGTGCCTTAAAATTCTTATCTACTCTATAGTTGACATTTTTCTTACAATTTTTCTTAGATGCCTGTATATTCCAAGTTACAAAATATTGTCAAAACATCAGTCAGATTACAATGTCAAATAATAGGAGAATTCACTATGTGAATTCTTCTACAGAAATGGTTCAATTATGATTTCTGAATGCTGGACTGTTTGATAATGGGACAATTTACTTTTCTAAACATTTCTCTCATACTTAAAAGTGTATTTAAATGATCACACTCATTCTCTTTCTCTGGGTAATTATTAACTTTACAGAATAAAACCTGAGCTTGTGAAGACCTGGATTCTCAGTATGGTAGCCCATTAATAGCTCCATCTCTTTGTTGTGAGTTGATTATCAAATAAAAAATAGCACTCATCACAATAGAGATGTAGAAACAATACAAAGGATCATTCTGAAATCTTCATATTAATATTAACCCTCACAAAATGAATCTATACATTATTTCAGGTTTTTGGATTTTTATCATCTTCTTCATCTGTCTATCAATATCGATGTATTTATATTATAACTACATATCTGTTTCATGTGTTCTTTTTTGTATTAACCTGTAAACAAGATGAGATGCATAGTCTCTTTATTGCAGCAGCAGAATAATTGTAGTACACCAGATTGCCAAGTTGAAAAAAAAATAGAAATAATTAACATGAAATAAATGGAGAATTCAACAGATTATAAGAAAAGAAAGAGTGTGTAATCATGCAATTTCATGGACAGTGACTACACATACAAGCAAATGAAAGCAGCTGACCACGTACCCACACACCTTGGCAGAGGTGCACTCCACACTCGCCGGCCACCGCCAAGACAGATGATCTCAGAAGAACCCTCCAGTCGGTAACCAGATGAGCATGAGAAGGTTAGAGTATCCCCGACTCCAAAGCTGAATCCAACTCGGCTACCATACTGAGGAATCCCAGGGTCTTCACAAGGCTCAAGGTTATATTCTGTAAAGGGTTAATAAGTTACCCAGAGAAAGAGAAATGAGTGTGATCATTTTAAATACACATTTCTTATATTTATACCCTTGCTATATAATGTGTAAGAGCAGTAATACGCTGTGGGACACTTGATTTTCTTTTTTTTATTTGTTACATTTAATAACTCAGAGAATACTTTCATGTGTGAAATTCAATGAGGATGGGAGAATGTTACCTGAGTGATAAGCTCAAAACATAACTATCTATCTCATGATGTTCTTTTCAGCATTATAAACCTTTTCCACTTCACAGAGCTTTGAATTAGAGTAATGTCATGAGAGATGTGTATTTTCAAACAAAAATGCATTTAGAATGAAATCATTATCAGTCAGAAAAAAATTACAATTCTTTTAACAACTTTCATTTAAATGGCTCTTGTGTCTCTACTATCAGGCATTCAATTAATTCATATTCTGAAAAGCATCTATCTTTAGATAGAAATTTTCATGTAGTAAAATGAAGTACCCAACACTGGTAATGATAACTTGATAAATTTATACAGAAACCATCCCCAGGCAATGAAACAGTGAAAATGCATGACCAAATACTTTTAAAATTAAAAGAAAGGTTGTTTATACATTATAATAATAAACATGTAATAAATATAATAAATTTAATGTTTTCAAGTCAGCATATAATTCATTTACTAGTTTATTCTTATATAGAGAAATAGCTATTTACTCTATTATAATTATAAGGTACAAATTCATGTTGCAGGGATACTTTTCTTTATGTTCCTTGGTCTAATAATAACATTTCATGGAAGTAAGTCATACTACAACTTGGATATGAAATAAAGATTCCTGTAGGATATTCACAGTATAGTTGAATACAACTCAATGAAGTAAGATTTTGGGCATCAGGAAAGATTCCTCACATAGGTTAGGGCTTACTGTCCAACAATGGTATCTTGGATACACAGCTAGGCTATCCCATCTCTCATTTCATCTTTCCATAAATGGTAATCTTGTGATGAGAGAAGAAGGGGCAGATGCATTTCTATCTCATACATTTTTGTTACACCTGTTAATAAATTAATGGTTTCTATTAAAATATATATTATACGGTTTTCCTTTAATGGAAGAGAGAGTTACAATTTTACATAAAGCCTTAGGCTAGAAGTCATAGTAACAGTATTATTTGTCTGTAAATGATTCAGTTATGTATGAACACCTACTCAAAGTTACTTTTTTGTAGACTACATATTCCAAAATAATGAAAGCAAGTTTATTTTTTATCTTGGTCAGTCAGTATATCTTAATAAGATACATAAAACTAGATAGATTTTTACTATTTTAAGTCACATTTTTTTTAGTTCAATTGAAACAATACAAAGAATATTGTATAGTTACATATAGTATTTACACATAATTTATATAGAAAACATTATATATATATAGAAAATCTTACTTTTAAGTTTAGTAGGTATTTTGGATGGTTTCAGTCACATGAGTTTAAGACAAAAAAAATTAAATGATTGTACTTTTAACAAAATTTTAGATGATTTATTTATTCACTTATTACTTATTTATCTGCTTTTTCTGTAATGATTAGCAGTATGTGGCCACAGCCAATCCTGAAGGCATTTCCACACTTGCTGAGAGGTTATTTTTCCTTTGCTTTGCTACTTTTTTAAACGTTTTTTCATTTCTGCAATTTTTCCAGGTTTGTTTGTCATGTTAACATTAAGTTTATAAACTTCATTATTTTAGGTTCACGAAAATAGTTCTTGAGTCTTTATTTTCTCACCAGAGAATGTGATGTTAAAACCTTCATATGATATCGAAAAGTCAGATATGAAGCGCAACTGAGCCCTGAAGTTTCCATAAAGGCCAGCATTGATTGTCGAAGGAAGTTCCGAACCAGTGAGACGTGCCAGTGGTTGGGTAAAACTACCATTCTCTGTGATCAGCAAGTAGTCATGATGGTCTTCTAAATGAAAAGTGTGGAAGTTGAACTGTACACCTAGGAATAAGAAATAGGAAGATCAGACTTGCATTTGACAAATCATATTCATACACCATAGAAAGTGGCTGTCAACTTAAGATCTTTAGATACTTGATTTTTGGAAAATGAAATTCACTGCTGTCACAAATTGTAAATGCACAGAAGGATTATTGTCCATTGTGCTTCCTTCAGCTTACTTATGAGCAATATACTTGGTTAAACCCTAGGAACCATGGAAAAATATCTGAAAATAATTAATTTGATATTTATATTTTCAAGGAAATACATATCCTTTGCAGCGTACTGGTGAAAATGTTACATGCCTTTCTTCTTTTCCTTCTTCAGGTTCCTCAAACAACATAAAATTTTTGCTCAATGAACTAACTCTCAACTTTCAAATAAGCCTAAATCTAATTAGGAAAAAAATAATAACAAAATGGGAACAAGGACGTAAGAAAGTATTATAACTTTATTTATTTTATACTTTCCCAACTTTCCTTATAATATACTACTATTAAGGAAAGACAAGAACAAACTGACACTGTGATCCAATATGAAAAAAATGAACACGTATATGTTTATATTTAAATATGTTCTGATATACATTGATTTTGAGGAAAAATTAAGGTTTCTGCTAAGTATGAATGTTGATAGAGATATTGTCAAATATTTTTTGTTGTTCCTGTTTTTTATTTGTTCTATGTTTTCATTATCTCTACTGTTACAGTTGACTTGTAATGGGGTAAAGGAATAGAGAAACAGTATCTAGCACAAAGGAATACCTACGTGGTTAATTATTGTTTTTATTTAATCCTAAAGAATAAGTGCTGATATTTACCACATTATCAATCCTTGGCTAGACTATTGAATGAAAGAATGTTGTTACTTATCAAATAATGAGATAAACATTAGAATCTTTTTTTTTTTAATATTGCTGGAAGTATAATCTTCAAAATTCTGCTAAAAATCAGTTAACTAAAAATTTAAATTGAAAACCTGGATCTTTATGCTAGAATGAAGATTGAAAAGATTATAAATAGTCATGTCCATCTGAGGAAAAAAGACACATAAACTAAACTTTCAAATACTCTGCAAAGTGCTATGAAGTCAAGTGGTGTGAGTCAATAGAGCATCATGGAAATAGAAGCAGCAACTTGTCAACGAGTTATCAGAAGCTTCTGAAGGCAGTGACCTTCAAAGTAGAAGTGGGTTGTAGATCAGGTGTGGGTCAGGCATCAGCAAGAAGACAAGCAAAGATAAAATTCTAAAAGAATAATAGAAAGATGCTCTCAGGTCTAAAAATCACAGTTTTTTTCCCTTTCATGAGAATGACTAATCAAGATGGTCTGGTAAAACAACTTATGTAAGAGATACTCTTGTAAACCCTTGACATAAAAGTCAAAATAACACAAATGTCTTAGTTTTTGTTAGTCACTTAAACAAAGATAGCCTTGAAGGGACTTTTGTAAATTTACTTTTAAACTTGTAAACTCATGGGTTTTATTTGCTTTATACATTATGGCTTAAAGATTTTCTGATGTGCATTGTATTCTTGCCAGCTCTTCATTTCCATAAGACAACATAGATGTAGCTTAACTTTTGTTTTATTTACATATTTATTGGTTTTATTCTTTGAGAGAGGAACTCATTGTATAGTTCAACTCCCAACTTGAAATCACAGCCTCTTTGACTCAGAATTCCTAGGGCTGAGTTTAAAGATAAGAGCTAACATGATCAACTAAATTTAACCTCCTGACTTTTAAAGATATACTTAAGGACATTTTCCTATATTACTTAAACCAGAAACAATGTAAGCTGAATGATATCATAATTAATTGACTATATACCTGGTGAGAAGTCTTATGTGCCAAAACAGTGTAGAGGGATTATTGGCCATACATTTGGAAATTCCTTAAATTGTCAGATCCTAGTCTACATTCTTATAAATCTCTAAAGTATGAGTTTCCACTGAAGTAAGAGAATATTCCAACTGTTAAATGTAAGTATAAGTGAAAGGAAATTAACTTTAAATTCCATCACAGAACATTTAAGTCAAAAAATGTGATGAAATTTAACAGAAGTAAATATATAAGTCTGCTATGAAACTAGAAAAAAAATCTGTTGCATATATAATTACAGAACATCAAGTACTGGTGATAAAAACTGTTACCTACAATCATAATAATCTAAAAAGAGTTGCCTGATTAAGTGTTATCACTTATTAATATGCCATGGTAACAAATGAGTTAAAGAGAATGAATATAGGTCTCATTAACAAAAACTCCTGATAGTATTTGTGTTTAGTTGTATAAAACTGGAACTTTAGAGGTAAGCATTCCCATAGCTGGATCAGCTTTAAGGGAAGAGACTTAGAGTAGTAGCTTATTTGTTTTTTATTTATTCTTTATAATTTTAGTGGTAGTCTTCTAACATCAGACATTCAAGCATGAATAATAATTTAAGAAATGATTAGGATTTTTTCAAGGATTAGCCCCACAATAGGAACTGATCATAAAAAGGGACCCTCTCATGTCTCTAGACACCAATATGAAGAATGCAGCGTGGCCTGTGAAAGGTTAGACTATTGTCTTCCAACTCTAGTAGACTATCCTCCTCTCCCAACTTTAAGTCCTTCACTTCACTTTGCCTTGCCTTTGGAACAGTGCTTCTAACACACCTTCCTTAAAAGAAAGGCACCTAAACTCTCACTCCTTGGCATGTAAATACCAATTTAATTAACACTTACAACCTGTAAAGACAGGAAACCTTAAGTGTTAATTAAACCTCTGTTTACATAGCAAGTAGCATGTAGTCTACATTTTCTTGTATAATATTAGAAAGTATATTTTAAACTCCCTTAATCTGCTAACGTGGAATAATAGGACATTTTATTTAATTTCCAAGAGAAAGTATGTATCCTAGAAAACAATACAAACCAGACTTATAATATTAATGACCTCATTGCTTCTGTGGCTTCCTATATTCTCACTTTAACAGTTTTCCTAATAGCATTTAAGTCACTACAGGAAACCTAACTCTAACAACCCATATTTAACCCCAACCTTTCTATAAAATCATGTAGAATTTTATTAAAAGCAAATTTCTTTTATAAAAACACAAACTTACATTTGATAAAAACAAGCTTTTAAATTCTGTACAGTATTTTCTCATTGATAATTTTTGCATTTGATTTATCTTTGTTTTCAATAGTAATAATAAAATAAATAATAACAGTGTCACTAGTTGTAAATGAAAACCATCCAAAGCAGAATTTAAAGATCAGTCTCTGCTTCCAGGTAAATAATGCTGGATCATTAGTTCTTAAATATTGTGGAATAATCTTTCCAGGACTGCTGCTGTGTAAAATATATTGTTTATTTTCTAGTTCAATTCCAATAGCATCAAGTAACCAGTTTTGTTCCACATCACCTTTCACATATATGCTTACTTTAAAATAGATATAGATGAGCATCTGCTATCAAAACAGCATAATTTTAATGTCCACTTTAAGATGTGAGACATACATGATTTTGGTTCCTACTAATTTGACACAGAAGGAATGGTTATAAATCTATATGTAGATATAATTATAAAAATACTTTATAAACAAATATATGTAAATATAACTAAGCTCCATGCAATGCTGATCTCTTTCAGGTTTTCTCAATAAAAAAACAAAACAAAAAACAAATACTATCACTTTACTATGCCATAAGAAAAGGCAAGAAATGCTAACAAAATTTTATTTAAAAATGAGCACAAGTATATTACTCTAGAAAAGCTTACGTAAGACTCTTCTGCATGCTTTTCATGCTGAATTTTCTTTTAGTACTTAATGTAGTTTTGGACATAAAAAATGATTACTAAAATAAAAATAGACCTAAATGAAAACTCAAGTGATTATCCAATATTCTTGAATAAAGCAAATTACCTTTTCCATGGGTTACATCAACTGTCCATGTACAATTCAGAGAGTTTGGATAAAATTCTGGGTAACCTGGTGATAAGATTGTCCCGCTAGGTCCTCTCACATCCCCGCCACATAATGCTGAAAAGACAAAGAGAACAGTACCATCAGTCACCCTTGGAGAAGCAGAGGCTGAGCCAATCTCTCATCTCCTCCCTGAAACAGGATGAGGCCCATTATATTTGTCTAATCAACTTCCTGGTAATAAGAGGAGTGTGTGAAGACCTCTTCCAAACACAGCAAAATCCTCTCATGCATTGCAGCAGCAGGGAAGAAAAATGTATTAATAGTCTCTGAGAATTATTACTGGCCCCCCGAGACCATAGACCGGCATTGTACATTTGAATTTGAAGTATATCCTTACTTTGTTCTAATTATAAGCAGCATTTGCATAAATTGATGGTCAATTAAATATGAGTAATTAATTGTTTAGCAGCTTCTCTTATTAAACATGGAGAAATGAGATTAATTATGTAAAATCGTTTTCTATAGATTCCTGAAGGGATATGTGTCACACATCGTGGGATTCCTCTTAGAGCACTGAAGTTGTGAATGCTTTGAAATCTTCATTGGTTCCACAGTCACTGAGAAATGAATACTATAAACAACAAGGGATCCTTGCAGGGATCCACACGGTGCAGTTCTATTGGTGATAAAGTCTGTAAGAAATATCTCCGAAAAGTCAAGATAAATACCTGTTTATGATGTGCCAATGAGAAAATTAGCTCAATCAAGATTCATGTACTTTGAGAAAAAGGTTTATATCTAATACCATATAAACATCATCCGTGCCTATAGTATTCATTGAAATAAAAAATTATTTAATCTTATCTGTGTTAAAAATTTAAAGATACCAATAATAGACATAGGTCAAGATTTACAGTATTTTCTACAAGGAAAGGCAAACTCCTTTGTATATGGACAGGGTAGCCAGAATCATAAACACAGCATGCTCTCTCTATCCCTGGATTATTTCTGGGCCACTTTTCCAACATACAGAAATTCCAATGAGAGCTGTTCTTAATTCCTACCACGATCATTGTTTTCTTTCTAAGTATCAGTTATGATACGGAAGGATTCAAGACATTCTGGCTGCTCTGCAGCGTTACCTATATGGAAATGCTGAGTCGGCATTCCCTAAGCGTTTTTAAGCATGAAGCTTGGACATAAATATTTATTGAAAATTTAAAAACCTCAATGTATTTATTTTTTTTACACATATCTCCAAAATGTGATGAACCTCTTAGGGAGTTGTCTTAACAAGCGATCTTCCTGTAATGAAGCACTATACACTATAAAACATTATAAAATACTTAGTTTTAAAACACTATAAAATCATGCATGAATCAGGAAGTTATAGTCGTGCTTAGGCTATGTGCAGTCTGTCGTTAGATATCATCAATTACTGTGTTTTACACTTTTCTCTTGATGTTTTATAAAACTATATTATGTTTCTGTGATTGGTCTCATAACTATACACACCATTTCAACTTTTTTTTTTGATAATGTCATTACTAAGGTTAACTATATTAATTTTCTTTCTGTCTGTTTCCCCACTCGTGTGTGTTTGTTGTGTGTGTGTGTGTGTGTGTGTGTGTGTGTGTGAGTGTGTGAGTGTGTGAGGTGCATGCATGTATGAGAGTTCACAAGTGTCTGGACACACATGTGCATACTACTAAGTTTGCATGTGTGATATATGTGGAATCTTGCAGGTCATGTGTCTTTATGTTTATTATCTACTTTGATTCCAGAAATCTCCAGGTTCACTACTCTAATTAGGCAGCTTTCTTGGGATTTATCTATGTTTGTCTCCCGCAGGCAGTGCCATTCTAGGGTTTTACATGGTTTCTGGTAATTGGAACTCTGGAAAGTACTTTATACACTAAACCCTCCTCAGACTCCCAAACATTAAATAGTTCTCTTAGATTATATTACATCTATAAACCTATTCTTCCATCCTGGAAATCAAACAAAGAAAACATAATAAAGCACCGTACTACATTGTAAAATGTAGTTAATAAAAATAAACTACTGGATCGCCGAAATCTCTCAAACACTGGACCACCAACCAGGCAGCATACACCAGCTGATATGAAGCCCCCAACACATATACAGTAGACTGCTGGGTCTGGACTTAGTCAGAGAAGATACATGTAGAGAGCCGCTATGCCCTGCACCTGAAGATGGTGCTGGCTGAGATTGCTCCTTGTGGTAAACAAGTCCTCATTTGGCTATGCAGCTGTGCGGGGGCAGGCAATGGTCATACGTGAACGTATGGAAAGATGATACGTGGCATATGCTCATTGGCCTTTGCTTAGATATAAGCCTGGTCCCCGGGGTAGGTGGGGTCGCCACCACCAGAAAGCTACAATCCTGAGTAAACTGCCTTGAGAAGGAACCTTGTTGTCTTTGTCTAATTTCCTGCTGGCCAGGAAGGGCGCTGGACAGATACACCTAACCCTCAAGAGACTGTAGGCCTCAGGGAATTAAGAGATTTGGTGGGGGTAGGGGGTGGGAACATCCTCTTGGTGACATGGGGACAGGGAGGAAGTATGGGATGTGGAACAGTTGGAGGGTGGGTCGGGAGGGGAATAAAATCTGTAGTTTAAAATAAAAAATAAAACCTATTCCTCTTATAAAAGGAGGTGAAATTTGGAGAAAATTTCTCAGGTATCAACAACAACTAACCCTGGCTAGTTATATAAAGGTTTTAGAAATATAGATAGTGGGTAAGAGATTGTGTTAATTTGTGGTACTCCTTCCTATATTTTTAAAGTGTCATTTAAGAAGAGACTGTGATCCGATATGCCTATAGAACAAGAACTCTCACATTTGACAATGATGTAATACTTGGGCTCTGTATTTTGAAGCCACTCTGAGAATCAAATTAAAACACCTACAAATCAAATGCCAGCATCCACAACTTTGTCATTTATTTTATTTGATAGTAACTTAATACTATCATCCTGAAATCAGTCAGTCTCTTTTTATTTTAATGTGTCAATATTATTTTTGATGTCTTTTAATTGATCAGTGTCTTCTAAATTTTCACTTTGCAATTTACTTGCTTGTTATTGAGACAGTTTTCCATCACTATCACCAACCTCCTCATCTGTACCCACAGGATAGCGTTCATCTTACTAAGTGAGACAGTTCTACATTGCAAGTGTTTTGACTTGTGTTTTCCTCATAAGATTATCACTTATAAGAGACCAACTAGCATAGGAATTCTTAAAAGAATGTACCCTGATTTATTCTAATTTTACATAAGAAGCTTGTGTTAGTCGAGAAAGTCATGATATCAGCTAATTCACTAATAAATCTCTCATAGTCATTGTCCGACTAAACCTGTCAATTCCATAGAATGGAACAAATGTATCAGAGAAGATTAAAATCTTATTAGACGCAATCATGATGCATCTTCAATATTAAGACCAGATTAGCTTATTAAGTGTATTTTTTTATTATTATTTTTATTGGAAATTTTTTTACATTTCAGATGTTCTCTCCTTACCCCATTTCCCCCCTCCCTCCCAGGAACTCATTATCCCTTCCCCCCTCCTCCTGCCTCCACGTTGGTGTACCCCCACCCATCCTCCCCTGTACCTCACCTCCCCACCCTCAAGTATTCCCCCCCCACGATGTCCAGCCTTCATGGGACCAAGGATCTCTTCTCCCCTTATATATAGCTCCCTTGCATATATAGCTGGAGTCATGGGTCCCTCCCTAAGTATTCCCAGGCTGGTGTTTTAGACCCTGGGGGCTCTGGTTGGTTGGGATTGTTGCTTTCCTCATGGTGTGTGAATCCTCTCAACTCCTTCAGCCTTCACTCTATCTTCTCCATTGGGAACCCCATGATCAGTTTAATGGTTAGCTGTGAGCATCTGCCTCTGAGTATGTCAGACTCTTGCAGACTTCTAAGGAGACAGCTATATCATGCTCCTGTCAGCATGTACATCCTGACATCCACATCAAGTCTACCTTTGGTGACTGCACATGGGATGGATATCCAGGTGGAATGGTCTGTAGACGGCCCCTCCTTCAGTTTCTGTCCTGCACTGTGTCTCCATATTTGCTCCCTTGAGTATTTTGTTACTCAAAAGGACTGAAGAAGGACTGAAGCCCCCCTACTTGGTTCTCATGAGCTTTATGTGGTCTGTGAGTTGAATCTTGGATATTTCAAGCTTCTGGGCTAAAATCCAATAATCAGTGAGTGAATACCATGTATGTTCTTTTGTGATTGGGTTACCTCACTCAGGATGATATTTTCTAGTTCATCCATTATATAAGAATTTATCAAATTCATTGTTTTTAATAGCTGAGTAATATTCCATTGTGTAAATGTACCACATTTTTTTTTTTATCCATTCCTCTGTTGAAGGGCATCTGGGTTCTTTCCAGTTTCTAGCTATTATAAATAAAGCTGCTATGAACATAGTGGAGCATATGTCCTTGTTATGTGTTAGAGCAATCTTCTGGATATATACCCAGGAGTGGTATAGCTGGGTATCAGGTAATCCACTATATAAACAAACTCAAAGAAAAAAACCACATGATCATCTCATTAGATGCTCCGAAAGCATTTGACAAAATTCAACATTCCTTATGGTAAAAGTCTTGGGAAAAGATCAGGAATTCAAGGCCCATACCTAAACATAGTCAAAGCAATATACAGCAAACCAATAGCCAACATCAAACTAAATGGAGAGAAACTTGAAGCATTCCCACTAAGATCAGGGACTAGACAAGGCTGCCCACTCTCTCCCTACCTATTCAATATAGTGCTGGAAGTCCTAGCCAGAGCAATTAGACAACAAAAAGAAGTCAAAGGAATACAGATAGGAAAGGAAGAAGTCAAAATATCACTATTTGCAGATGATATGATAAGTATACTTAAGTGATCCCAAAACTTCCACCAGAGAACTCCTAAACCTGATAAACAACTTCAGCAAGGTGGCAGGTTATAAAATCAACTCAAACAAATCAGTAGCCTTCCTCTACATGAAGGATAAACAGGCTGAAAAAGAAATTAGGGAAATGACACCCTTCACAATAGTCACACATAATATAAAATACTCGGGGTGAATCTAACCAAGCAAGTGAAAGATCTGTAAGACAAGAACTTCAAGTCTCTGAAGAAAGAAATTGAAGAAGATTCAGGAAATGGAAAGATCTCCCATGCTCATGGATTGGCAGGATTAATATAGTAAAAATGGCCATCTTGCCAAAAGCAATCTACAGATTCATTGCAATCCCCATTAAAATACCAACTCAATTCTTTACAGAAATAGAAAGAGAAATTCTCAAATTTATTTGGAACAACAAAAAACCCAGGATAGTGAAAACCATTCTCAACAATAAAAGAACTTCTGGAGGAATCGCCATCCCTGACCTCAAGCTGTACTACAGAGCAATAGTGATAAAAACAGCCTGGTATTGGTACAGAGACAGGCAAGAAGATCAGTGGAATAGAGTTGAAGACCCAGAAATGAACCCACACACCTATGGTCATTTAATGTTTGACAAAGGAGCTAAAACCATCCAGTGGAACAAGGACAGCATTTTCAACAAATGGTGCTGGTTCAAGTGGAGGACAACATGCAGAAGAATGCAAATCGATCCGTTCCTATCTCCTTGTACAAAGCTCAAGTCCAAGTGGATAAAGGACCTTCACATAAAACCAGACACACTGAAACTAATAGAAGAGAAAGTGGGGAAGACCCTCGAATACCTAGGCACAGGGGAAAAGTTCCTGAACAGAACACCAATGGCCTATGCTCTAAGATCAAGAATTGACAAATGGGACTTCATAAAATTGCAAAGTTTCTGTAAGGCAAAGGACACTGTCAATAGGACAAAACGGCAACCAACAGATTGGGAAAGATCTTTACCATCTCACATCGATAGAGGAATAATATCCAATATATACAAAGAACTCAAGAAATTAGACTCTAGACAACCAAATAACCCTATTAAAAATGGAGCAAGGAGCTAAACAAAGAATTCTCAACTGAGGAAATGCGAATGGCCGAGAATCACCTAAAGAAATGTTCAGCATCCTTGGTCATCAGGGAAATGCAAATAAAACAACCCTGCATTCCACTTCACTCCAGTCAGAATGGCTAAAATAAAAATATCTCAGGTGATAGCAGATGCTGGGAGGATGTGGAGAAAGAGGAACACTCCTCCATTGTTGGTGGGATTCCAAGATGGTGCAACCACTATGGAAAACAGTCTGGCGGTTCCTCAGAAAATTATTAAGTTTATTAAAATCCAGTTTTAAAAGTTGTATTCATTTTTAGTTATTACTATGTATGTTTGCTTGCATGTTTTTTATGTATGATGTGTGTTCCTGGGTTCCATAAAGGCTAGAAGAGGTCATCAAGTCCCCCAAATTTTGAGCTTTAGAAAGTTGCTAATTGTCTTTCAGTTGCTAGGATATATATCCATGTCATCTGGGGGGGGGGGAGTTCTCTTGTTTTCTGAGCTACCTTCCAGTGTCCTAAACCTTTAATTTTATATATTAAATAAAATTATGGTGTTTTAAATATGAAATGTTTCCTCTAGTTAGGTTGATGGAGTACTTGCTCTCTGATTGATGATGGTGTTCGGGAAATTTTAAGCAATACAGGCACACTAAGGGAAATTTTCCACTGGGGTGGGGATTTCTTAAGATTAAAAAGTTTCATCTATATCGTTCAAGATGTGACTTATCAGCTTTCTGATCTTGCTGCAATGCTTGATAGTTACAACCATGCTGTCCTTGATGCTATGTACTCAAACAATAAGCTAAAATGAACTCTTTCTTCTATAATTTTTCTTTGTCATAGAATTTTTACCACACCAAAATTATAACTAATACAAGAATGACCTTAAAACTGCTGCAATATATATTCTTATTATAAGATATTTATGAATTCACGTGAACACTAAGTGTGTATTCTTACTCTTTACCACTAATAGCAAGTTCATGTCCTCACGGCATAAAGGATCATCAATTGTTATTCCAATTCAAAAGAAAATGAAGTCAACTATTTAAAATATTAATATTACTTAGCTTTTGTCTATCTATTCTCAGTATTAATTCCCAATACAAAGCAAATCCATAAGATGGAGGATCAAAATAGCATGATGGGATCCTTAACAAAAAAAAAAAAAAAAGAATTATGGGAATTTAGGAAAAGCAAGACTAGGAGCACACACCTGTAATGCCAGCATTCTAGTGGTTAAACAGGAGAATCATGAGTTTGTAAACAACTACATGCTATAGGGATAGAATCTGTCTCAAAACAAACAAACAAAAACAAAACAGGCTAACTCTAATAAACCAAGAAAATAACACATGGAAGAAATAGAACTGGAAATGTAATCCATGTAGATTAATTTCATGAGTCCCATAATTAGTAATTTACACTCCTTTCTTTATCACACATAAACCCACTATGCATTTCTGAGATAGAACAAGAAATAACCTCAATGCAAAGGAAAGACTTGGACTGAAAATGTCATATATTGAATTTAAGGATGATTATAATCACTCTTACAGATGAGGAAGTTGCACTGCACCTGAATAGAGCTGCTATATTCTTAATAAAAATTGAGGGTTGTACTATAGCTGGAATTTTTCCTGTTTCTTCAGCTAATATTGCCTCTTTTCCTTCCTTTCATGGTGAATATTTATTTCTAATGCCAACTATGGTGCTGTATCAGTGCAGCATCTGGGTGAGCAAACCTTGGACTTTGATACAGCTCTTTTGTATCATCCCGAGGAGATAATGATCATCGGACACAGACAAGTTAGATATTAGAATTCTTCTTTACTTTAGTAACTGCTGTGGATATGGAACAATAAGATGTATTTACTTGGAGTTTTCATACGTGAAACACTGAACAGCTCTTAATCTTTTAAACAATTTGAAGATGTAAGTATATAATACTGTCTTCCTGGGAATGTCCTCTGTGCTATCAACTCTCCCTTTGGAAAAAGTCTTATTTCAATAGATTACTCAAATATACATAGCAAATCCTCAGAGAGAGATGAAATTTGAATTATTGCCTATGATCAGCTATGCCAAACATTCTATCCTGTTAGGTTTAGACTTGATGAGCTGAACCACAAATTCTACTTTTATTATTAAAAATCAGTGAGTGTATGATTTCTGTCACTTATGATCACAGGCTTGCTGACTAATACAAATGGTATTATATCAAATGCAGGGAAGTGTGTGCTAAGTTTTTTTTTAACTTTCTTATAAAAACAAATTAGCATAAGGTAGTTCCTAAAATATGACCATGCTGAAAGTACTTAAATGTTCATTCATGAAATGACAATTGTGATCTTGCCACTTGAAATGGACTAAGTACTCACAATTGTAAATCATGTTGTAAATTGGAAGCACAGCCTAAAACACATTGTTGAACAGGCTGTGCTTCGTGACAAAACACATGTGAAAGTACTTTTCAATCTCAGAAGCTTGTTTTATCACACTGCATTTTTTATGTGAGAAACTGATTTTCTTTTGACATATTTTCATATACAACAAACAAACAAAAAACACCAGCACAGTTAACCTCATGCCATTTTCTGTAACAAGAAATTTTCCATCACAGAACATTCTTTGTAAATTTGCATGACACTATATAATTGCAATTTATTTTTAAAGATAAAGTGGATTTGAAGCTATACATATAATTATGATTTTTTGGGGGAAGATAAAGTAGATTTCTGTGGACAGGAAGCAAATGGGCACCTTCAGTACCTTCAAATAATTGGCATTTTCAACATGGGTTTATTCCAGTCCACAACATATTTAAAATGGAAATACGTGTGATAATTTCTCAAAAAGCTAGAAACAGATGTTCCACATAATAAAGCTCTACTACTCTTGGAAATATACCCAAGAGTTTCTACATGCTACTACAGAGGTACTTGCTCATTCATATTCATGATCTATTCACAATAGCCAGGAAATGGAAACAGCCTAAAAAGTCACCAACAGATGAATGGGAAATGAAAATGTTGTACATTATGTAGTGTTTATTACTCAGCTGGTAAGGAAAATGAAATTATGAAAATTTCAAGTAAACGATTGCTGCTAGCAATCATTGTGAGTATGATAACTCATACACATGGAATTCTCTCATATGTGGACATGAGCTATTAGGATTTGGATATGTATGCTACATTTAGAATACCCTTGGGGAGAGGCTTTGAAAGAAAGGAGGATAAAATGCTTTTTATAGCGTTAAAGGGAATAATGGAACAGGAAGAGCTGAATAAGATGGAGGATGTAAGGGCAGGGACTATAGGGGAGAACAATAAACATTAAACATCTTCTGAAAACACATGAAAAATTATTGTTTTAGGAGGTTCTTAAAATATACACACACAATATATATAAAGAGAGCTTAAATAGTTACCAGACAGCGAGGCAAGAATTTCCTCACTAGACACCACTGTCCAATAAAGAGCCAAATGTCACGAATGGGTTATCTTAATTGGAGCTGCCAGCAAGTAAAATCAAAAAGGTCCACAAATATTACAGGTTACTACCATTGCTTTTAACCCTGTATAATTTTATGGTAAAATATCATTGCTAAAACCTTTTGGGGTTAAGGAGAAATTAAGCTGGTGTTCACCTGGAAGTCTCATCCTTACTGCTTATCTTCTATATTGCTGAAAGGTGTTATGCACATTACAAGAGGGGAAAATAAATCATAAATCTTATGATGCTGAGAGTTCTGAAATCTATTATAAAGATCTACCCTGACAAGCTATGCTCACTAGTACTTTAGTGGCATTAATATTGAGGAAAAAGTCTACCATTTTCTGATTGGATGTAAGGCCAGCTCATAAGTTGCATGCCATATCTGACCTAGTAATCAGAGCCAATGATCTATATTTAGAAAAATCATAGTCCTTAGGGGAGATTGTACTACTCCTGCCTGCTAGAGCCATGTGGTATAAACTGACTCCTGACAATCAACCATTATACCTATAGACAATGTAGCTCTCAAACATCATCAGTAGCACTTCTTTTTGCAGCAGTTCATGATTATCCCCAAAACTGTAACTGGTGACTGAGTAGAGAATAAGTGACTATGGAGTACTCAGTCATAAGTGGACCATCTATATAACAGTTTCTTCTCCCACGGTGTAGAGATAACTGCAGAAAAAGGATTGGAAAGCTAGTAAAAGCCAGAATTTGTAGATGATGAAAAGCTGTATTTTCTAGGCACAGAATGGCAGTCACACATGAACTCATAGCCTTGGGTCATTGTGCACAAGAACTGTCTAAGCTCAAGGTGGAAAAAAATATCCAAATATTAAGAAAGAGACAGGTCATAAACTTTTACACCTAGATGAGGAGCTATTATTATTGAGTAACTACCAAGAAAGGAAGGCCTGTGAAGTGGAACTTGAGGTTCTTTGGAAAGTCAGTTGTGTTGGATAGTGTTTTTGCTGGGGCTAACAGTGTCTGTCTCAGCTGATATCACTCTGTCAATTAGCTTATGTCTGTGAAGCAGAGAAGCCCCATTTTTTTTTTATTTTTTTAGTATTTTACACAACAGGTGGCAATCCAACATGTTAAGCAAGAATCCACTAGAAATTTAAGATTCTTAGCCTATGAGTTAGAAATTTAAGTTTGGGGAGCAGAGCTGAGATGAGTCACATGATGGCTCAAGCAAGGAAACCTTAAAACAAAGAAAACTAGCTCTGAGGTCCCTGCTGTGAAAAGAGACAAGAGGGCTGCTCTGAGTCAGACAGCCAGAGGGTAAAAACTGCCTTCTTTCTTAGACAGTTATTAATAGAAGTGTGATTTAATTTAAAGGTTTGGTTTATGTGCTTTTAGGATAAGATTAATATACAGATATTGCCCAAGTCATGTGAGCAATTTCATACAGGTTTGGAGCTAGTACAGGGAAAAATACATTCACTGACTCCAAGCAGAGAGCAGAGATAATTGCTAAGAAGGCTCATACAGTATTTGTTTAGTTTACTTCATTTGTTTTGAATTGTTTTATATATCAAAATGGGTGTATTTTGAGTTTTGTGGTTGTTTTATTTTCCTCTGGGAAAGAGGTTAAGCTAGAAATTTTCCTGGTTACCTGGCTAAAGGATATGCTGATTTGGAGAAAGCCTTTGTCTTTGGGTTTTTAGAAATTGTGTCTGAAACTTGCAAAGTTATATAGATCATATTAGAAGAGGTAGACATCCTGAAGAACTAATTCAAGAGAATCAAAAAAAATGATAAAGATTCTTTGTGCATCATTCTCATGGCACAGAAAAGACATGATTGGAGCAGAATTTCATCCTAACTAGTCTGTATACCCTACACAGACGAATACAATCCATACAGATATCTTGATGATACTTAAATTTTGTTTTGAGATTTGTATATTGCAGGATATAGAGCTTTGTAAGATTCATTTTCAAACATGTTGAACTGACCTGTTTGAACTCCTGATCTCCTGGATCCAGTCAGAATGCAGATGTCAGATACTAATAACAATTGTTGATGTGGCCTTCTTAAGGGCTAAGCAACTCCCACATTTTCCCTACTTTGCCTCCCCCTACTTTAAGATATATCAATGCCCATATTCATCAAGAAGTTATGAACAGTTGTCCCAATTCCCTGGACCAGGGGTCTGGAAGCGATATTAAGGTTGTCTTTCTGGGGAATTTAGAAATGATCAGAATTTAACAGGGAGAATATAGCTAAGACTGATTGTGTAGTCATAATTTCATTTGGTAAAATCTTTTTAATTACTACTAAGTTGAAGTTATAATTTCTTACATTGGTCAGAATTTATTTTGATACAGAATTAAGGTTTTCATTGGTATTTATTTTTTCTATTGATACAAAAATTTTAAGAGTACTAAGCTTAGACCCAACCCTATTTTAACTGATTTATAATGATTAATAGTCTATATAACTTTGGAAATTTTGCAGAACACAATTTCTAAAAACCAAGAGCAAGGCTTTATTCCAAATCAGCATATCCTTATAAACTGTTTAGTTATTGACATATGATGTTAAAAGCCAGATCACAAATTCATGTTAATTTATTATGGGTTTTTCAAGTTATTTTATTAGAAATGGGTGTTGAGAATCATATAGGACAAGCTTGTTCAGATTACTTTGACATAGTTTTCAAAACACATCGAATCCACAGAATGATTTAATGTTATTTAATCAATTGTTTTTGAGGCATATCTGTTCTGAGATGCCTTTCTTGGATTCAAAGAAGAAACTGAGTATCTCTACCTGTGGGACTTCATAAGGTATTTGGTTCTTGGCTGGGCATGGGCCTGGAACCCTGAGACTCCAAGGGAGAAACGGCAGGTGTTGGCCATGCCCCAGAACCGGGGTCCTGACACCAGTTTAGTCTCCATGGAGCTAATTGTTCAGTCACATAGACCATTGCAGCCCCTCCCAAAGTACACAGGTAGAGGGCCAACTATAGGCCTCAGGCCCTAGAGAGATTTACATACTAATGAAGGCCAGAGGGCAGAGCCAAATTAAACATTCTTTCCAAGACCCTCCCCCTTTCTCCCTCCCTATTTAACTCAGGTCTGCCCTGAGTTTCACAGGGGTACACCCAGATCCATCTACCACCTGCCATGAAAATAAACCCTTTTGGAACTATAGACATTCTTGTGTCTCTGGGGCCTGCTGCCGCCAAAACTTGTAACCTTTAGAACCCAGAATTTTCGTTATGTGGGACCCGCCTGGCCTGGGACCGCTGACAACACAGAAGCTCTCAGGACTCCACCTCCAACATGCCCAGGGGCACTGCTCCCCCTCCCCCCCCACCCCCATACCCCCAACGCATGTTTTTCCCCACATCTACCTCCAGGTGAGATTGATTGTACATGTGGCAAGGTTGAAATTGCCTATTTCTTCTACAACCTATACTGTTCAGAGAGAACACAAGTTACAGGATAATTAATGGCTTAGTTCTCCCAAGACAGAATAAACTAGTTTTCAATATTCCTGTTTCATAAGGTCTGTCATGTGATCCTGGGCCAATCGAACATATCTGATGCTCCAACTTGCTGACATAAAGGGTTGTATAGGTAGACAGCTATCTCCACATTTGTCTCAGTTCTGGAAGCTGTGTTAGGTAGGTTTCCTATATTTTGAGATAATATTTGTTCTTGGATTTCTGATGGGGTTGAAGACTAGTTAAGTCTCATAGCCAATCCAGGCTATTTAGCATTGAGAGAATATATTTGACACAATAGTTTTCAGATAGTATACAAGCTAAACCAAGACATAACAGATATGGAATTATAAACCTTTTTAAAGTTAGGATAGATAACAGAGTGTTCTATTTAGTTGACAAAAATGATGGACTAGATGTTAGCTGTATCTTATACTTTATACATTACAAAATGATAATAGTTATGCTTAATTTGTATTAGAGAGAAAAGGTATTTTTGGTGTTGTTGTTTTTTTTTTTTTTAAATGGACAGAAAAGTTGAGAGTAGTGGAATTTTTCCCTAATTCACTGGATAATAAAGATGACAAGAAATCAATCACTGGGTGAGGAGGTGGGACTTCCCAGTGAGGGAGAGGAAGAGAGAACCAGGAGAAAGAAACTTGCTTTTGGACAGCAGGAGCAAGGCAACCAACATGTAGGAGACTGGAGGCTGTTAGCTTGAGATCTACTACCAAAAATTTCTAACTTGAATAGTTGAGGAGTTTAGGATGATAGGTTCTGTGCCCAGAGATTGTTTATCTGTTGATGTTGAACTAAAATTGTCTGGTGTTTTCCTTTATGTGGTGACTCTACTGAGTTCAAGAGAACAGTAACTGTGGCAGAGTTGGGTTTGCAAGAAGTGCACCCAGCTAGCTGAGGAATTTGGGAGTGTGGTGCAGACTTAGCATCAGCTAGCCAGAGGGTGAGAGAAGTGAAAAGAGAAAATAAGTGGTCTCAGGCTGAGACCAGACTGAGACCACCAGCTGCTATCTAGCTGGCATTGGATGGATTTGATTTTTTATTTTATGCAGCAGCACACCATCAGAAGTCTTTTGGTCCATTTCTTTCTCTGGAATCCCAACAAATGGAGCTCAACTGTGCAATGTAAGGTGGACCAATATGTGTGTGTCATTAGTGAGGAATCCTTCATCATGAGTCCTTACATGTACTTGCTTTAGCAGAATATCCTTTCATATGTGTCTGCTTCAGTAAAATGTTCCTTCATGAGTCAGCCTGACCTTATAACCTATGTCTGCTTCAGTGAAATGTTCCTTCACATACCTACTTTAGGAAAACACTCCTCTATGTGTATTCCCCAGCAAAACATCATCAAACACAACCGACTTTCCAAAGAACCCTTAAGTTTCCACTTCAGATCTATTTTCTATGAAGGTATGACCCCTGGAAGGACTGGTATCCTTAATTGGCTGGCCATACATCTGATTGAGCACAAAGGACAGTTGATGATTTTTAAAAATTGAGGATATAAACTTGGGTGAGTATGGAATGGAAGGGTAGACCTGGGAGGAGTTGGAAAAAAGGATGAATTTGATCAAAGTTTAATGTATAAGATTCTCACAAAATTATTAATTTTTTAAAAAACATATCTTTAAATAGGGAATAATTATGACTCAATATCAATGTTCTTTCTTATCGTTAAGTAAACTTGATAAAAGTAGCCAAAATTCAAGATATGTTTATCCTTGTATTTACAAAGTCTATATTGATATCTTTAGTTTATGAGTAGACACATTCTATAAAATTGATGAGTTCTTACCATCACATGTTGGGAGTGGATGACTCCACCAATGGTTTTTTTCACAAAGAAGGGGCTCTTCATGGCTCAATCGGTATCCTGGATCACAACTAAATGAAACAGTTGACCCAATGGAGAAATCGTGGCCATATCGACGGCCATGGACAGGGATGCCAGGGTCCAGGCAAGAGTATGTATTAACTGTAACACCTGAGAAACAAAGGCAGGAGAATGAAGAATGAGACCAATGGTATCCTGAATCACAACTAAATGAAACAGTTGACCCAATGGAGACATTGTGACCATATCAATGGCCATGGACAGAGATGCCAGGGTCCAGGCAAGAGTACGTATTCACTGAAACACCTGAGAAACAAAGGGAGGAAAACCAAGAATGAGACCAAACAGTTCCAGATTCACTACAATTATTCCTATTTCATCAAGCAATTGAGTAGATTAATTTTTACAAATAAATTAATATACTTGAACAGTTTAAGTATTTTATTTACTATATCCTGATGTAAGGATAAAATTTATGCTATTTAATTTGCATTCAAGTAAAAAAAGTTTATCTATTAAAAAATATATATATTATATTTTGTATATATTAAAATGCAACAGTCACAGTATTAACTGCTTTCTGAAGGTATTATATTACACCTAAAGTTCTAAATATAAAATGAAATTGTTTAGCATTTAAAACTAAAGACTAAAATCATTTGAAAATTATAGACATTAGTTTCTTTTTTCTTTTTTAAATATTTTTATTGAATATTTTATTTACATTCCAGGTGTTATCCCCTTACTCCATTCCCCAACACCCAGCCCAGAAACTCCCTATTTTAACTGCCAGAGGTTTACTTGCAAGAATTTTCAATGGTCTGTTATCTTTCCTGGTAGGTTTACTGAAGGTGGTATTCTTCCTGATTTACAATCTCTGAATAAGATCTTCCTTTAACAAAATATGTCTGTATTAACATCGGAAAAAAAACCTAATAGTGCTTTTTAAATTTGCTAGATTCTACTTAAAAACTTCATTTATTCAAGTCAATCCTTCAACAATAGTTAGCCTCTTGTGCTGGATAGTTTTATGTCAACTTGACACAAGTTTAAGTCATCTAAGAGTAGGAATCTCAGTTAGTGAATTCCTTCATAAAATCAGGCTTCAGGCAAGCCTAGAGGGCATTTTAGTCATTGATGGGGGAGGGACCAACCCATTATGGGAGGAACCCTCCTTGGACAGCTCTTCCTATATTTCATGAAAAGCAGGCTTCCCTGAGGAAGAAACCAGTAAGCAACATCTCTACATGGACTTTGAACCAGTCCTTGTTTCCAGGTTCCTGCCCTGTTTGAGTTCCTTTCCTGACTTCCTTTGATGATGAACAGTGATGTGGAAGTATAAATCAAGTAAACTATTTCCTCCCCAAATGATTTTGATCATGATGTTTCTTCTCAGTCATAGAAATCCTAACAAGGATATCCCTTTTGCATGTGTCTATTCCATATATAGTTATGATTGTATATATTCATAGCACTTGCCACTTTATTATTGTCATACTCCACTACTAATGATACCAAATTCAAGATTATTCTGCTAGAATTTAGCATGAGCAAATTAGATCCAACTATCTTACTCTTTTAAAATTCAATTATCTACCAGTTTTGAGCTTTCCCACCAACTGGGTAAAATTCTCACTAGTTTTATACCTTCACTTCCAGGGAAACCCTTATTGGTTCCCATCACTAAGACAATCTTAGGATTTAGTCATATAGTTTTGATCCTCTTAGTAAGTCTTAATCCTTTTTTTAAACACCAGATCATGATTAATTTTCCTTCACCTATAACTCTAAAAGTCCAGTTGGGGGTACGGTAGCTGAAGATGTGATATACAATATGAATTAATGAAAATTTAGCTAGCCAAATTATTTTAATGATTTCAAATTAAACTAATTGTCTTTCCTCTCCATTTTGACAATCCAACTGGTGAAGTAAATGGATGCCTTTCTTTTCTGCCTCCCTCTTTACTGTCTCAATCCTTGATGCCTGGAAATGTGTAAAAAAAATAACTCATAATAGGTTGTTGAAACAAACCATTATTTTTATTCAAGGTGTGGTTCAAAGCAATGGAAATGCTACACAAACAAGAAATGGCTAGAAATTAGTAAGAGCTAATAACAACCATTCATTTATATTACAATGTACTTGCTAAATTATTTTTTAAAAGGATTTCTAAGTATTTACAGGATACATAATTTTCAGAAGTTTGTATTGCAATTACATCCAATGACACGACTTCTTTCTTATAATTGTTATAAAATAAAAAATTTCAAGGTGGTATTGATTATTATTATTATATAATAAATGTTTTAACATTTTAACTTCTGATTTCTAGCATATCTTCCTTGTATGATAATTTAACCCTTGTCTGTGGTTATAGATATGTTAAGAATCCATTTATAATTTCAATGTGTTTCTTAATCAGGTAATCAAGAAGGCTTTATCCTGAGTTATTTTCTGAATATTTTATAAGGTAGTTTACAGAACCTCTCCTGTTATATATCTGAATTCAGATTTTTTGGCAAAACACCATAATGAACAGTGCTCCCCTTTGGGAAAATTACAGTAGTAGAATAAATTAATACTATTCTGAAGTATTATAGTTATATTTTTACATTTTTTTTCTGTTGAAATATAAAGTTGATGCTATCTTTTGGTATTTTTAAGTTTCATATATTTGGTTTTGAACTTCACTTGAACTGTTTTTCTTGCTTATTTTAATTTCTTTTTTTTTTTTTTTTTGGTTTTTCAAGACAGGGTTTCCTCTGTGTAGCCCTGGCTGTCCTGGAACTCACTCTGTAGACCAGGCTGGCCTTGAACTCAGAAATCCGCCTGCCTCTGCCTCCCAAGTGCTGGGATTAAAGGCGTGCGACACCACCGCCCGGCCAATTTTAATTTCTTTTTTTTTTTTTTTTTTTTTTGACTTTTCTGCATTTATTAATAAAATAAGTAGTGCTTTATGTTTTTTTTTTTTATTAACCTCTCTTTGTTAGAGTGTACCACTTTTTTTTTTTCTTTTTTTTATTTTTTTTTATTTTCAGCAAATCAAAAAAATTAAAAAGCATTCAAACAGAATAAAATGAAATAAACAAACAAGCAAAATACCAAGGGTCAGATATACTTATACAAGAATTCTATAGGCCTTCAAACAAGCAACACTTTTTGAGTTATGTTTAAAAAAATTCAGAACCACATAGCTCCTTCACAAAGCAATAATATTGAAATAGTGAAATCAAGTGTAGACCAACAAAAATATATAAATTATAGTCAATATCCCTCATGAATATACATACAAAAATTCTCATTGAAGTAGTTGCAAACTGAATACAAGAGATATAAAAAAAAAAATATTCCATGAATAACTGAACAACTGTTTTTTTTTTGAAGACCGTACTCCATATACAGGCTGCATGTTTTGGATAGCCCCCACTCCAGATGTTTGAGACCTACATGAAAACCAAGCTGCACATTTACAACATATGTGCAGGGAGGCCTAGGTCAACCCATGGAGGTAGATCTGTGTAGACTAGGTATGCTCCACGGTTGGTGATTCAGTCTCTGAGAGCTCCAAGGATTAAAATATACTTATCTACTTTTTTCCTTTCTGTTTCTTCCCTCAGATCTCTCAGATATATCCCTCCCTTTGCTTCCTCTCAGATTTATGGCATCATTTTCTTTAGGTATTATTGCTACACATGCAAGCACACACACACACACATACACACACACACACACAAACACACAGACACACATAAACACACACACACACACATAACTTGCTCTGTTTGTTTAGTCTGACTTGTATATGTATATATATATATTATATATATATAATTTCAGGGTTGACTACTTGGTATTTGCTAATCAATTAGGGGCTCATCTCTAGGAAGGACTATTTCTCTCACTTTTAGCATTCCTTAGTTGCATGATGTTCTTTATCTTTGGGTGAGATAGCAGAAATAGATTATGATACAGAAGATCAGAAAGTTGCTGACTCTGTGTCTGTAAGAAATGATGGGAAATCACCTATGATACCACAAAAATATGTCTGCCTATAAAAGACCCAAAGAAGTACAGCACCAGGAGACATACAATATGGAAGGGCAAAATAATAGAGTTTTTGCTATTTCTCTTCTTTAGAGGAAAAAAATGTGGGGCAAAACCAAAAGACATTGGAAACCAGGAGTGTAAACCATGAGTGCTATATTTACAGTAAATCTTTCTATAGATTTCAATCAGATGGGGAAATAATATGTTCTTTTACTAATTTGATTTTAAAAGTGGAAATTAAGTATCTGCCAAATGCATTTTTAAAGTTCTGATGAACAGTTTTTTGATGTTGAACTCAGGGAGTGGTTCATTTAGAAAGGGAATTTATTTCATATAATAAACTTTATTAATGAATTGTCAACTGATAACAAGTTTCTGTTTCTTGGTAACAAAGAAATTGTGACAGTATAAATTATTTCACAATCATAAACAGATGATAATACTAATAAAATAAATCTAGGAAGAAGAGAGACCTAACAATTTTATGTTACTGGCTGCAGGGTCCTGGAGGTCTGTAGTAGCATGAGACACTCATGTCCTTCCACCTTTCTGTTCGGTCTTCTCACCACTTTGTCTCTGAGGAACTGGCCATCAGTAGTAGCCACAGTCTGATTCCCTGGACTTATGAAGTAACAAATTTTCCAACACCATGAATGCATTGGACCTAAATTTTTCATTTTATGCCTCATTTACTTATTTTGTGTACAAAAAAAATTTCTGCTATCTTTTGTTAAGAATTTTCTGAATTGAAATCTTTACTCTGACACTTTGCACACATGATTCCACTTAATCTTTAAAATTGTTTTGTGATTGACACATGATTAACATCCTGTGTGCTGGGAGACATGTAATGTATACAGCAGATGATTAAAAATCCATTAATCTTTGGTAGGAATTAATGTGGTAATTTGGTAAGAATTAATAATGTGGAGATTATATACATGTAAGTTTATGTTTACTTATGTATATGTAAGTTTATTTATACACAGAAACATATTTATACACACATGGTAACCTATGTAGTACAATAACACATATATGTATGACCAGACCCGAGGGTCCAGTTATTCATGGGTTTCAAGAGTAGACCTCACCTGAAAGGAACATGGGCAAGAGAGAGAAGGGAGGACCAAGCACGGAGCCTTGTCAAGTTCTCACTTTAATGTGGAAGCAACTTACAGATAAATTCTGGGCAAAGGAGGAAGGGAACAAGGAAGGGGGTGGGAGTCCCTGCCCAGGGCCATCCCACAGTCTCAACCAGCTTCCAGGAAATGCCAGACATTCCTTAAATTCCTGAGACCTGAGACCCAAGAACCTTCTTTCTCAACCTGGTGCTGACTAGGCCTCCCAGAACAGCAGGTAGCCTCCTGGGCTTGGCTCCCGACATATGCATATTCAAAATATTTGTAAATCAAAGATACATTTCTACGTAAATAATAGTATTTAAAAAGTTAAAGCAGTATACAGCTGTGGTGGCATATGTATTAAGTCTCAGCACTAGGGTAACAGAAGAAGGTAGATTTCTGAATTTGAAATCAGCCTTGTCAACATTGCAAGCTCTAGACCATCCAGGACTACAAAGTGAGTTTCTATGAAACACACATGCGTGTGCGCACACATGCACACACACATACACACACACATAAACACAGATACACACTTGCATGCACACAGTCTGCACATTGCAGACAAACACGCACACAAACACACCCAGATACAGAGCTGAAGCATAAATATTTTAGATTTTTAAAGATTTAATATTATTGTACATATACTTATGATGTGCAGGATGGTGTGAATAGGACTCTGTGCAAACACGGAGGTCAGAAGACAACTTCTTGGAACCCTTGTCTACCTTCCACCTTTCAATGGTTTCTGAGATTCACCTTAGCTTGCCAGACATGCCAAGCTAGAGCCTTCATCTGCTAAACTGTCTTGCCAGCCTTATCTGAGTCATTTTTAATGGAAGCAGTGAACTCTTAGCTGTGATTATTCAGCACTGGTTCTCACACTTTGAGTTACAGCTTGTTTTAATAGATTCTTTTTCCTATTATATCAACTGAAAATATGTATGTTTCACATTTTAATCTTTATATACTTTTAATTTATTATACAAAACCAAAATGAATATCTGACATCGACAGTGTTTGTAATTCATATAAGTAAAATATGATAAAAATACATTTGTGAAGTAAGGGCTAAAAGAATGCTATTGTTACAAGAGTGAAATTGACTATAGGTTAACTTGCTTCTCTAAGCCATATAAAATGATTAAAACATGAATGTAGCGAACTTATTTGGTATTTCTGACATTCACCCTGTATTTCCTTTTATACGAATATCAAGTAACTACTGCTTAAAAATCTATTGTACAATTTATTTGTGTAAAGACACTAAAGCATAAACTGTCTCATTTATAAAAGAAACCATTTTAAAGTTTTCTTTTAAAAGAATAAATAAGTAAATATATTACTTTTCTTTGCAATATGAAAATAATATCAAATAGAGAACAATCAGAATAGAAAAATAAAATAGTATTTGTTATTACTTACTTTCATAATGAATCTTGAATCCATTATTGGAACGGCTATTGTCTGTTGTAAATAGTAGGTATATAAAGTTACTACTGCTGAACAGAAACTGTGGTACTTGTGTGCCATTGTATGACCGAGCAAGGGTGACAGAAGATTTGGTCCATCATGAACTTCCAGAACATCATAATTTAGTTCAGTCTGAAATCTAGGATGAAGAGGCACAATTGGAAATATATTAGAACAAATATGCAGAAATTAGACCTTAGTATTTAGATAATCCTCTATTAAGGGTTACTTTTGAACCACACTTACTATATCATACTTTATCTAGTGCCTATGATATCATTGAAAGAGTCATCTGTCCTAAATATCAGGATCTTATGTCAGGGAATTATCAGTCAGAAGTATGTACTCATAAGAAAAGTATCTGCTGAGTATTATATGGCATGCTTAGCAAATAATGTAAATAAAAACCCTATTCTTGAAGTAGGTATTTCTCAGCTCATTTTTACTTGCTAGCTTTAATTCTATGTAAAACTATACTCTTTTATATGTATTATAACATACATATAAAATACATATAACATACATATTCTTACATTTCAAATCTAGACTCTGCCCATATAAACTGAAAAAAATTACATAGTGCTTTAAAGATCTTTAAATTTTATTTTCATCTTTACTATATGTGTCAGCATGTGGGATTGTGCATATCAGTGAAGTGCCTACAGAGAGTGGACACGGACATTGGTCCCCTGAAGCTGAGTTAATGAAAATAAATAATATAAAAATATATAATAATAAAATATATAATAATAATAAAAATAAAAATAATAAAAAATTTTTAGTTACAAAATCACAAAATATATTTGAAACTGAATGTCTTAAGAATTAATATGAAGATTCACAGCTTTTCAAAGACCGTTCTAATGTTATATAAGTTTATTATAATGTGTAGACTATGCCTATTTAATTTGGTTGTGTAATGTTTCTACTTATTTATCTTTTAGTAATAAATTTAATTTAAAAATTTCATCTGAATATACATTTTCTCATGGGAAATAGAAAACAAATGTCAAAGCTATATTAAAGTCATGGTCATTAATGCAAAAATCTTCTATAAAATATGGACATAGGAGAGTATTCTAGGGGCTATAATAAGCATATTGCCTCTATTATGTTATAATGTTATTCAATATCCAACATTATAATGAATTCCATTATTACCTATCCTAACTAAAACATTATTTTTTAAAGATACCACTAGAAAGAGAATAAGACTTATTTTCAAAGAATTAAGTAGGTGTTAGGTATTTCTCAATGCTTTCTCAACATCATCTTTAAAGAAAAACAGAGCATTGACACAGTTAAGGTCAAAATACATGGAAGTATGTGTTTAAAATCTGCACGTTTGATTCCAAGTCAAGATTTAATATCTCTAATATAAAGTATAAAAGCTGTTTGCTCAATAACTTCAAGAACTTGCTTATCCATCTGTTGTCAAATTACTTCTATTTTTTTTTTTTTTTTTTTTTTTTTTTTTGGCTTTTTGAGACAGGGTTTCTCTGTAAAATTACTTCTATTATTAAAATGGACAGCCATTACAAGGTGATCATACAAAAGGCAAAGCTTTTCTGAAAAGGAACATGGAATATTTTAAATACTCAAGAATTTTCAAGAAGAAGAAAATTAAAGCTGTTTTACATGTATTTTCTTCAAATAGTTTCCAGTGAGAAAGCTCTGCATGTGAAGGCAATTGTCATACAGCCCTACTATCCAATATGGATCCTCAGGACACACATGTAGAATCAGAGCATCAGCTTCACCCGGTTATCCTCTGACATTCATACATGCACCCCCCACCACCTGCACAAAACATGTTTAATGTGATTTTTTAAAAAGTCTTTTATACTTTCTTGTGCATGAAGAAAGAAGAGACAGAGGGATTGATTCCCACAAAGAACATTACAGGATGTATCTGTGGAGAATGTTGGAAAGAAAACTATTAACACAACCGTGTTCTTGTCAGTCTGAAACACTGAGGAGCTCAGTGACAGGACTCTAAGGCAGTCTAACAGCTGTACGGTCATAATTTTGATAGTTTTCCTGAGTCAGACCTGAAAATGCAGCAACTACAGGCATGTCAACTCGTTCCAACATGCAAAACTGTCTTGACTTAAAAATGTACACTCTAGGCTATACATGGTAGTACTAAGAGAAGACTAGAATTCAAGATGACACTGGCCTACACAGTAAGTCTGAACTAGATTGAGCTATATATTTGTATAATATACTACTGAAAAACTAAATAAAATGGTGGATTTAAATATACATACATACATACATACATATATATATATATATATATATATATATATATATATATATATAAAATATGTATATAACTTTTATGTGCTAAATTATGCCCTATGAATCTACATGTTGAAATGTTAACCCTTAGCACATGAGAATGTTATGATGTATAATAATCTTTAAAGCAGAAATTAAGATAAAATAAGATCATGAAACTAGATATTAATCGAACATGACCTTATATATGTGAAAAGGATGGTAAGACTCAGGAACACATGAGCGGGGGAGAGGGAAGGAGAGAGAGAGAGAGAGAGAGAGAGAGAGAGAGGACAGATAGAGAGAAAGAATAGACAGAGACAGACAGAGAAACAGAAACAGAGATAAAGGGGCAAAGAGAGACACACAGAGTCAGAGACAGAGAAAGAGAAAGACAGTGAGAGGGACAGGGAAACAACAATATCATGTAAAGTTGCCTAGAAGACAAAACCAAAGAAACCAGAAAAACAAACCTTTGGAGTCTTTGATCTCAGACTCCAGGTTGATAAAATTTTAGGAATATAAAGCTCTGCTGTATAAACCATAGCACTTTAAACTGAGTGTCCTACCCATCAAAAATCAAGATTTAATTCCATGTGAAAGTAAAAAAGCACACTCGTTTTAGTTAATCAATTCTGCTTTTGTGTTTAATAAATGATAAAGTCTAATGTATTACAAAAGTCCTTTTAAAGTAAGTTTCTACATGACTGATCAACAGTGAATATTTCATTTGTTTACCAAGTATGTCTAAAGTTAGATTATATATATATATTCCTAACATGTATGTGTGTTTGTGTGTGTGTATGGGTGTAGCTAAGGTCATATAAAACTTTCAGCAAATGGAGGGTCATCAGGGGAAAATGATGAATATATCCTGGGTATACTTGGGTAATTATATGATATTAACTGTAAGTGTATTACATCAGGAGATGGTATTGAATTTTTTTATAGGATCTTTGTTCTTAGAAATCTAGCAGAAATGAATTCACGAGCCCTTAAAAACAAAGGACAACTAAACTCATTAAAGGTCATATATTTGTATCTCAGTATTGTGCATATGTACAGAAGAAATGGTCATGCATTACTTAACAGTAAAATTATAGCAATAAACAAAAAATTAACTTGAGAACTGACTGAAAGGTCAAAAGTGGATAGAACTTCTTAAGTATTCAAGAAAAGCAAGTGACTATCTAATAAAATTACTTATTGATGTAGTAAGGGAAATGGTGAATGCTAACTATAACACCTATTCATTTCATTACAAGATAGAAAAAATATTTGCAGAGACCTTTCAAATGTAATTTTGATAGAGTGTCCAGGTTCAGCTTCAATCACCCACTCACAATTCAAAGAGTCTTTGTAGTATCCTGGCCATCCTGGTGAGAGAATTACTCCACTTGGCGCTGAAAAGTGGCCACCACATGGAGCTGAAAGATGAAACCAGAGAGCAATAAGGATAGACTTTTCATATATATATATATATATCTGATATATGAATATATATATTTTTAGTCTCAATTATCTATCATCTATTGATCTGTTATTCTTCTACCATTTATCTATTGTCAATCTTATCAATCTATATGTCATCTATTTATCATTTATCTATCATCCATAAGTATATTATCTATCTATCTATCTACTATCTATCTATCTATCTATCTATCTATCTATCTATCTATCTATCTATCTCTATCTTCATCTATTATCTTTATCTATCTATCATCTATCTATCCATTATCTATCTATCATCTACTAATCTATCTATCTTCTATCTATCTATCTATCTATCTATCTATTGTATCTACCTAGTGAGACAGGTTCTTGATATTAAGCCTATGCTGTCACAGTGTTCACCATGAGGCCCAGGTTTAAACAACTCACCACAATCGCTTGCTTTGCATCTGAAGTACTGAGATGATTGAACTCCCATATAAACTCCAACTATGATTTAAATGAATCTCTTAACATGTCCATTAAGTGGTAATTAATACTACTTTTAAATGTAAAGATTCATGTAATTAATTCTCTCTGTGATTAAAAGATCTTCCTAAGAGATCATATACTTGTAAAATTGTGACACAGCTACGCTTTGCAAGTCACTTCTAGTAGTCATCCTCAAGTCATCAGATAATTTTTCTCTACATCCTTATGTGAATTCACATTCTTCATCTTCAGCTTGAAATGATATATAAATTGTCAGTTTTGGTTCCCTATTTTTTTCTTATGTTATCAATTGTCTGTACTGTGATTGTCTTTTATTCAGGTCATATTATAGTTACACAGTGATTTGCAAGAGGATGGCATTTAGGTCATATTTTAGAATTCCTAATCCCCAGATGGTAGAGCTGTATAGGAGGTTTAGAAGATGTGCTTTGTTGTATGGGTACACCTTTGAGGTTTCAAAAGTCCTAACCATCTCCAGTCTCTCTGTCTCTCTGTTCTCTGTGTCGTTTGTCTGTCCTCTCTCTCTCTGTCTGTCTCTCTGTTCTCTCTCTCTGTTTTTGTGAATCAGGTTGTGACTCTGAGCTGTTGCTCCAGCACAATGCCTACTGCCATGCTTCCTGCCATGATGGTCATGAACTCTAACTAACCCTCTAAAATTGTAAGCCCCAAATAAACTCTTTGTATTACATAAGTTGTCTTGGTTATGATATTGTATACAGTAATAGAAAAGTAAGTGTAATCATCATGAGTTCCTTCTCTATTGCTATTCCTCCCCTGTTATTTGATGTTTTGATTTGGTTCAACTGCCAAATATGTGCTTTACATTTTGGAGTTATCAGGCCATCATTTTCCAAACATGTATGTTGATCTGTTTTTGTTTACATTACATTAAAACTTCTACTTAACTATAGTTAATATTATATTTTATTCTCTGCTTTCCTTAAACTCAAGAACAACTGAAACCACAAAGAGAGCCTTGTTGGGATATTGAACATAAACTTCCCATTGTATAAATGCATAAACAAACTTGTGGAGAGAAGACATGACTAAAGTTATACAAGCTGGAAAATAATCTCAAATCACTTCCTAAAAGTTAGTGCTATATTGTCTTTACTGAATTGGTCAATGATACGATATATATAGTAGTATAAAACAGAAAGCCTGACAAAGTTCTTTTTTGTTTACCTCTTATTCCCACATCCAAACCATCCTGAAACCTACTCTCCATTTTGCAACTATGTCTCCCATCTTAGTTCAAATTATCACAATCTCATTCCAGGAATATCCATGTACAGCCCTTAGAAAACACATCCTTAACTTTTGCGCGCACAGAGACTATCATCTATGACATAGCTAGATGTAAACTGAGTAAGAAAAAAAATTCTCATAAAACACCCAACTTGAGAAAGTTGTCATTACTTTGAAGCTTATGAGACATGGTCGGTAGTGGTCCAGGTGAGCTTCACATATGTCAGCTATAGTCATAGCCCCCTTGCTCTGAAATTATAGGCATAAGCAATCCCATTAGGCTTGAGTGAAGTATTTTCTAGATGAAATTATAAAACATGCTAATTGTATGAGAATGCTCATTAATCAACCAAATCCTATTCTTTGATTTCCAACATTGTTTCCTAAAAGCTTTCCAAGGCAATCATTGTCATGAGGATTACATATTCTTAAAGTTTGGATGACATATAAATTAGTTTCTCTCAGTGTTGTTATATGTTTTAAATATGAACCTATATGCACAATAGTCACATAAGTTAACATGATTTAAAATATAGTACTATTTTATTTAGAGAAGTTAGAGACTACGCGGAGCATGTTTGGCAGAACCATTTATTACTTCATCAATTCATGTCATTCTAGGAAAGCATTTATGCATCTAGTCATTAAATGAGGTAATGAGTCATATAATTAGTTATTGTGGAAGGGCCAAAGATGGTTAAAAACTAAAGCATTAAGGTGCCCTTTTTTGATCCATCCATCCAAAGAAGGAAGGAAAGAGATGGGTGAATTCTTTAAAAACAATCAAAACAGGAATGTCTCTTATGCCTGCTGAAAGCTCAGTCTTGAGTAGAGGCATCACTCAATGTGGTCCTATAAAGATTATCAAATATACTATATATAACTAGTATACTATATATCCAAAACGTCTGTAGAAGTGCAGAAGACCAGAAACTTTCACTAAGAAGAGAGGAGTTTGCTCAGATGGGTCAGTCAAGAAAAGACTCTTGATCTGAGGGGCTGTCTAGTGAATGCTAGGATAAAGAAGCTGCAGAGCAGCAAAAGCAAAGACACCAGAGTACACAGGCAAAAAGGAAGACTGGAACACTGAAGAAAACAAGGAAACTTAGCAGAGCAGTCAGATTGAAAGCAGCTAAGAGGCAGAGAATTAACTGAATTCAACCACTACTCGTAACGTTGAAAATGTTAATAAGGCTCCTGTCAGCAAGCACTTTGTGGCATCCTCAATAGTGTTTGGATCTGGAGTCTGTACATGGGATGGATCCCCAAGGGGCAAGTCTCTGGATGGCCTTTTTTCAGTCTCTGCTCCACATTTTGTCTCCATATTTCCTCCCTTGAGATTTTCTTCCCCTTTCTAAGAAGGATTGAAGAATCTATACTTTGGTCTTCCTTCTTGAGCTTCATGTGGTCTGTGAATTGTATCTTGAGTATTGTGAGCTTTTGGGTAAATATCTACTTATCAGTGAGTGCATACCATATGTGTTTTGTGACTGGGTTACCTCATTCAGGATGGTATTTTCTAGCTCCATCCATTTGCCTAAGAATTTCATGAAGTCATTGTTTTTAATAGCTGAGTAGTAATCCATTGTGTAAATGTACCACATTTTCTGTATCCATTCCTCTGTTGAAGGACATCTGGGTTCTTTCCACCTTCTGGCTATTACAAATAAGACTGCTATGAACATAGTGGAGCATGTGTCCTTGTTATATGTTGGAACATCTTTTGGGTATACTCCCAGGAGTGGTATAGCTGGGTCTTCGGGTAATACTATGTCCAATTTTCTGAGGAACTGCCAATCGATTTCCAGAGTGATTGTACCAGCTTACAATCCCACCAACAATGGAGGAGTGTTCCTCTTTCTCCACATCCTAGCCAGCATCTGCTGTCACCTGAGTTTTTGATCTTAGCCATTCTAACTGGTGTGAGGTGGAATCTCAGGGTTGTTTTGATTTGTATTTCCCTAATGACTAAGGATGTTGAACATTTCTTTAGGTACTTTTCAGCCATTTGGTATTCCTCAGTTGAAAATTCTCTATTTAGCTCTATACCCCATTTTTTTTTAATAGGGGTATTTGGTTCTCTAGAGTCTAACTTCTTGAGTCTTTTTGATATATTGGATATTAGCCCTCTATCAGATGTAGGATTGCTAAACATCTTTTGCCAATCTGTTGGCTGCCATTTCGTCCTATTGACAGTGTCCTTTGCCTCACAGAACCTTTGCAATTTTATGAGGTCTCATTTGTCTATTGTTGATCTTAAAGCATAAGCCATTGGTGTTCGGTTCAGGAATTTTTCCCTTGTGCCCATGTGTTGAGGCTTTTCCCTACTTTCTCTTCTATTAGTTTCAGGTATCTGGTTTTATGTGAGGTCCTTTATCCATTTGGACTTGAGCTTTATATACAAGGCAATAAGAATGGATAGATTTGCATTCTTTTACATGCTGACCTCCAATAGAACCAGTACCATTTGTTTAAAATGCTGTCTTTTTCCACTGGATGGTTTTAGCTCCTTTGACAAAGATCAAGTGACAATAGGTGTGTGGGTTCATTTCTGGGTCTTCAATTCTGTTCCATTAATCTATCTTCCTGTCTCTGTACCAATACCATACAGGTTTTTTTTTTTTTGTTTTTTTTTTTAATCCTATTGCTCTGTAAGTGCTTACTGACAGGGGATTGATATAGCAGTCTCCTGAGAGGCTCCACCAGAGCCTGACAAATACAGAGGCAAATGCTCACAGCCAACCATTGAACTGAGCACAGGGTCCCCAATGGAGGAGTTAGAGAAAGAACTGAAGGAGCTGAAAGAGTTTGCAACACCATAGAAAAAGCAACAGTATCAACCAACCAGACCTCCCACCCCTGAGTTCCCAGGGACAAAACTACCAACCAGAGTATGCATGAAAGACCCATGTCTCCATCTGCATATGTAGCAGAGGATGGCCTTGTGGGACATCAATGGAAGGAGAGGCCTTAGGTTGGTACTGTGAAGCCTCAATGCCCAGTGTAGGGGAATGCCAGGTCTGCCAGGTATGGGAGGTGGGAGTGGGTGGGAGAGCACTCTCAAAGAAGCAGGGGGAGGGGGGATGGAATAGGAGGTTTCTGGAGGAGAAACCAGGAAAGCAATTAACATTTGAAATGTAAATAAAAAATGAAAATATAAATAAAAAGAAACTGTTAATTAAGTAGATTGCATTTATATGAAAAGTTAAATGCAGCATGAGTGATAATATGGAAAGAAAAGCAATTAGTTGTTTAAACATTACAATTTGATGTATCAAACTTATAAAAATAGAATATTATCTAGTATTCTCTTTATATAAAATTAATTTTAATTTCCACTTAATGTCATTTGACCTAATCTGAGCAATATCAATGAAATAACAAAATTTAGATACTTGTTATTTTCTCCAAAAGCTTGAAATAAATAGAATTGTTGATACTTCAGAAATAGGAATACATTTTATATCTAAAGTAGTTCTGTACATATACCTTACATTTAAAGTTATAAACTGAAGAAAAGAATACCAAACACAGGTATTGATAAAATTGATAAAAATCTTCTGAAATACTTAGCAGGAAAGAAGCTAAAAGCCTAAGGAGGGATTTTTGAAATCCTACTCATTAATAAAACTATTCCCTTCTTCATTCAATCATACATTTTATGCAACACACAAATAACTTAAAATTGTTTCTATATGTCAAGTGGTATGCTAAAATGCCTCATGCATCAAAGAAAATGCATATCTCTCTAATACCAGCTTCATTGATTGTGGTGCCACTGATGGCAGAAACAGAATATTGCTGTTCTTCCTCCATTTTGGGGGAGCTATATAGCAAGGCAGCGTGGGTGTGGAGACAGGCATAGGGAAGAGAAGAAGAAAAAAACACACTGAAAAGAAAAGCTGGAGAGATAGTTCAGTTGGTAGTACTGTGTATGAGTAGCAACTATGAAAACCTGGAATCAATCTGAAACATTGTACAATCTGTATATACTGATGTGATTCTGTAATACCAGCACATGAAAGGTAGAGTCTTGTCAGTGAGAAAATTAAGTTTATCTTTAGATACATAGTTATTTAAGGCTTATCTGAATAGAACAGGGGGAGAGAGAGAGAGAGAGAGAGAGAGAGAGCTTTTATTTTGAATAACTATAAATATAAAGATTATAAATAATTTATGCATTATCATTCAAGGATTTGAAAATAAGTATCCTGAGTATAAAATATTGTTTCTTCACATTTTTCATAAAGATGCTACATTTCTGTATATTTTCAAAAGATCAGAAACAGACAACATTCAAAATAATTAATTCTATGAAAAAATATGCTCATGTTAGAGGATATATAGGACTCATAGAAGATATTCAATTGAATCTATTAAATATGAATCAGAGTTTTTCAGTAGAGAAGAGATGAAGGATATTGGAAATGAAGTAACAGCATGTGTGAAGTTGTACATGGTTGAGTAAGTATAACTTATTTAAATAATACCAAATAGCTTTTTAAGACCATGAAGAGATGGGAGATGACGAAACTGAGTGCATTAGAAACATATCTAGAAGATTAAATTACTGAAAGCAAAGCATAAACAATTGAAAAAATGTATGGTAAAATTGAGGTTTTCATTTGAATATATCATACATGTACAGTGCATTTGGAACTTCTGAGATCAGCAACATTAGTTTTAAAAAATAAGAAAGGCTTAATCAGAATCTGACACAAGGCTATTACAGGAATGAGCTGAATGAGGTAGTTAGAAAGTAAAGTCAAAAATATTTACTGATGACACAATGTAACATAAAAATGCAAAAGAACCAAAATTGGTCCTTAAACCTTTGGCATATAAACAGGATGGATGCTGACTTCATTTTAAAACAATGGGCTACTCCAAAAACACAGGAGTTAAACATAAAAATCTAAGACCACTTAGTGCTAAACTTGGAGAGTGTGCTGGCTAGTGTTATATCAACTTGACACAAGCTATAATCATCTAAGAGGAGGGAACCTCAAGTGAGTAAATCTCTTTTAAGTTTAAGCTATAGGTAAACCTACAGAGCATATTCTTAATTAGTGATTAACGGGAGAGTGCCCAGTTCTGAAGTAGAAATTTCTGGATTATTTAAAGATACAGTTGTGTCCTCTGATGATTTTCTGGAAACTGTCTTATGAGAGAATGTTTTTGCAGAAACAGACATGTGGAAGGATATTTTGCTAAGAATAGACACATGAGTTTTTCTGAGAGCAGCCTGGAAAAAGGATATGTGATATTTTGCTAGAGCAGGTGCTTGAGAGAACATGTGTACAACATACAGTGTACAATACTGGATGGTATTGGTTTATTTTGTCACTCTTTGTTGGTCTTCATTGGGCTTTGATGATGCTGGTCTTTGCTGATGATGCTGTTTAGTATTGGTTCACCTTGTCTTTTTTGCTGATCATTGTTTGCCATGACTTTATAGACAGAAACCCACCAATGAACTTCTAGTGGTTTTCCAGCAGCTTCTTGCTACTTCCATGGACTCAGGATGATTGGCAGAGCCTTGCAGTTTCTAGTGGATCAATCTGCTATTACTGATTTATTTACTTATTGTGTTTGCAAGTTCTGCCATTGCTGATTCCTAAATGGTGTTTGTGAGTGGATCAAGCTGTAGGAGGAGCTGAGGTGGGAGGAGTTAGGAGAGGAAGAGGAAAAGGAAGAGGAGGAGTTAGGAGAGGCAGAGAGAAAGGAAGAAGAGGAGCGAGAAAGGGCAGAGATGTAGGAGCAATGGAGACTGATGTTAACGTGTCTGTAGCAGTCAAAGGTAGTTGGTATACTTAGGTTGGATATTGGCTTACACTTCTGATTGTATGGGTATCTTGTTACTGATAATTGCCAAATATATAAGCTTTGATTAATCTATAAGAATTAGAGTCTCATTCTCTTACTGGGCCCGCATGGATGACGGAATGGTCTCGGCAATGACCTGCCTTGCGGAGACAGCGTGGAAGACTGGCAGAGCCATCTCTCACGCTGGCATCTAGTGGGTGGCAGGGTTGGTGTTTCTGGCAGCCAGTTCTAGCTGCAGCACGCTCGTGGCCTCCAGCAAAGAAACATGGCGGTTGGACTAGGTAGAGAGGCTGCAGTTTAGATAGTTGGATGAGCCAGAGGCCGTTTCTAAATAATTACTACAACATCAAGCTGCCATGTGAACTGAACTGCTAATATCCTGCCAAGGCAGACTGGATTTGCTCCAAAGAAATATTTCTAGATAGGTCCACATTCGCCTTTGCTTTATTAACCTTTCCTTCTCACTATCTCTGCTGGGTGGTATGCTAGAAGGGATGTTAAAGCATTTAAGAAATCTTATGAAAAGTAAGATTTGAAAAATCTAAGTGTACAAAGTGTGGGTGGTATCACCTCTGGACTGGCCGTCTGGATTCTGTAAGGAAGCCAGCAGAGCAAGCCATGAGGATCAAGCCAGTGAAAGGCTCTCCCACCTCCAGTTTCCTGCCCTGACTTTCTTCTGTGATGAGCAATGATAAGAAATGTAAGCCAAATAAACCTTTCCTCTTCAACTTGCTTTTGGTCAGGATATTTCATCATAGCAATATAAGTCTAACTAGGACAGAGAATGTGTGAAATATTAAGAAATAGAAAATGAAATATGCATTCTTTCCATAGGAATCATGACTATCACAGGCTATTTTGTAGCTTTAATGTTGGTAGAATGCAGAAAGAAGAGGTGAAAATTTAGAAAAATGGAGGGGATTAATACATAGACCTTGGTAAATGGTTTTATAGAAGATAAATATTAGCCAGTAGTCATTATATCGAAACATTTAGGATGAACTGTTTGTTGGGGTTTTTCTTGCTCCTAAGTGTGTAAATTAAGAAACTAGTAACTATTAAAATTATTTCCTAGGTTTTACAAAACATAAATAGTGTCGTTACATGTGATCTTGACAATTTCAGTTTAGGTATGTTTTAGAAAGATTTCTTTCTTATTTAAGCAGCCCCATGCCTGCCTCTTTTGACTTGGAACTTTAGAAACTATAAATGCTCTCTAGGATTAAGATATAAATTTTCCTGTAGTCAAACAGATTCTCACAGTTTTTACAATCCAGGAATTATGTCTCTCCTCTCAAATGTCATCAACAGTCCTTTGCCTAATCTCAGTGGGAGAATAGGAAAGGATCTCATTAAATTGCAGTTAGAACACAAATGTACTAACCACATTGGGTGCTTTTCTGTTTACCCTCCCCAGTGGTTTTATACAAGTTTGCACTCTTCTTCAAAAATCTTGCCTCTCTTTCAGAGCAGTTTATTTCAATCTCCCCTATCATGATAATCCTGAATAGCCTTATAAAATAAGTTATAGTATATTTACTTATCCAAAAGTAATTTTTGTTTTCTCTGTTTTCTAACGTAAAGATAAGAAAAATACCACAGAATATATGATTTGATATGAATCTCAGGCAGGCACAAGTCATTGTAGATTTAGATTCAAATTAAAATCTTTCAATTACAGGCTAGGAACTACATTTTAATTTATTATCTTAATTTTTCCAAGAAAAAATTATGTAGGCAATGCTTACTCTCTTTACTATAGCTTTATGGAGACAGAGACTGATGAAAATCTAGGCTAGACTATTGAGTACAAAGATTTTTAAACATAACTTGAAGATTCCAAACACCATGTTAACAACTTTATTGTATTTATTTTCATTTATTTATTTATAAAAATGCATTGTACCTTCTGTTTCTGATAATTTACAATCTGTTAAAACTCTTTAAAATTTTTTTAACATCTGTAATATTTTATCTGCCCAACAGACAAATTTTAATGTTTTTTAAAAATTATTATTATTGCTTTAACTTATGTGTGTGTGTCTTTCTGTGAATGAATATCATGGGTAAGTAGGAGTCTGCAGAAGTCAGAAGATAGTAACGGATCCCCTAGAGACGGAATTATAAGCATTTGTTAGATGCCTGATATGGCTAACTGTTCAGTTAGATCCTCTGGAAGGAGCATCAAGTGCTCTTAACTACTAAGTGTCTCTCTAGTTCTGAGAGAATTTATATAAGGCAAGTAGATGTAGTCAACATCATATATAATAATAAGGGCATATTTGAGCTTAGGGTGAGATTCTGGATATACAATGAAAATAAGACAATATTTCAGATACTGGAAAAAACCACAGACAAACAAATAAGCACACAAACAAACCTCCAGAAGAAGAGCTTGCCAAAGGATAGCTTAAAACATATGTAGAGGTGAGAGAAATCAGGAAGTAAAAAATACTACTGTGAGTGGAGAAAAGTAAATGACACTGTGCTTCTAGTTAATTAGAAGAAAACTTTATATAAATGTTTAGGATATATTTGTAGAAATTATAACATGCAAGTATTATAAAACTGGTGGGTACCCAGGAAGCTTGTTAAAGTATATATGTATAAATCACAAGGCTAGTGTTATAGGACAATCCACAATTCCCAATGTTAAAAAGCTGTATCCTGATCCTTCCGGTTATTTTGCTTGGCCCTCATAGACCTCTTTAAGAATACATAAGCAGACATGGAAAGAAGACCTCATACATATCCTGACTTTATTCTCTACAATTTCTGAAAGAAATGTTGTGGGTATAAATGAAAGAGATGCCCCTTAGGCTCATGTTTTAGAACCCTTAGTCCAAGTTCTTCTTGCTGGTTGGAAAGTTAGAAGAACCTTTAGGAGGTGAAACTTTGCTGGAACAAGAAGGCGTTAGAGGCAAGCTTTGCGGTTTTATAGTCCGGCCATACTTCCTTTTCCCTTTCTTTGACTTCTGATCGCTAATTGGTCCTCCAGCTCCTGATGTCATCTCTTCCCTGCCACAATGAAATTCCCTTCTGGAATATCAAGACAGGATGAACATTTTTTTCTCCTAACATGGTTTCATTAAAATATTTTATCACATGAACAGAAAAGTCAGTAGTAATACAAGGGAAAATTTGGAGATATTAGTGATACAGCTTATTGTCTATACTATTTCCATTTTGCAGTAATGCAAACAGCATGCATATAAGTAATATCAGGGTGACCTAGTTCATTCCTCCAATTTAATTTTTCTAATAAAATTTGTTATTAACTGCATTTAAGTATTGGTTAATTTATTAATGTAACTAAAAAGTAACACACTCAAAATACCCAGCATATTTAAAGACCCACATAAAACTATACTCTTCAAATAGGATTAAGATAAAATTCTCTTTGATAACAGTTCTAAGGAAGTTAGCAGTTTCACAGCAGGAAGTAAAGAAGTAGACAGTTATACTTGATTACTCACAAGGCAATTGGAGATGTAAAGCTGAGTTTACTGATCATAGGTTTAGCAACAATTAATTTAGAAAGCAGGCAGTCCAGCTGTTGGTCAGGGTGATGACCCTTCTGTGAGAGGTACCTCATAAATAACCATCCCCTATCATCATACACTGGTGCTTCTATTCTTTCTGCCTTTCTTTAATTTGCTTTGTATTTGTGGCTCTGGGTAAATGATCATTGGTATATTTAGCCTATTTACATTGGTTGGTGACTCAGTAAAATTACCGCACATTCAAATTTTAAACTATCACGAAACAGGTGAATCTATATTCACAATAGTGAAAGAGTTTGAATGCTCCAGAAATTTGAGTCTTGATTCACTTCTCCTTCAACTTTATGTTCCTTTAATTTCTTTTTCAAATGTCGCCTAGCAAAAGGTAGGAGTTAAACTGTGTCAATGGCTAGGGTAGACCTCCAGACGAAAACTCAGTATTATATAAATGTTAAAAAAATATAAAGAAGGAGTTCATCCTTTAAGAATAATGTGTGCATGCGTGAACACACATTGTATTAGAATTACAAATCAGTTCTGATATATGCATAGAGTTGTTACTCTAATTGCTTCTTCAAAAGAACCCTCTCCACAGAGAATGTGATGTCTGTGCAGAAGGGCTCCCTTCCCTCTGTGGCTAATTGAGATTCAAGAGAAAACCCTTATCTTCAATGAGGAATCTCATCAGTATGCAAGTCTCACCCTGCTTCCAAACAGTTCTCCAGGGACTCCAGTTCCATCCTATTCATTCTAAAAATTTTCTCAGATACCTCACTAGGGAGTGGGAGGAAACATAAACCAGAACAATTCAGAAAGATCTATTCTGAGGGCAAGGAAGTTTTTGCTTGAGTAAGCATTTTATGGAGCATTCTGAAATCATTAGAGCAGACACAAAGCATGGTTTCATTCATTTTTTTTTTCTTCTGACTTCTAATTCAAATATGCACTGTCAAATCCCACTCTTCCTACAAAACAAACATCTTGGGAATAAACTCTAATTTTCACTATTTTATTCTCAAAGCCTTTGCTTACCTTAACCCATTCACCAAAATAACTCTTTATGTTGTGTAGTGAATTGTGCTGTGGGATGATCCCCACTTGCTGATTCTCTGTCCCAGTCTTAGAATAGAACACTGGCAGCCTCCTGCACATTTTATCCCCCGTTTTTTTTGGGGGGTGGGCATGGGGAGGTGCATGGGGAAGAGATAAGGTTTGTATGAAAGAAGTCATGATCCCATAGTCCCCTTTTGGTGGTGGTAGTAGTGGTAGCAAGTATGGGAATGTTTCCTGTCACATTAGAAGAATCAGTGAATCTTTTTGAAAGTCAGAGACTCAAGAAATAGGTCCTTTACTCCTTGATTCCACAATAAACTCTACCATTTATGGGTATTGCTCTGCTTCAGGCTTTTGTGATAAATCTATGATCTCTTCTTGTATTTTATTTATTATGAAGTTAATTCTTTTCTTCAGTTAAGGGACATCTGGGCTGTTTCAGTTTCCTGCTATTGCAAATAAAGTTGCTATGAACATAGTTGAGCAAATGTCCCTGGGGGATGGTAGAACATGTTTTGGGTATACGCCCAGGAGTGCTACACCTAGGGCTTGAGGTAGAAACATTTACAACTTCTGAGAAACTGGCAAGTTGATTTAAAAAGTGGTTGTACAGTTTGTACTTCCACCAGCAATGGAACAGTGTTCCCTGTACTCCTCGCTAGTTTGTGCTGTCCTTTGAGTTTTGATCTTAGCGATTCTGATGGGTACAGTGTATAATCTCAGAATTAGTTAGATTTGCATTTCCCTAATGACTCAGGATGTTGTATATTCCCTTAATTGTTTCTCAAACATTTGAGATTCCTCTTTTGACTATTCTCTGTTAAGCTCTGTACCTATTTTTGGTTGTTAGTGTCTAACTTTTTGAGTTCTTTATATATTTTGGATATTAGCCCTATGTCAGGTTAGAATTGATGAAGACATTTTCTCAATGTGTAGGCTCTCATTTTCTCCTATTGACAGTGTTCTTCCCCTTATAGAATTTTTCAGTTTCATGAGGTCCCATTTGTTAATTGTTAAGTAAAATACATTTTATTTATTTAACAAATAAAATTTGTTTTTTATATGAAGTTTAAATTTCAAAATAAAATAGAGAAATAATTTAGATAAAGAAAATGTGGGGTTTTTTTACACAATGGAATAGTACTCACTATTAAAAATAAAGACATCATGAATTCTGGGGTACCATCCTGAATGAGGTAACCTAGATCCCATAGGACATGCATGGTATGTACTCACTTGTAAGTAGATATTAGCCATAAAGTACAGGATAAACGTGCAACAGTCCATACACCCAAAAAATGCCAAAGAACAAGGTGGTCCCAAGGGAGGATTCTTGAATCTTTCTCAGAAGAGCAAGTAAAATAGATATAGATATTAGAGGTGAATAGAGAGAGAGAGAACTGGTGGGAAAGAGGACTGGAAGGGAAAAGGGGAGGTTAGGTTTAGGGAGATCAGGGAAGAAGTAAACAGAAACCAGCAGTGGGTGGTGAGTGGGACATCTCTAAGCTGTGTCAGAGAGTTGGGATTGAGGGGAGAGGACAGGTAGTCTATGGGGGCTGACTCTAATTGAGTCTCCTAGCAATGGGCTTTATGGCAACTGTAGTGGCCTTGCTGTAGTTAGGCGGGACTCCCAGTGTTGGGATAAGGCACTCAACAAACCTTTTACCCAAATTCCTCCTGCCTACAAGTGTGTGGGTTCAAGGGAGAATAGATGGAGGGAATGGCTCACCAATCACTGTTCCAGTTTGAGACCTATCCCGTGAGCAAGAACCAGTCCCTGACACTGTTTATGATACTCTGCTGTGCTTGCAGACAGGAGCCTAGTATAACTGTCCTCAGAGAGACTCTACCAGCAGCCAAAGGAACCAGATACAGAGGCCCACATCCAAACATTAGATGGAGCTTACGGAGTCTTACGGAAGAGTTGGGGGAAGGATGGAGAGCTCCAGAGAGGATAGAGACTCCATAGGAAGACCAAAAAAGTCAACAAACTTGGACTCTTGGGGGATTCCAATACTGAACCACCAACAAAAGAGCAAGCAGGAGCTGTACCTATACCCATCCCATATATGTAGCAGATGTGCAGCTTGGTCTTCATTCGGGTCCTCCAAAAACTGGAGTGGGGCTGTCCTTGAACCTGTTGTCTGCCTGTGGATCCCCTTCCCCTAACCAGGTGGCCTTGTCTGGTCTCAATGGGAGAGGATATCCTATCCTGCAGTGACTTGATGTATCAGGGTGGGGTGATACCAGGGATTACTCCCCCTTCTCAGAGGGGAAGGGAAGGAAGAAGGAGGAGTGATAGAAAGAGCTGTGAGAAATGTGCAACTGGGAGAAGGAGATGGATGTTGGGATGTAAATTGAATAAATAAAAATAATTAAAAAATAAAAAGAAGCCAATCCCAGGTACTCACTTGAGTTGTGGTTAATCAGAGGGCACTCATATCTCTTAATTGTCAAACTGTTGGGACTACAGGGCTCTGCATATCTCCACCTTGCTAGCTATTTATCATTTTCTTTTGCTATGTTCACTAGTCATGAAAGACATATCTGTGAGTCCAATAAATGAGCACATATATACTTATGTACCTAGAATTTGCTGGTAATTGCAGTCTTTTTTCTCATATGTAACTACATTCTCCATGAGAACGTCTCCTGAAGTGCTTGCATTCTGCTTGCACTATGTGTGAAGGAATTCTTGTTCATTCTTCTACATGGGGGTGAGCAAACCTAACCACTCCATGAATCTAACACAAACAGGAAAGCTAAAGATACATAGGTCTTCTTAGTTCTATAACTTCAGCTTAGATGTATGACAGTGAAATGACTGAAGCTCATTATTGAACAGAAGAGTTGTCTTCTACGTCCAACAAAGGGTCTCTAAACCACTATTGTCTCAATTGTGGGAAAAAAAATCTAACAAGTTTTTTTCTACATACCTAAGGGTCTATGTTAGCAATTAGACAGCACCAGAAACATGGCATTGATTCATCAAATTCACATTTGCTAGTGTTGTTTGTCTTGTTAGAAAGGCTGCAAAGACCACATTGTTTGAAATTATTATGAGACTCAACAAGAGACAATTTTCCATTCACTCAGTTTTTACTAGGCATTTTAATTAAATAACCAGCTTTGAGCCTATATAATTATACAGCTTTTCCAATATATTTCATTAAACGAAATTCTTTTTATCTACAAAGAAGCTCACTGAATATTTTATGCCCTAATTGTATTCAAGAACATGGCCATGTAACTGGAAAGACCAATATTCCATCTAGTTGTAGCTTGCTATAGAATAAAGAGTGCTCTACTGGGTAGAGTAAACGCTGCTAACATTCTATGATGAAATATATATGCATCAGAGCCTTAAGAAATCCAGACAAAAACATAAGAAGCATATATGCTCAGAAAATATGAAAATAATCTACTTCTACATTTAAATTACAAACCTCAATATGTTCCTGTGGTTTGGGTTTTTTGTTGTTGTTGTTGTTTTTGTTTTGTTTTGTTTTTTTAAAACACATGGATGTATCAAGCAGAACTTGATGTCAACACAATGTATCAAGCAAGAAATGTCAGCAAGAAAGTGTTATATAAAGTTTGATACTGGACGAAAATCATTAATATAGTGAACAAAAAAAATTCAAGATAGCTCTAAAACACCCACTCCAGGCAAAAGTAAGCACAACGGTGAGAAAATTGGGAGAAAAGCAACAATGAACCATTGTATTTTCAATGATGTGAAATTTAGTCTTAGATTTAACATGTTTCCCATAAAGAATTATATAACTTTATAATCCAACTATTGAGACAATTTGATTTTTAATCATTGTCTTTGTTTGTTGTTTTCTTGGTTTGATAGGCTACATGATCAAAAACTATTTTGGGGGAGACAAGAATTTGTTTATTTCAGCTTAGTGTTCCATATCATGTTCTGGCAAACGAAGTCCATGGAAGAAACTCAAGGCAATACCATGGAGGCAGAAATTGAAGCAGAAGCTATTGGTTTGGTGAGTGCCGCTTACTGGTTTGTTCCCCTTAGCTTGATCAGACTAGTTTCTTATATTGTCTATACCCATCTATCCAGCTATGGCATCACCCACAGTGAGTTGGATACTCCCCAAATCAACCATCAATCAATATTATTACGGGCATTTTTTAAACTAAGATTCCTTCTTTCCTCGTGGCTCTCGCTTCTGTCAGTTGACATAAAGTTACCCAAATCTGAACTATAAAATATACACATCACATTCTATAAAAGAATTGCAACTAATTTTTAACCAAATGCTTATTTTCATTCTGCAAATTAAGTCTCTCCTGTTTTAGACTTCCAGACTGGGTTCTGAAACCTTCCTTAGTATTAAAATGACATTAACCAATAACTCTAAATCTTCATAGCAAGGAAGTGGGTTTTTTTCTGTGTCTGCAACAGGGATAGAAAAAAGAATTTACATTCAACTGTTTGTTTCTTTAAACAGAAAAGTCAGGGTGACTTAGAACTCACTGATATCTTGAAGAGAACTTTCTTGTTTTATTCTATGTCTCTTGGTATTATGTCCATTTTAATTTCTCTTCAAATACATTGATTGGTTTATTATTGGAATGTACAGAAACAAGTATTTATAAAGTTGGACTACAACTCAACGTAGCTTGAAAAGAAATGTCAAAAATATTGTCTCTGCTTTAAATATGCAGTTTCCTGTAGTATGGGAGAGAATGTTTCTACTATGCACCCAAGAAGACAGCTTCTCAAATGAAAACATTATGGGAGGAACTCATCCTTCTATGGGACAGAGCACAGCAGTCTATATGCTGCTTTAATTTGGGGCTTTTAGATAAGGTAAGACTTCTGAGCACATATTATCAGAGCATAGGATAGAAACAGAAAACAGGAAGAAAAAAGCTTATTAAAAAGGCAATTGTGTCAGCCAGAAGGAAATAAATTAATGATGATAAATATCTAAAGTTTGAATGTACCTTGAATGTAACAAGTTTGGGGGATATATTTATGAAGTTTGCATTTATTATATAAAATTTTCATACCCAAAACCAAAGAAAATTAATATCAAATTTTCTTGGTCACCAATGGCCCTTTTATACTTTTCATAAAATTTCCAAGTTTGCCTACATCATATAAGAAAATTGAGCCATCTAACAGCTAAATTGTTAGGAAAATTTCCCACCTGTATAGAAATAAGCTAAAATAGAAATGGTAATTTGAGAACAACTATGAAGGACATGATGTCCAGGTGAATTTCTTGTGCTAGAAGATCATACTTCAACATTGTCATCTAACTTCTCAAAAACGAGGCTTATTAGAAACATTTGAACAAGTCATCGAAAATGGTCCTTAGGTAAATGCAAAGGGAAGACAATTACTAGAGATACTAGAATACTTTCTCAAGGAAAAAGAAGGTAGTCATGATGCCTAATTCATTAGAACCTTCCCTGTTATCACAATATATTTCTCAAAGGATTGGTTGCTACTGATAAATTTTCTATTGACGTTTTGAGGAATCCCTAGTTATGATCATTTTATTTTCCTAAAGTGAGTGCTTTCTCTATGTTCAGTAGTAGTGTTTTCAGTTACCATAATTATCACTCTTGTTTAGCTTATTATTTTTTGTTAAGTAGAAAATATTTGAATCCATATTGCCCTATCAAAGTAAACTGTCTCAGTCTGTATACAAATCTGTTTCTATTATTTTCCTAATCTGATAGATATCTGAAATTATTTTTCTATACCACAGGGTATATTAATTTTGTTTGGGACAAACATATTTTAACGTTGTCATTTAGTAGTAGTTGGTTCCATTTTTTAAGGTTGTCATTTAGTGGTAGTTGGTTCTACTACTCTAATGAGTAGAATTTTGTGAAACCTTGAAAATCATTACTCTAAAACCATTAAAATAATGGAAAGTGTTGTGTGCTCAAAATTAAAAAGTATGAGGTGCAAAGATGTTGCAGGGTCAAATATATCTTTGGGAAGTATATGGCAGAGTGAACTAGGGTCAGTTTATAAAAGCCACAGAATCAATCCCTAAGTCAAAACAGTCTCAGCAAATTTTGTAAAAGTAAATGGAAGGTGAAGGAAATTGATACAGAACACTGTTTGAGAGCAAAGGTTGAGTGATGGTAATAAGATCATTTGAGGTATAGACAATAAGTGTCTCATAGAAAATGAGACAGGTGTCATTTTATCCATCAGAATGGCTGGGATAAAGGAGTCTCCCACATCCCAGGATGGAAAAAAAAATCTCCTAGATCATTTCTTATTATTTTCCTTCTATATAGCAGTACTGCTCATAAAAATAAAATAAAGTAAAATAAAACAAAAATAAATCCCAGTGGCTACATCATATGGTGTTCTTCAGGGTACTTAAGCAATTTCAGAATTTGGAGCTCAAGGAAGAATTGCATGCACACAGCTTGCCACAGTGGAGAAATCCAGTATTTATTGTTCCTTTTCAAAGAAAATCAGAACAAAGCAGCATTGTGCCCATGGCTGAAGATATCTAAAGTCACACAGTCAGATGAAGAGTTAAGTTTAATTTAAATGCAACTGTGTCAGGTCTTCTCTTCCCTTGCCAATGTTCCTAGCATCTAGGCTGATAGAGAACGTATTGGAATGCATGAGGCAGGTGTGCCTGGCAATGACCTCAGAAGCTCTTAGAGGAATTCTGATCAGGGAAAGAAAAAAAAAAAAGATTTCTATTATAAAAAGAAAGAAGGAAGATTGCGTTATATTAATGAGAAAACCTGACATCAGAGGTCTGAATATAATGATGAAATTAACAGACATTCATCACAGGGCACGCACTGCATAGAGCATGTTTATAGATGATTATCGGGAACTGTGGGGTTGTGTGGAGTACGGCCAAAGTGGAAAGGTTGAGAAGGGCAGCTGCTACGGGTAAGGGACTGAAGAAGAAGAAGATGATGGTTGGGAGGAAATGCTCTGTGTAACTCATTATGAAATTCTCTATTCAGTTCCACTAAACACCCCATGTTAAGCAATTACCACAATCTTAAAGGCTTTGGGATGCTTCTGTGGAACGAATACCGTGCAAAGGTTAACCTTAGATAGAGGCAATTATACTCAGGGTACACTTTCAATGTCGATGAAAAAAATCATTGATTGCTACTTAATAACGAGAAGTGTTTGTAGACTTTAGCGTGAATTGACTTCAGTAGTGATTGTGGAAACATGTATTTTGTTTCCCATTAGTAGACGCAAGAGTTACAAGGCTTTAAAATATCTACCGTTTGTCATGGTGCGATTGGATAAACCAGTCTTATGGGAAGAGTCATCTTTTCAGTAAGGCCAAACCCATCCTTAGTTAGTTAATTAGCATTGAACGTCAGTTTTTTGAATAAAAGGTAGATATCAACCCTTTCTTACAACCATATTCAAACTTCTAGAAATTAACTCAACTTCATCTGTGGGAAAACATTATGATACCCCTTTTCTCCTTTGGTTTGATTAGCCTTATTCAAAGACTATGGCAGATCAAAGATTTCCATCGTTTGCAGACTGATAATGATAGACAGATCATTATGATGCCAGAATGCTGGAACTTCTAGATAAAGGTGGCAGAGAAGGGCTGGGAGAAGGGATTGTCGCTTCTTGAGGCAGATGGAAGCCCATGTTGTCTAATCAAACGCACCACCTTTGTTCTGTTATATTTGATTAAACAATTAAATATTTCTAATTGTAATATATAAAAATTCTTATTTTTAAGTAACTTAAAATTCATTGCATTTACACTGTTTCATGTGGAAGGAATAAAGTGCAAACATTTATTGAAGCATGCTCTTATTTTATTGTATATTAAATGTTTGTTTTGAAGGTTTTTATGTTTTAATGAAAAGCTTTCACTACAATGTTAAAATTTTTCAAAAGGCTATTCTAGTATATTAAGTGATAAAATATATTAACAACATAACAAACATAATATCAAGATCTAAGCTATCTAATGAGCAAAATGAACAGAAACTGTGTTTACATACATTATTTTTCAAGTAAAACAGGCTGTTTCTATCAAGCTGAGAAATGGTGTGGAGAAGGACTAATGGTTTGTTTCTTCCATAAGGAAAATTTGATTCTTTCCTTTTAAGTTTTTAAAAACTTAACTGTCATTATGTAGGATTTGGACCCAGGAACAGAAAAGTCATAATAGCTCTTAATTAAAAACTAAGAAATGACCTCTGGTCTCTAGAGTTAGGTAGGACTTGTTTGCATAGGAACCAACTCAAAGAGTCCTCTAGATACTGGTAACCCTGTAAGGGCCACAGCAATGTTGTTCCTGGCCTGTTTTGATTCTTCCTTCCTTGCTATAACTTTGTCCTACCCATGTTCCCGTTGTTTATTGACAGACAAGAAGGGAAGCTGAGTTCTTGTTGTTTCCCTCACAGAGAAAGAAACTGTCTCCTTCAGAAAATTTATAGAGCATCTCTCTGAGATATTTGGAGAGCTTAATGGCCTGTTCCAAATTAGAGTTCAGCACACTGTGCTTTACTTTTAAAAAAATAAATAGCATCCATTTTTCACAGGTAGTGGAAAATTGCCTTCTAGAATTAGCAGTGATTCATAAAATTATTTGTTGTTATGATTTCATTAGTTTTAGCCCCCATGTAGTTAGGCGTCAGTCAACTTTAAAATCAATGCCCTAGTTAGGCAAATAAGGCAATGGAATTCAGCAGTTATCAGGAAGTGTTTTTGTGTCTACCCACTGAGACATGAAAAAACATTCAGAGAATGGAGAAACCAGCTCAGTCATGCCACTGGTTACTGAAATAGCTCTAAACTGCATGCTGGCCACAGGGTAATTCTGAACCTATTCTGTGTACTATGCAAGCCTTTCTTTGCATATCACAGTCATTTATCATGTCTATGTTACCTGTCCTATAACCCTGATAGAAGATTGCTATTTCCCTTTTCCCCATGAAACCAACAATTTTCCTGATTCCTACTTTTCCTTCACATACCTATGGCCCTTCACAAAAGGGCATGGTCAGTTAATCGTGAAGTATGGTGTAAGGAGAGAATGCTACTTTATTTCTCCTTTTTACGCATTTTATTGGGCAGCTTCATTAATTTTTAAGAGGAATGTTACAATCATACTTATCAGTAGAGTAGCTCATTACAAATCAATAATGCTTGTAGTTTGAAAGTATTCTAAAGTCATCTACTTCAGTATTCTGATACCCAAATGACACAGTGATTAAAGTAACAAGGGAGGAGATTTTAATAACAAGAGCCACTAGGGCAATATAATTACATGATCTGCAGCTGCGTCGTTATGACACACTGAAGATGTGTTGAATCTGATGAAAGTAGTAATTTATGGTAACGACTGTACTTTTGAACTTAAAACCTTGAATATTTTCAAATCATCAGAGAAATGAGAAATCAAAATTTTATATTCCATTGGAGCACATGTAAGGGTGAAGGAAAAAAGATAGAAACCATTTTAAAGATTGGCCCAAGGTCCAGAATTGTGTGTTGTGTGTGTGTGTGTGTGTGTGTATGTGCATCCTCCTGTCTCTGTCTCTAGAGTTCTGGGATTACAAGCATGTGTCACTAAACCTGAAACTCTTACATGATTTCTATGGATTCAATTAAGATCCTCAGACAGAAAAAGCAAGCTCATTATTTGCTGAGAATTCTAATCATCTCTAAGGCCTTTATCACTAGAAAGAAAAATAAATCACCTAATAATTTCAGTCATTTGTTATAGGGTGTTTCATGGTTCTAGTCCATATATATTACTTACTTAATTAAATATATGTCCTTAGAAAATTGCCTGGCAAAAGTTAAGTGTAATTTTGAATATTTTCATTGCAGCAATTATAAATAAATCCTAGACCTCTAAATATACACTTCCATAGATTCTACATTAATATAATATATTTGAATATATTTAATATACATATATTAATTTTATGTTTTAAAATATGAGTATATATAGTAATTAATGTTTTGACTCTGTCTTACTGCAAAGAAAACAAATTGAAAAAACAGCTATAGCTACACAATTTACTCATTTTAAAATACGAATGTTTTAAAATAAACTTACTTAACATTTTGTTAATTAGTCTTTGAAAACTGAATGACTATAAACATTAAACACCAAGAAAATGTGAGGGAACATATAATGAATAACTGATCTTACGTAAGTAGTTAACTATAACTGCAATGGTCAGAGAGAAGTTCATACAAGCTTTCAGTCTTAGTACTTATTAATATTTATATTTAGAAAGACTCAAAGAGGGATCTGAAAAGTCTCTAAAAAATATTTAGGTATAAAAATTAAAGACCTAATTCAGTTCTATGTATGTATACCATGAAGATTATGTTATGCACTGAGATGACAACAGTTCTTATGGAAAAGCACACTTCTCACTATGGTTTGCAATGCCTGCTGTTTTTGGGCTTCCTCTTGCCTTTCACCCCTGAACTTACCTCCACATCTTGGAATTGGTCCACTCCACATTACTTTTCCATCCATCAGAATACATGTAATTGTTTCTGTCCCCTGGGTTTTAATAAACCCTTCTTCACAAATAACTGAAATAGAACTTCCTAATTGAAAGTTGTCTCCAAAGCGACGAGCATTGATGGGTATTCCAGGATCTGGGCATTCATTATGTCCAAACGCTTTAAAAGGAGAAGCAAAAACATGAGGAATATAAGAAAGAGAGATTTCCATAGATTTTGGGTGAGGAAAGTGACTGTTAAAAATGATTGTGATTCTTTCTTCTTGCAAACCCTTTAATTTACTTAGTAAATTTAGATATTTTTATCTGACCAGATGAGTGTGTGAAATAACAAGTAATAGTTGTGATTGTTTCAACATATAATTTATACACTTTAATTTTAAGACTTAAAATTAAACATCAAAATTTAAATTGTGTCTATTTGTATTGATCATTATGCTAAATCAATATAGAGATCTCTAATGTAATATGCTCAGATTCCAATTAACATGAATCCTAAAAGATTTAAGTCATCTTCTTTAAAAGTTCCATGACACCATGCCAGGAATGGAAAGCAGTTTCCCTGGGAGGATTAAAGGAAATGTTTGGGATGATCCTCATAGAAGCAGAGGGGGAGGGGAAATGGGATAGGGGGTTCCCGGAAGGGAAACCAGGAAAGGTGATAACATTTGAAGTGTAAATAAGTAAAATATCCAATAAAAAGGAAATGTTTCAATCTTGTCAGAAAATATTGTATTTATTTCATATCTTTCCATGACAATATGATATTTCCTTTCTACTAAGGAACTTAACTCTTCAATGACTATGGTCTAAGCAAAGAGATGTCATGTTATTATGTTTAATACTTAGAGGGTCATGATGAGGAAAATATCATCATGAAGAGAAATGTCAGACTTGACGAAGTCATGTAGCTTATCTCTGTTCAAAGAAATAAGAATTTATGAGAATGTACTATATCCTAAGTTCTGTAATTTAAAATTTATCTCAATGGCTTCTGTATCTTTGGTCATTTTCTCATATTTCATGATCCTTGGGACAGTTCTGAATTTCTTGTTTCTTTAAGATATATATTTGGCAAAAAGTAGAACTATAATAATAATGTTTTTTAAATAAGTAATGCATTACTTGGAGTTAACCAAAATTTTCTCTTAATGAATTTATTAGACAATAAATGCATAACAAAATTTTATCTTAATATGATATAAATAGAAGACTATTTTTATGAGGACAAAGTTTCATGACTTATATGCATAAGTTTTAATAATTTGATATTATAATTATTCTGCAGGAATATTCCTACAAATCGTCATTTTATGGTTGTTCCTAATTTGTATTACTTTATTATAATTTTTAACCTAAACTACAAAAAGATAATTAAGATATGTTCAAAAATATATAAATATATCATAGGTACATTTATTTGAATGACTGATTTATATTGTAATTGAAAAAATTATTAACTTGAACTAATAAATTAAAAAAACAATAAAAATATATTTCAAGTTCAATTTTCTGGTTGTGGTGCTCTAATATACAATGTCTAAGTAGATTTGTTCATAAAAAAATGAGCTGAAGTAGGAATTACTAAATATAAGTAATTATATATAACTCAGAAACTGAATGGACATAACATCTGACAGCACCGCAGGTATCAAATTTAAAAGCATCATGCAATTAATACAAACTAAAATGTAACTGAACAGATGCAAACATGTATTCACCAACATGCATACATATGTTTGACGATATTTTGGATAAAAGATCCCAATTTAGGCAATCTCTATGACACATATCCCAGCTACTTGAATATAAATGATGTGCAGTTACACATTTGCAAAGGAGTTTCTATGATTAACACTGTAGAAAGTTAGATTCAAGCTGAAACGATACTGACTATTCTGTATCTCATTGACAAAACTCAGTATTACTTAGATAAGGGTGGGGTGAAGAGTGAAATTCATTCTAAAGGCAGTGCGGATATCTGGAGACTAAATTGTATTGAGATAGTGAACTTTCCTATTAACTCAGAAGGTTAGACAGCATCTGAGACAAAGTGGATGATTCAAGAGAAAGCACTAAATATTAGCAGCATTTGTTGGCTTCTGCTAAAATATTTGTACGACATAGTACTCATATGTAAGTATCTAAAACTATGAAGTTTTCTCTTTTATGTGCTTTAACCTTCTGCAACTGTCATAAGGATTTTCAGATAAATAATGTGTATTTTAAAAAATGCAAACCTAATATATAGAACCTAAGGCAAAACATACCTTCAACATAGGAAACCATAATAAACACTGCAGCATAGTGCAGACGTCAGGTGATCTAGTGCAATAACTAGCTAGTGATTATTGAGCTATTGCTAGAGTCACATATGACCTGCTAAAGTTATTAAATCTATACTAATTTATAATTTACTCTTACATTCTTTCAAATAGGGTATTATGACCATACATGATGGATACATGAAGGATACATGAAGGACATATCGAAAAACAGAGTAGCAAGTACAAGACTTGAAATTGTGCTGTCTGAGTTTTGCTGATACTTTCAAACATTGAAGTGCTTTTTCTCATGATCATACAAGAGAGCTTTCCCTACTTAGTGCTGTCTTGTCTCCAGTACCCCTATGGCAATTAGAGATATTCTGTGGAATTAGAATTGTGTTTTGTCATTAATTGTTTAAGTTCTCTATGAGTTTCTGGGTATCTAAAGAAAAGTCATTTTTATTTTCTTTAAACTAATAAATAAATAGCAGCAAAATCAGATTCAAATTTATGCTAAATTTTAATAGAAAAGCCTAATCTATTGGCTGATACAGTAAAAATGTTGAAATAAATTTCCTTAAATGGGCCTTTCTCAAAGAGAAATGACACAGAGAGTAAAATGTGGTTTGCTATCAAGAAATAAAAAGCATTAATTATCTTTGTCTTTGAAACAAGAAGGCTGGTTTTCACGATAGCTTTTCAGTCCTCAACAGATATGTTACATATATGAACAAACAAACACAACAACAAAACCCTTACTGTTGTATGTGATGTTAAAGCCACGCCCTGACATCGAGTGGTCAGCCTGAAATTCCAGTCGCAGTATGTGGCTGTTACTGGTAAGGTGGGAAGGCACCTCTGCCCCAGTAAAGGTTCCCAGAATAGGGGAATCCGGAGAGTCACCATCTTTAACAGCAAGGAAGTCAAATTGAGATTCCAGGTCAAAGTCATTGAAGGAAAGGTGGATCCGGCTCCCTGGATCAGAGATTATTGTCCAGATACAATTTAAATTATTTCCATAACCTTCTGGATAATCAGGGGAAAGGACTGTTCCCATCGGTGCAGTAAAGTTAGAGAGGCAAGGAACTGTTAAAAAAAAGAAAAAAGAAAAAAGAGTAGATAAAGAAAAGGTAAGTTTACAAACAATAACTATTAAAGGGCAATATCCAGACATATTTTTTGGCAGTCTACAATTATACTCAATAAATTGGGAACACAACAAAGAATTTAAGTTATCTTATGAAGAAGATAGGAAATATATTTTTTTCCTTTACTAAAGAATAAATTCAGGGCTTTGGGTCAAGGGTCACATTGCTAAACTCCCCTCCCCCCACACACAAATTTTCTTTTTACATATAATCAAAGTAGCTATTACTTTACATGAACCTAAGGCTATATGCTTAGAGGTATACACTTCGTAATTTAAATCAAAGCTGCATGTTATTTTGTTGGTTTATTTTTGTGTTTTCCAATATGTGATGGTGTGAATATGCTTGGATTAGGGAGTGGCTTTATTAGGAGGTGTGATCTTGTTAGAGTATAGGTGGTCTTGTTAGAGGAAGTGTGTCACGTGGGGGTGGGCTTTCTGACCTTCCTCCTAGCTCCATAGGAGCCAGTTTCTTTCCTGTTTGCCTTTGGAACAAGGTGAACTCTCAGCTCATCCTCCCCGTGTCTGCTTGGTTGTTGCTATGCTTCCCGTCTTAATAATAATGGACTGAACCTCTGAACCTGTAAGCCAGCTCCAATTAAATGTTGTTTTTAATGGAGTTGCCTTGGTCATGGTGTCTCCTTACAGCAATGGAAACCCTAAGACACCACAATTCTCATCCTGTAGCCTCAGTCAATTAGAATTCATTCCCAGGCAGAACAGAAACATTTTGTAATTGCTGCTCTTTCTGCCTTCTGAGATGGAGACTCCAGGCAGAAATGACTACAATCCACTCAGCGACACTTGATTTTTCCATTTGTACTGAGTTAGAGTGTTCTTCAACTCTTCTTCCTGCACTTAGGAGAAATTTTCACAAGTACCCATGAAACACTAAGGTTAATACAACGATTGAAGAAGGAATCATTTTGAAAATTATCTCAGAGTTAGAATTCTAAAGCTTTTAGAAAATCAGTAATGGTGCTTAAATGGATTTTATCCCTACCATGCCATGATAGTTTATGACACAAATATGGAGACAGGTTAATATATATGATGGGCAACAGCTTTCACTGCTGTCAAAGTCTAGAAGGAGAAGTAAACACAGCTAATCTACAAAAACTATAGTCTTATGCCCTGTTTTCTTTCTGAAGTTTTAAACATCTGATTGAAATTTGGAAAGCTGAGAGTGGCTAAGAAAGGAAAAAAATATAAACAAACAAACAAACAAACAAAATACTCAAAGGAAATCAATGTTGAAATATTGATATAGTTTTTTCAGTGCTACAAAATATCTTCAACAAAACTCAGTTCATATAATACATGCCAAATTGTATCTCTCTCTTTCTGTCTCTCTCTCTGTCTTTCTTTCTCTCTCACCCCCTCTGTCTCTCTCTCTGTCTCTTTCCCCTCTCTCTCTCTCTCTTTCTCACACACACACACACACATACACACACAGTGTGCACACATAAAGAATGTTTAAAGTCTCTATATAGTGCATATTTAAGGTATATAAACATATATTTGTGCTTGTATGTATAGTTTTGAGACAGTTTCTCAGGATATAGATCAAGATGACTTAGGATTATTCATCTTCATGCTTTAGTCCAAGTATTTAAGTTAGAGACACCACTACAATTGGTTCATTATTTAAATAATATATGAACATTTAAATCTACTACACATGATTTTACTCATCATTTAAAACCCTAACATCGTACATACAACTATAAATTAACATTTAAAATAATATTCTAAAATATAATTAAGTGATGACTGTCTTTGATTATTTACATGGGATATTTTTAATGAGTTTATAAGAATATTAATGTGAAGACTCAAAATAGTATTCAGAATTCCTCAAGTAATATCAATTTGTAGCGAAATATAAAAAGTTGTATTAAGGAACATAGAACCCTACGAGCAAGAAATACTGTGATAATTTATTCTTTTTAGTTTCATAAGAAAAATGACACATTATGGTTTTACTTCTACTTATAGTGAAGTTGAAGAGTTGATGTTTCCTCGTGTGATTATTTATATAAAGAAGCCACTTATTCACTTTATTTGAAGAATCCACTTATGAATTCTGTTTTGGCAGTCTTAAGTCACAATAGCTATGTGGTAGTTTGAATGAAAGTTGTCCTCATAGATTGAATGCTTTGTCCCAGTTAATGGAGCTACTGGAGATGGATTGGGGGATGTGGTCTTTGTGGACATGGTGTGGTTTTGTTGGTACAGGCTTGTCAGCAAGGGCAATGTTTCAGATTTCAATAGTTCATGCTTGGCCCAGTGTCTCTCTGTCTGCCTGCTACCTGCAAATCACTATGTAAAGCTCTCTACTACTCCAAGGCCATACCTGTCTGTTTCCTGCCATGATGACCATAAAGTTTAAACCTCTAAATCAGCAAGCAAGCCCCCAAATTAAATGCTTCTTTTGCCACACTTGGCTTGTTCATGGTGTCTCTTCACACAACATAACAGTAACTAAGACAAAACCTGTATAGCAGCATTCCCATTTTTTTTTTAGTTTTTAAAAGTTCAATATTAATAATCTATTTGAATATACTAGTTAGAATAATCTTTTGGTTACCTGTATTTGATTATATACTAAGAGAACTCATATTGCATGTAATTTCATATTTTTTTTAAAAGTATTAAACACTTTTTCTATTTGGAATAATTTTAGATACAATAAACTTACAGCCTTTGGGCTCAGCCATGTTTCAGGTTAGTCTAATGTGAATGCATTTGCTTTTCTTCTCCCCAATCTTTGAAATCATATTTAAAACCAGATTTCACATTTGAGAAGAAAAGTCTATTTAAAAAGTTTCCACCGTCTCATTTTTTTTTTGGGATACTCTGGCTTACTATGTAGACTGTTACAGGCAAAAAAAAAAAAAAAAAAAAAAAAAGGCTTCCTCCCTCCTCTTCCAAGTGCAAGAATTTGCCTTGTACATAGTATGTTCTGACCTTTTCTACTTTTATTTATTTTTAGGAGTTTTATATATGTGTGCAGTATCGTATGATTATATCAACCCTCCATCCATACCTCTCATGTTCCCAGGGATCCATCTCCAACATGCCCATCTTAAAGCTTCAATTCCATTTTTTTCCTCTATTTTTTTTATTGATTTTCCTTTAAGGCTCTCTCTTTGTCTCATTCTATCTATGTCTTTGTCTCTGTCACTCTTTGTCTCTTTGTGTCTCTGTGTCTCTGTCTGTCTGTCTGTCTTTCATTACTCACTGAGTCTAATTAGTGCTTCTCATATGTATATGGGCATAAGGCCATCCAAAAAAGTATGAGCAATGTACCAGTGGCTAATCTCCACAAAGAAGAGCAAGTCTTCTTATCCAAACAGCTGTCAACTGCATTTAGTTCCTTAGTTAGGAGTGGGACCTGGTGAGCTCCTGGATCATTCATGCTGGGATGTGAGCTGTTTTGATCTTGAACATGTTTTTCGAGGTAACCATGAATGCTGTGAGTTCATCATTGCAACAGCCAAATCCTGTCTGGAGGGAAGTACTCCATAGAATTCCTTCCTATCCTCCGAATCATCTATACCTTCAATCCCTATCTCTGCATGCTTAAATTGTTCCATTTCCCCACCAATTCCATCCACATCTGGAGTACACACAGACTACTGCTCTCTCTTATACTCAACTGAATCTTGGAAACATTGATTCTATAATCATTGTAAAAAAATGATTGCTAAATCAGTAAAAGGTAAAGGTGTGTGGTTTCTTTTACATTATTTTCAAATTGACATAAGTTCATATTGCTACACATGATCCACACATAGAACAAGAACTGACCAAGCTCACAAACCACAGAGCTTCAAGAAAATGTGCAGATTTAATAATGTACATTGTATCTACTGTTTTATAGGTGCAGTACAATTTTTAGGTAACACCACCTCGTCCACTGTCATGTACCCAGAAAAACTGCTTTTAATAGTTTAATTAAAATTACAAGTTATTTATCTATGATTCATAAATTAATATAATATATTCATAGTAATTTTTCCATAAGGTGTTCTTTTGTAAAATTTAGTATTATTGTCTTTTTATTGTTTATCTGGATTTATGTAAGAATTTTATCTACATAGTCCTGGCTTATTTATCTACATCTATTTAGGCAAATGCATTTAAAATTAACCATTGCCTGCACATAAAACATTAGATATACTATTTTATCACTTACTGGATTATTGGACTTAGTTGAAAATAGTTAAATATATCCAATGGTGGCACATGCCTATAATTCCAGCACTCAGGAGAGTCACTGCAAATGAGAGGCTATCTGGAGCTTTGGAGCACAAGCAGGCCAGCCAGGGGGGCATATGAGACCCCATTTCAAACAAAATAAATTATTTTCTAGATATTCAAGAATTTTTCAAATTGCCTTTAGGGAATGGTAGTCACATCATTTTTATTATGTATTCCAGCATCTGACAAAATATTGTCAATTGCTTTTTCATTTTCGGACAGGGGCGTAGCTTAAAAAAGAGCACTTATACCAGCAGAGCCAAAGCCTTGGATGAGATCTCTTGCACCAAATGTTTTCTTTCATTGTTGTTGTGATTTATCAAATAATAGGTTTTCCATTATGAAACCAATATTATCTTTCTGGAAGAATGCTTAGAATAAAAGATCATCAATTAAAATATTTTAAGGACTTCCAAGCTTTATAGGGCATAAACAGACTAAAATCAGCTCTCCTAATGCATTTTATTTTTTCTCAAAAAGGACTGAACAGGCGACCTTCATTATGAATAACTGGCCTTCTCCACACAGTCCCTTAGAAGTGTACATTTCCTCTGAAAGATACTGTAATATAATGATGACTATTTACTTGACCCTAAAAGTATATCAATAGATAATCTTCATGTTCAGTTTGTATTAAGTTGAAAATTTAATGTATTTTGAAAAATGCGTTTTTATAATCCTAACATTTTATACAAAATAAACAGTAATGGATTTTATGCTGTGAACTCTATGCCCTACCATGAACACCTTTATTCAAAAACAAATAATGGCATTTACATAAAAGAGAAGTCTTAAATATTTTAATAAGTATGATTATAAATAAGCATGTTTTATCTTGTGAAAATAAATGTGCTTATTAGAATTATCTATGATGTCTAATTTCCATAAGAAATGTACCATGTATAAAGCACAAAATGCTACCCACTTGTTAGAAGAATGCACATAATATATATTTTTTGCAATTGCCAAGTGAACTCTGTTAACTTTATTTAAATCTGTAATGAATTTTATAATTCAGCATAAGCACACATGTTAAAGATAGTATCACAAAGTGCTCCTCATTCAAAAATAATTACTTGGTTCCAGCTCTTTGCAATTAATTACAAAAGCAATTATATGCAAGGACAGGGTAACATATGCCATCTAGAAGCAAAGCATTTGGTACTCACAGATACAGATGGGTATATTTGCAGACCATTGGTTATTCTCTTGACAGACAATGGATTTCTCTCCAATTAATTCAAAACCAAACTGGCATTCAAACCTTAAAACATCACGATTAGAAAAACCATCGCCTTCTCTAATTCCATATAAAGGTGTGCCAGGATCGCCACAACTTTCTTTCTCAATTTCTGGAAAATAAAAGATAAAAGTTAACTTTTAGGGTTGCATATGTATGATACCTGCATTACAAATGTTCTCAATGTACACTTTTAATGTGATGATGCTTCAAAGCAAGAGGATGGGTTCATTTTCCATTCTCAATTTTATTCCTGTTGTTCCACTATTGTAGATTGATTTGATAGTGATTTTGGGGGATAAAATGATGCATGCAAATAGATGCCTTGCGTTTCTTTCCTTTACTAGGGTAGCCTCTGGAGTTATTATAACTAATTAAGGTGACAGAGATAAGTACTTTAACAGAAGAGTATGACCAAATTTATATGTTTTGTGTATATATGTATACACACAAAAATATGTATACACCCACAAATATACCTACTTGCATTTCTTTTAAATATTGATTTTTTCCTGGTCATTTGTGAATTATACAAGAAATTATGGTCAAAGAATGAGGAAGCATTGTCTACCTTCTGTAATGAATAGAAAGCCATCCCTCGAAAATGATCTTTTAGGTAATTTTAAGTTAGCTTTGAAGAAAACAAATTACTATTGTGGTTGGGCTCACCAGTAGTTGTCTTCAAACATAATATATTTTAGCTTAACCTTATTTTTAATAGAATTTTACAAGATAAACATAACACAGATATGTACATATCAAGTACAATCTCTGTAATGTTTTTGTACATATATGCATAAAGCAATATTTAAATTAGGTATAACAAAGATATTTCCAAAATTGTTTATTTTATATTAAAAGTACTGAAAATCTTTTTAGAATACCTTGCTTCTCTAGCAATGGTCAAAGATAGGTTCCCAGTGCCTGCCTGCTGTTGTTATCACCTGAAACTTCAGTTAGGGGAATCTGATGGTTTCCTGAGTCTTTACAGGCACCAGGTACACACATAACATACAAACATGCATACAAATAAAACATTAATACATACAAAATAAAATATGCTTTTTAAAAAGAGTAGGAAGAAAGATTAAACTTTTAAAATAATAAAATATATAGCTCTGAGGGGCCCTACAAGCAGCTGACTGAATGGACTAAAGTTGGGGAATCCTGTGGTTGGATTAGGAAAAGGCTGGAAGATGCTGAGGAAGAAGGTAACCCCATAGGAAAACCAGCAGTCTCAACTAACCCAGACCCCAGAGATATCTTAGACATTGAGCCACCAACCAGACAGCGTACATCAGTTGCTATGAGGCCTCCAACACATATACAGCAGAGGACTGCCTGGCCTGGCTTCATTGGGAGAAAATAAGCCTAATCCTGGAGATTCATGAAGCCCCAGGAAGTGGGGAGGTCTGGCAGAGATGGAGCGACATCCTCTTGGAGACAGCGGGGGAGGAGGAATGGGATGAGGAATTGTGGGAGGGCTGACCAGGAAGTGGGTAATGATTGGATTGTAAAAAAATAAAAGTAATAAAACAAAACAAAACCAAAAACAACAACAAAAATGTATAACATCTCCTGCATCCAACACATTCAACATCCAATACACATTCAACAACTATTAATTTTTCTGGAATTTATCTTTGTGAATTTTTCCAGTGGTTTTTTTATCCAAGATTTTATATTTCTTGTAAAATATGTAAGAGTATAAACATTAGAGTCTTTGAATATGTAAAAATATTTCCCATGAACTACCTTTTTTTCTATAAGTAGTATATAACATATTGAGTTTTATTATGCTTTCACTGTGATGAAATCCTTTCTTAATCAAAGCATTCTAGAGTTGTCATTGAAAACTCTAAGTCCTTAGAAGAAACCTCAAATGCTTATTATTCCTCTAAACCACTAAAGTCCACAGATTTTACTTACTGTCATCACCATATATTATAGTTCTTCCTAAATTGTATCCATTTTTTGATATCAAAGCAAGAAGTTAGTGATTTCATAGTTACAGAAGGAAACAATGGTTATTTGAATATTAGAACTTTCAAAAATCACTGTATGAGCCGGACACAGCTTTGAGGTATCAATTAAGTATTAATTAAATTATATGTAGAATTAGTCTTATCTGGAACAGGTTTTATTTTAATTTTATGGACAGTAGGATCAACTTCTATATGTTAGAAGTGATGCTAAGTGGTTAAAAGAATAGCAGAACTGTTACATGTCTTTACCTAGTACTATGATAAATTGTCAAAAATCTTCCTATATTTTTCTGGTGATGACAGAACATATCTGTCCTCTCATCACTTGAGAGGCAGAGAAAAAACAGAATCAGTTCACAGTTTCATGGGCTACACAGTAAGTTTGAGGCTTATAAGGCCTATACCTAAACATAATAAAAGAAATTTATGGCAAACCAACAGCCAATATAAAATTAAATGGAGACATACTTGAAGCAATCTTACTAAAATCAGGGACAAGACAAGGATGCCAACTCTACCCATATCTACTCAGTATAGTACTCAAGTACTAGCTAGAACAATAAGATAAGAAAAAGAGATCAAGGGGATACAAATTGACAAAGAAGAAATAAAGATATCACTATTTGCAGATGATATGAGAGTATACATAAGTGACTCGCAAAACTCTGCCATAGAACTTCTCCAGCTGATAAACAACTTCAGCAAAGTGGCTCAATATAAAATTAACTCAAATAAATCAGTAGCCTTCCTTTATACAAATGATAAACAGACAAGAGAGAAATTAGGGAAACAAATCCCTTCACATTAGCCACAAATTATAAAAAATATCTTGGGGTAACTCTATCCAAACAAGTGAAAGACCTGTATGACAATAACTTGAATTATCTCAAGAAAGAAATCAAAGAAGATCTCAGAAATGGAGAGATTTTCCATGCTCATGGATTGGTAGAATTAATATAGTAAAAATGGCCATCCTACTAAAGACAATCTACAGATTCAATGCAATTCTCATCAAAATCTCAACACAATCCGTTAAAGACGTGGAAAAAGCAATTCTCAAATTCATCTGGAAAGAAAAAATTCAAAATAGAGATTACAGTTCTTAGCAATAAAAGAATGGCTGGGGGAATCAACATCCCTGACCTCAAGCTTTACTACACAGCAATAGTGATTAAAACCTGCATGGTATTGCTCCAGAGATAGACACGTTAATCAATGGAATAGAATTGAAGACCTAGAAATAAAACCACACACATACAGACACTTGATCTTTGACAAAGAAGCCAAAAATATACAATGGGAAAAAGAAAGATCTAACGGGTTGTATGTAGAAAAATGAAAATAGACCCATAAATGTCACCTTGCGCAATGTTTACTTCCAAGTGGATCAAGGACCTCAACATAAAACCAGATACACTGAATCTAATAGAAGAGAAAGTGAGAAAGAGCCTTGACTTCATTGCCACAGGGGAAATTTCCTAAACAGAACTCCAGGAACAATCACTCTTCTTTAATATCACTTAACATCAAAGGACTCAATTCCCCAATAAAACGACATAGGCTAACAGACTGGATACATAAACAGGACCCAGCATTTTGCTGCATACAGGACAAAATGACAAAGACAGCACTAACTTAGAGTAAAAAGGCTAGAAAATAATTTTTCAAGCAAATGGTCCTAAGAAACAAGCTGGAGTAGCCATTCTAAAACCTCCAGCCCAAGAACACAAAGCGGGGACTCATAGCTCCACTTATATAGGTAGTTGAGGGTGGTCTTGTCAGGCATCAGTGGAAGTGGAGGGCCTTGGTGCCTGATAGTTTGGATTCCCTAGTGTTGGGGAATAGTTTTGGAAACTATGCTTTGTGCTTCCATAATTTCAGTTAATTCAGTCATTCTGGACTTCTGATGGGGTTGAAAACTTATATTCTCATAGCCAATCCCAGCTATTTACTTTGAGAGAAAAGATGTGAGAGGATGGTTTTCAGCTGACATTCATTCTAAAGCCACGAAAAAAGTCAGGTTCAGAACTAAGTCTTTTAGTTAGGAGAGATGACAGAGGTTCTGTTTAGACAACAAAATGATGGACTGGGTATTAGGTCTATCTTGTTGTACCTTCCTGAAACAAATTTGTATAGTTATACTCTAATTGTATTTTGAGAGAAAAGTTTTATTTTAACAGGAAGGGTGATATGTAGGAGGAGTTAAGGTGGGAGGAGTAAGGAGAGGAAGAGGAGAAATAAGGAGAGGAAGAAGAGAAGGAGAGGAGGAGCTAGGAGAAAGAAAGTGGGGGGAGAACATGGAGGCGATGTTCATGTGTCTCTGCCAGTCAAAGATAGTTGGTATATCTAGGCTGGGTATTGGGTTACACTTCTGATTGTGTGGGCATCTTGTTATTGAGCATTACCAAACTTATAAAGCCTTTTATTAACATTTAAAAAAGTTACTAATAAAAAAAATAAAATTTAATAAAAAAGAACTAATCTGAGAATTCATAACAGAGGAATCTCGAATGCCTGAGAGGCACCTAGAGAAAAATTCAAAGTCCTTAGTGATCATAGAAATATAAATCAAAAGCCACTGCTATATTATGATACTATCCACAAACTAAAACCCCAAACTAAATTATTCTAATTCTTAATATCGTTTATTTCTGCTTACTAGTTTCCTTTATAATTGTAAAGTTTTACAATTATATTAGGCTGTCAAAGTATTAGCTCGACTATCTTTGACAATTTTTGATCAATTCTACTTTTTTAATTTAGTTTAGACATATTTTCTTTATAGTTCTACTTTTGTTTCTTTTAGATCACTTTTATTTCTACATTTGTGAAGATAATAATAGAGAATTCATATTTTTAGTGCTTGTAGTTTTGTAAAAGTAAAATAAGTTGCCTCTCAATTTTCTTCTACATACTACATGAATACAAAAATTAATTTTTCCTTCTAAATACTCTATTTCCATTTTGAATGATTATTTTATATATAATTTGGGACTTTAAATTTTTTCAGTTGTCACTTCTTTTTATTTGTTGTGCTGTTATTATTCATTCTTTGAGAGTATCATATAAAATATATTGACCACATTTACTGCTTCAACCAATTCTTCCCATACTGTGACTCTATCCCCACGCCCCCGGCCACCAAACAACATTGTGTCCAATTTTTGTTTTTTCCCTCAAGACCAATTTGTACTCTAAAGTATTCTTGTATGTGTGTTCTATTTAGAAAATGATTGGCTTATCAGGGCCTAAAGTCTTAGAGAAAACTGTCTCCCCATCTCATAATAGGTAACAATTGCTGATAGATCAACAGCTACAATGCAAAATGTGTGACCAACTCCTAGGAACAGGATAGTATTCGGCATCTACAGGTTTTCTGCTTGCTGGTCAAACCACTGAAAGTTTATATGTTGAGGTGATCTGTTATATCCTCATTGTTATCAATGGCCTCTGGCTTCTACACTCTTTCTTCCTTCTGCAATGATCTTCGAGTCTTGGGAAAGATGATCCATTAGTGTGTTCTTTTTAAGTTTGAGCTTTCTATTGTGACTGATTTTTCACACCTTGGTCAGTTGTGAGTCACTTTGTTAACCACAATCTACCACAAATACAAGCTTCTCGGATTAGGGATGGAAGATGCATTGATCTATGGGTATGCAAGTTATCATTAGAAAACAAAATAATATTTAGTCTATTTTGTAGACTAATAGTACTTGGCTCTCCCCAGAACATATGGCTTCTCTAGCCATGTAGTATTCACCCAATAACAGAATAACATTATACATTTCATTTTGTGGAGTGGTACGTAGTTCCAATAAAAAAGAGGTTGATTATGCCCATGGTACTACTGTACTATAATATCAGGAAGGATTACCAGCTGAGTCCAACTGATGTTTACTTTTCTCCTCAGGTCACTTCATTGCAACTTCCAGAACTCTGAAAGCTAGTCAGTATGGATGAAAGTTCAAGGTCTGTACAAACATGATATTGTCATGTTCTAAGTTGCAATTTCTTCCAGAACAATACCATACCATCAAGTTTTGGACAATAGTAAACAACAATGGCAATAATAAGTAATGCTTGCAGATCTATTTTTATTCATTTTTATACTACTTTATTTAATTCAAAGTATTTTTGTTTACAAATAACATTGGATGAATTAATAGTTCAATTTTTATCTCATTACAGTCAAACTTGTTAATATGCCTAATTATTTTGTACAGTTACATTGATACACTTAAAATAAATATATTAATGTCCAACAATGAATGTATATGATAGAATATTTCATTAATGTTATAGAAAGTTTACTTCAGATATTTCAAAAGATTATTTTATTGTCTTTCGACACTTTAATGTGACAATTAGTATTCAAAAGATTGGGGATACATTAGTGAATGATTATTCCTCTCTGAGTCACCATCCCACTTAATATTTATAATCAATCAATAAATACTATGAGTAGAAAATGTCTACCAGGAAACAAGAGCAGGGAAAAGCTTATGACTTGGGGTGATGGTGAATGGGACATGCAAAGCGTCACTACCCTTATACCTTCTATTTAACTTGAGAAATGTAGATCATTCTTCATCTAAAAAATGTTTTTAGAACTAACTCAAAGTCCTGTGGGAACTATGTCAATGATTCCAATGACATAGCCAATTCCTACTAAGCCCCATTTGTAAATGTTCTATTACCTTCTACATTACCATATTAGGAACTAAAATTTCTGTATATCAACCACTTGTGGGAAAAAAAAAACCACAATCAAATTATATACAAACCAGATTCATATATTTAAAACCTGAAGAAATCTGTATTCATCTAGGGGCCTAACTATACCTCCTGTTTAAAATAGTCCAGAGTTTAAAAGCAAATCTGTTACTTCATTCTCTTGGATCTGATAAGCCTTGTGAATTTATGTGTGTGTATAGATAGGTATATAGATATAGATATAGATATAGATATAGATATAGATATAGATATAGATATAGAATAGATATAGATATAGATAGATATAGATATGTATAAATAGCATTATACATATATATTATATATATTTCTTTTATTTATATATGATATATGTATATTATGTATAGTTTATACATAATATATATTCAATGAATTCATACATATATAAATATAATATCAATTGATTTCATTTTATTTAGACATTCATTTCATGGCATATTTTACCTTTACATTTCAATTGACTTATTACAATGGTTCAAGAAACTGATTCCTAGATATTCACATTATGACCTATTATTAATAATAGGTTCAGTATATAATGAAGAGTTAGAATTCAAAAAGACATAAAGTTATCATTAAACAGGGAACATGAAATAAGTTATAAAGAACATGTGTAGGAAATCATAAATGATTTATTCATTATGCTTTTGAATAATTAAACCTAAGTTTTGCAGTTCAAGCATATGAGTCTAGACCTTCTGTAATTCATATTTTACCATATGTTTTATATTCTCTTGTGGCAATAAAGACTAACTACCAAATAACACATCATTACAAGGATCCTGTGCTACTCGCGTTCTGCAGTCATTACTGTGGGCTACTAGTTGGTACTTGAGTTGGTAGTCTAAATGACAGTGTAATGTGATACTCTTATTCTACACTTTGCCTCTGGAATGTTATGTCTTATTATAAATCCAAGATTACCTCAACATCCATCTTATAAGTTGTCCTCTGAATATCAGGTGGATTAAGTACATCATTTGTAAGTTTCTTAAGCCTGACGTGCTTAATAGTGTATTGATTCCTTTCAGGTACTGTATAAGACATGTTAGCTTCTGTAAAGCAAAGGATATGGTCAACAGGACAAAGCGGGAACCAACAGACTGGGAAAAGATCTTCACCAACCTTACATCTGATAGAGGGCTAATATCCAAGGTATACAAAGAACTGAAGAAACTAGATTCCAGACCATCAAATAACCCTATTAAAAAATGGGGTAGAGAGTTGAACAAAGAACTCTCAACTGAGGAAACTCGAATGATTGAGAAACATCTAAAGAAGTGCTCAGCATCCCTAGTCATCAGGGAAATGCAAATGAAAACAACACTGAGATTCCACCTCACACCAGTCAGATTGGCTAAGATCCAAAACACAGGTGACAGCAGATGTTGGCGAGGATGTGGAGAAAGAGGAACACTCCTCCATTGTTGGTGGGATTGCAAGCTGGTACAACCACTATGGAAAGCAGTCTGGTGATACCTCAGAAAATTGAACATGGTGTTACCTGAGGACCCAGCTATACCCCTCCTGGGTATATACCCAGAAGATATTTCAACATGCAACAGGGCCACATGCTCCACTATGTTTATAGCAGCCTTATTCATAATAGCCAGAAGCTGGAAAGAACCCAGATGTCCTTCAACAGAAGAATGGATACAGAAAATGTGGTACATTTACACAATGGAGTACTACTCAGCCATTAAAAATAATGAACTCATGAAATTCTTAGACAAATGGATGGAGCTAGAAAATATCATCCTGAGTGAGATGACCCAATCACAAAAGAACACACATGGTATGCACTCACTGATAAGCGGATATTAGCCCCAAAACACACAATGCCTAAGATGCAACGCATAAACCTCATGAAACTCAAGAAGAAGGAGGAAGACCAAAGTGAGGGTGCTTTTGTCCTTTTTAGAACGAGTATCAAAAGATTCAACCAGCGCTCCCAGGATCTAAACCTCCAGCCGGAGAACAGATAGGGGCAAGCTGTCCTCTGAGAGGCTCTAACCAGCAGCTGACTCAGACAGATACAGACATCCAGAGCCAAACAGTGGGTGGAGCTTGAGGACTCTTAAAGAAGAATAGGTGGAAGGATTGTGGGCCCTTAGGAGATAGGAACTGCACAGGAAGATCAACAGAGTAAACCAACCTGAACCCTTGGAGCTCTCAGAGACTGAATCACCAACCGTGGAGCATATCTAGTCTACACAGATCTAGCTCCATGGGCTGAACCTAGGCCTCCCTGCACATATGTTGTAAATGTGCAGCTTGGTTTTCATGTAGGTCTCAAACATCTGGAGTGGGGGCTATCCCAAAACATGCAGCCTGTATATGGAGTATGGTCTTCTAAAAAAAAATAGTTGTTCAGTTGTTCATGGAATATTATTTTTTATATCTCTTGTATTCAGTTTGCAACTACTTCATTGAGAATTTTTGTATGTATACTCATGAGGGATACTGGACTATAACTTATATTTTTTTGTTGGGTTTATACTTGATTTCACTATTTCAATATTATTTGCTTTGTGAAGGAGCTTATTGTGGTTCTGAATTTTTTTAAACATAACTCAAAAAGTATTGCTTGTTTGAAGGCTCTATAGAATTCTTGAATAAGTATATCTGACACTTGGTATTTTGCTTGTTTGTTTCTTTTCATTTTATTCTGTTTGAATGCTTTTTAAATTTTTTGATTTGCTGAAAATAAAAAAAAACAAAAAAAAATCAAAAAGACAAAAAACAAAAAAACAAAACAAACAAACAAACAAACAAACAAACAAAAAAAAGACAATGTATAAATCAACTTCAGTATGGTAGGGTTTATTTCATCTTTCAAGCCTCTGATCAAAGTACTATTCTCATTTGCTTTATGCTACTATAATAAACACCATAACTGACAGCATTATGTGAATAAAAACATTTATTTTGTCATTTAAGATACAGCTCATCATCATGGGAAGTAAGGACAGGAGTTCAAAAAGAAACATGGAAACAGGAACTGAATCAGAACTACATAGGAATGATGCTTACTGGCTTGTTCTCTGTGGCTAGCTCAGGTCACATTCATATATAATCCTTGGCAAGGAGCCCAGGGGAGGCACCATTTACAGTGGGTTGTACATTCATATATAACTCTTTAATTAAGAAAATATCTTGCAGACATACCAATATACCAATATGATGGAGCCAATCCTTCTACTGAAGTTATTCTCTTCCAAGTGACTCCAATTCAGGTCAAGTTGACAAAATAAACTGCCCAACAGACAAGCTCATAGATATACTTGTTTTATTCAGGATATGTCTTACTGATAAAATATCATTTATCACCAAAAAAAAAAAATAATTCAAAACAAGAATTTAGTTACTCTTCCAATGCCTCTAGGTTTTATTATTTCATAACAATCTCATTTCACAGAGTGTGAAAAAGGACTGGGATTTATTTCATTAATAAATGGTGTTACCACTAGGAGTCATGTAAGTATCCATGAATTACTTACAACTAAATTTGTAAGGCACAAAGTGAGCATCCAGTCCCCATAATCAGAGGCAGGTGGCATAGGGTAGCACCTGTTTCTCTTCCTTTCCTTCCACATTTTGAAGGCAAAGATAAAAAGCAAATGTGTATGTGAGAGAGAGAGGAGAGAGAGAGAGAGAGAGAGAGAGAGAGAGAGAGAGAGAGAGAGAGAGAGAGAGAAGAGGGGTGGGGGCTACAATGAGGTTGGGAGATCAGAGACAATATGTGGAGAACACTCTGAATATAGTATATTGAAAACAATATTGGAAATACTTTTAAATGGCTGAATCTGAAATTTGTAGAAATGGCTCTTTCAATACATTTTTTTTTAAATTTTTTAGTCACCAAGTTAACTTTGATCCTTGATGCCTAAAGTAAAGTATTTCAGCTCTAAATTCAATCAGATTTTCTACCAAGGAGTAACATCAGACCTCAAGGTGACATAGAACCACACATTGATCCTACACTAACTTGACAACAGTTGACACCGTAATTCAAATATTTCACAGAGAAGCCATGTAGGTTAAAAGCAACTGATCTGTAAAAGTTTCAGTTTTGCTGATTCTTAACATTAAGAAGTCTCCTGGGAACCTCATTACCTCAGGACCTGGCCTGCAAAGGTTGAGAAATACAAAACCACACAGCTAGAAAGACCTTGTGAGTTCAACTACGTTCTCCTGTCCAGTATCTCAGACAAATGAGATCTCAGTCAAAATTTAAAGAGATAGAGAAGGAAATCAATAAATGCCTGGGAAAACTAACACAGAGTATGTGTGAAATAATATAAGCACTAGTTGCTTTACATTCATGATGAAAACACCAGCATTGTAAAAATCCTTCAGGTTAGGTACAAAAGCTCAATAAAACTAAATGGAAATTTCAGAATGGAGACAAATTTACTCTGTGACCAAGCTTGCAATATTCACAGAGCTGGTATAGAACCTAACCAGGAGACCAAATCAGATACTCTCCTGAGTTAAAGGATCAGGGGCATTTAATTGATGCTCACTTGTTAAGCATATTTCACTCTAAGATTATTAAGCCTCTATATCTGCCAAAATTAGGTTTTCTTTTACAAATGCAACATGCTTGAGTAAGTATACATAGTGATAGCATGTTATATATTTTGAATATTTTTACTTCAGGGAAATAATCCATATTAGATATATATGTGTATTATTCTGATTTTAATAGTATATACTAGATACATATAATAAAACATCAGCTGATACTTTACAAAGCTGTACAATTTTATGTACTAAAGATAAAAATAATTTGTAAATAGTGCATTTTATTTTAATCTGCATGTTTTATTACTTGAGTTATCATTCATGTATGTTGCATAGGGTGTTGCTAATTTTTTCTTTAAAACGATCCTGACTTCATCATTTTTAGAGCTGAGATGACATATTTGGAGACCATTAGAATCCCTTTGTGCACTGTCCATGAACATGTAAGGAGCTTATTTTCTTTCATATACCAGAGTATAAAATTTATTTTACATAAAACTTTATTGCAACCCTTTGATATTCAGATTTTCTTCTACAAATGATATCCCCAGGGCTTTTATTCAAGACTAAGCTTAGCAATTTTAAGGTCAGCCTGTCCTGTCTCAGTAGAATACATTGGAGTGTAAGAAGACAGGGCTAGTAATATTCTGGCTAACACTTTGTATTTTTAAACCAATGAAAGGAAACAAGATATAACATAAAATTGAATATTGTTAATGAAATATTTCTTGAAACAACAATAGGCAGAAATACAGCACAGTGTGACAACTCTGAAAGGAAAGCATTATGTTCTAATTGAATTTCCCAACTTTGTAATTTTATTTTATGTATTTCATGTACAATTTAGTGTAATGTGGTTTGCAATAAACTTTTTAAAAAGGAAAACATAACCATACTATGCATGTTCTTTAGTAGAAGGAATTTAAAATCTACAGTTATTAAATTTATAGTATAACTAAACACTTTAGGGGCCACTGTTTATTACGACCCACAAATTATATTTGAGCTATTGCTACAGGTAGGGCCTGGTATCTTTTAATATCTCAGAATATGTCACATTGATGGGTCAATCATTTTGAATTTAAAGTAGTGAAGAAAAAGCAGGTACAGAGGACTTAGTGGCTTTTCCACTGAAAGACAAATCATGAAGATATTTTTGTTTACAGCAATGACGCCTCATCCCAGGAAGACAAGAGTAAGGTTTCTGTTAGAGACTTGGAATCTATGTAAAGCAAAGCTACAAGAAGTTATTAAGTCTCATCTTCCAGTAGAATTTCCTAACCTGTTACTATGCCCCCATAGGACGCTGGCTCTTGTCAAGCCCCTCAGTGTTACCATTCCTTCTCAGAGCTGCTGTTCCTTGTCTAGCAAGTGTTTAAGACTTCTACCTTCCCGACCTTTTCAAATGCTTGTTTTTTTTTATTTTTGTGAGGACTTCTAATATTTTAAAATAGCACAGCTTATAAATGCTGTCAGCAATCAAATAAAATATAAGTCAAAACATCTTTGAAATAACTTGGAGGCATTTTTAAGAAAAAGAGAACGGCTAATCCCTTTAAGAGAAAGTATAAATATTTAAAAACTGAAACTAATTCGTAAGTCAAGTACTAGTTCTATCTATTTTGAATCATGGGGAATACTGTGATTCAAATTGTTAAAGACTGACTTATGAATTTACAAGTGAAGCCACTCCTGTAACTTGCCTCTAGGCAGTATCTTTAGCATAGGATCTACAGTTTATATTTTGAAGGTCTTCAAGAGAACACTCAAGCATTACCCCTAGGTTTGGTTATAGGAAACCTGGAGTCAGAAACACAGAGAAATGTTCAAGAGTAGGTTTATTTTACAAGCTTCCCATCAATATACTCAGTGATTCAGTTCACTCTAGATCATTCTACTGTTAATTTTTCAAGTTGGATGTTCCTATTTGTGTAGCCATTCATTTATCCATTCATTAAATCATGCGTTTGTGTGTCCTCTCCAATAAACTTTATGAAATTTTACAGTGTTCCAAAGTTTGATACTATATAAGTGTATAAAGAATGTACTAGAAAGAAATGCACAGATAGGCATTAAAAAGTAAGGTAGGTAAATATATTAGTTAGGTAGTAGATCTAATAGACACACAGTATTAAGGTATTAATGAAGAGTTCTATGTAGGAGTGAGAAACAGAGGCTGGGATGAATCAGCAGAAAAATGCTTTCTGCATCATCTTGAGTACCAGATTATGGTTCCAGATTGCAACTACATAGTCAAGGGAAACTGACATTCTTTTTGCTTTTTTTTTTTTACTTTCCTTCCTTCCTTCCTTCCTTTCTTCCTTTCTTTCTTTTTCCTTTTTTCTTTCATGTCCAGTGCATACATATGTGCAGAAACATGCACATGAAAAATAAGTAAATATGTAAGTCAATTAACTAATTAATAAATAAAATTTTAAGAAATAAGAAAATAAAAATCAATAGAATTTTAAATAGATACAAATTTCATGGATTTTCATCATGGTACATTAAATGTTGTATGGTTGTAGTTTGCAACATTTTAGATGGAAGGGGCTCTTCTATAAAAGAAATGATATTATGAAACAAAAGGACAAGTTTGGAATACTTCTGAAGTTCTAGACAGCTGAGAAGACACAGGGCGACTCAGGAACTCTCTGTAGGAACTTTGACTATTCTGAGCGGACAGTAGCTATTCCCAAAGCACTCCAGATGTATTCACCAAACCAATTTCACATATCAACAATCACACAGCCCTCATGTGGAATGAAATAAACAAGGTATATAGTCAATTAAAGAGACATGACCCTGATCTCTTAGGAGATTACAGCCCAATGACAGCCAGTCACATGAAAGTATGAGGGAACACTCCATTTGTAAGGAGACTCCACATAGCATTGTTCTTCTGCAACCTCACTTAACCCATCCATTTTTTAAACATTTTCTTTTGAAGTACCTTGAGTGAAAGAACAAAGTGAAATATAGATTTTTGTCTAAATCTCTGTAGCTAACTGTTTAAAAGAGTTTGCAAGCAAGGGGAGATCAATATTTTCTGAACTATAATAGCAATCAAAGTAAATGGATTTTTTTCTTTCGAAAGAATGATTCCTGCTAGCAGCCCAACAGCTGCCATCAAAAACTTCAAAAACCGTTGCTCTTACTGTGTCTACCATATGGTAGAAGTACTTATAATTTATTTGAGGGCATAGCTTTTAATATCTATAAAGCAGGGAAGAAAAAATCAGCAACTCTTACTCGTGATTATCAAAGACCACATAGAGAAAAGCCAGAGTGCACAAATGAACAGGATACATCTTTGGCTTTAAATATAAGCTTGTATAAATAGTAGTAGCTGTTACAAAATTAAATTCCAAGACTACACAATCTGGCAATAAATCAATAGTCACTGGATACCATACATACTGAGGTACTGGACAGATTAAGTCTTTTCTCAAAGAAATAGTAATAATTTTCTTTCTACTTTATTGTGATGGACATTCTAATCAAAATATCATTGAGAGAAAGAGTTAATTTTGATTTATAGGTTTTTGGCCAACATCAAAGAAACCTTGGTAACTGAATTGTATCCCGGATTACTACACTTCTGCCAACTTCCTTTTTCTTTTCATTTTTCATTAATTTACTTAGTCACTGAACATTCCCGTCACAACTCTTCCCCCCTTTTCCTGGTTCATACCCCCCAACACACACTTCCTTCCCTCAAGTCTCAGGGATTAGGTACATCTTTTCCTACTAAGGCCTGACCAGGAAGACTTCTGCTATATTTGTACCAGGAGCCTCAGACTGGCTTTTTATGCTTCTGGTTGGTGGCTCAGTCTCTGGGAGCTCCCTAGGGTCTGCGTTAGTTGAGACTGCTGGTCTTTCTATAAGGTTGCTCTCCCATTCAGCTTCCTAGGTTTTTTTTTTTTATTGGATATTTTATTACATTTCAAATGTTATCCCCTTTATCACCTTTCCCAGTTCCTCCCTGAAACTCCCTATTCCAATGACTCTGTCCTGCTTCTATGAGGGTGTTTCCCCAACCACCCACCCACTCTAGCCTCCCCACCTTCAAATTACCCTACACTGGGGCATCGAGCCTTCATAGGGTCAAGGGCCTTCCTCCCATTAATGCACAACAAGGGCATCCTCTGCTAAATGTGCTGCTGGAGCCATGGGTCCCTCCATGTGTACTCCTTGGTTGATGGTTAGTCCCCGGGAGCTCTGGGGCACCTGGTTGGTTGATATTATGTTCTTCCTATGGAGTTGCAAACCCCTTCAGCTCCTTCAGTCCTTTCTCTAACTCCTCAATTGGGATCCCCATGCTCAGTTCAATGGTTGGTTGTGAGCATCCCCCTCTGTATTTGTCAGGCTCTTGCAGAGGCTCTCAGGAGACGCTTATCAGGAGCCTGTCAGCATGCACTTCTTGGCATCCGTAACAGTGTCTGCAGTTGGTGACTATTTGGGATGGATCCCCAGGTGGGGCAGCCTAGAGCTCACCCATGAGGCTGGATTGACTGACCATGTATCCCCAAGCATCCAGCCATTACACCTCTCTCGCACAGCAGTCATCAGTGTATCACACCTGCCTGGGTTTATCTTTATGTCGGCTGTGAAGGATCAAGCTTATATATTATAAGACTTTACTGACTATAGCTAACTTCTCAGGTCCAAGATCTGAATTTTTTTATATCTAATTCTCCATCATCTTTATTTTTCTATATACTGTATGATTGATTATATAAACAACTGATTCAAAAAACTTGTAAGGACAATCTAAAGTTTTTATTTACAGTATCATATTACTTCTAAAAAATTATAGAATCAACTGCTAAAATGTTCTTTTTCCTTTTATTGAAAATATATTCCTTTTTTCAGGTAATATATCTGGATTGCAGTTTCCCTTTCTTTACTTCTCCCACTTCTTCCCTACCTATTTTCCCTCCAGATCCATTCGCTTTCTGTCTCTCATTAGAAAACAACAGGCTTCTAAGAGAGGAGATCAGAGCAAAACAAAATAAAATTCAATAAGATTAAAAAAAAATGATCACATTGAAGTTGAACAAGGCAAACCAGCAGAAGAAAAAACAGCCCAAGGGAAGGCCAAAGTGTGGAGATAACTAATCTGTTCAAACTGATCCAGTAAGGTATTACATTTTCCTTCAGCCCTTGCTGTATTATATATAGATATAATTATATTGCTCCTTTTATTTACATGTCTTTATTTATTTCCTGTGACTTTAACATACTGTTAAATATAATAACTGTGCTGTTTTTATATTCATACTGCTATACTCATACCTACAGAAATAAATAAATATTATTAGGCACAGTAGCACACACCTATAATTACACTAGTCATGAGCCTGTGGCAGTGTGATCATAATTTTGAAGCAAAACTTATATGAATATATAGGAAAATACTGTCTCATATAAAAATAAAAAATTGGAGGAGATTCTAGCTCAATAGTATTGTTTTTCCTGGTCATAATGTCTTTGGTTCATAAAATGTTTAATGTCTATATGTATAATGTAAATATAGCTTAGCTTAGCACTTATAATGTTCTAAGTGTCATAAAATGCAATTTAACATTACAGAATATATGTCATCAGGCAACTCTTAGTCTTGTAAGAATATTGTGGCAATACAGTCTCCAATTCTCCATTCACTAAAATAAAATAATGTTGACTCAGCTCTTTAAAATTATTCAGTATCCCATTAATAAATATAAATTTGACATTTATAATAATTGTTCACAGATTTTCTAAGATTACTTGACCCCAAAGTCATCTGTTCACAGTTTCTCTTTGGCTTGCTTCCATGTAAGACCCTTGACAGTGATTATTGAGTTTTGACTAGGGATTACTGGGAAAAAAGAGACATGATTAATAGACAAAGACATTATAATAAAGATTTAGTTATATTCAAGACTAGGCATTTAGTTCAACACAAAATATGATTTGGAAATAAGACTCTTCTCACCTCCTTTTAGCAGAGAACTTTCACTATTGGCAAATGGCTATTAAAATTTTTCCCAAGTTATCTAGATTTTATTTTCAAATGTTAAATATACCTCTTGCTATTCTTTATTTTTTTTATTTTTTTTAATTTTTATTTTCAGCTATTCTTAAATGTTAATATTGTTTCTTTAAATATCTCTAAGCCAGCTATTTGAAATATAGTCCTAAATGTAGATAGTACTCCATCTCCCTTTTTATGAGAGAAGGAAGGAGGTTTTAAAACTGTTATCATTCATTTAATAAAATCCTGAGGGCTTATATTTTTAGACTTAAGCCAAGGTATCTCAAGTATAGGTAAATGTTAATATTATATGTAATAGTGGCACAAACTTCTGTTAGTTGAATATTTATTATTATTGTTTTAAAATATCATTTTAAGAACATGTATATTATGATACATTTTCATTGCCTCTAATGAAAGATAAAATGTATCCCTATCTTGCAAAATCTTCAGTAAGTCATTTAAGATGTACATTCATTCTGAGCCTTTCTGTGTTGGCAAAAGACTGTATTTTAATTTGGTTTTCCAAAACAATAGTCATATTGCAAATGACTGATAGATGATAGATAAGATAGATAGATAGATAGATAGATAGATATTGATTTTACATTACGATTTAATTGGAAACACTTGGCCGTAGGAACAATATATGGAAAATCTTAAAAAATACAATCTGGAATAAGCAGTGAAAGAAGCTAAACCCAACTTACCCCTGCTTCATGAATATTCATATATTACTTAAAAATTATGTTTGCTGTTTGGTCGGGGATCAGTAGAGTTTCCAATGGTGTGATAATGACTCAAACCACTAGAAGTTTTTAAACAAGTTAATTTCCAACAACACCAAATAACCCAGTTTAAAAATGAGGTACAGAGAGAGCTAAACAGAGAATTCACAACAGAAGAATCGCAAATGGCGAGAATTACTTAAAGAAATGTTCAAAGTCCTTAGTCATCAGAGATATTCAAATCAAAATGACCCTGAGTTTCCATCTCACACCAATCAGAATGGCCATGATCAAAAACTCAAGTGACAGCACATGCTGGTGAGATGTGGAGAAAGAGAACACTCCTCCATTGCTGGTGGGATCACAAGCTGGTACAACCATTCTGGAAATCAATTTGCCAGTTCCTCAGAAAATTGTACATAGTTCTACCTGAAGACCTAGCTATACCAGTGTTGGGCATATACCCAAAAGTTGTTCCACCGTTCTATAAGGAAACATGCTCCAGCATGTACATAGTAGTCTTATTTGTAATACCTAGAAACTGAAAACCTAGATGTCCTTCGACAGAAGAATGGATACATAAAATGTGGTTCATTTACACAATGGGATACTACTTGGCTATTAAGAACAAGGACGTCATGAGTTTTGTAGAAAAATGGTTGGAACTAGAAAATGTCACCCTGAGTGAGGTAACTCAAACCCAAAAGGACATACATGGTATGTACTTACTGATTAGTGGATATTAGCCAAAAAGTACAGAATACCTAAGATATAACCCACAGACCATAAGAAGTGTAACAATTAGAAAGGTCCAAGTGAGGATACTTCAATTCCACTTAGATGGGGGAAGGAAATAATCACAGGAGGCAGAGAGAGGGAGGGAGGGATCTGTATGAGCGCTAAGAGGGAGAGGAGAAAAGCAGATCAGGATCACGTGTTTAGGTGGGGCCTGGAGAGAATCTTAGAGGGCCAAGAGAATAAATGGAGATAAGCAGCATTGTGGGGGGTGGGGTTGCGAGGTGGGGGGTCTCTCTAGAAAGTACCAGAGACACAGGAGATGAGAGTTTCTAAGGACTCAGTAGGCACTGGTGACTTTAGCAAAAATGTGCAACATTGAGGAGAAGGAACTGGAAGAGTTCGCCTGCAGTAGATAGACAGGGCCTCAAGTGGAGGGACAGGTTACTAATCAACAGTCAAAATTTCTGACTCAAAACTGTTCCTGTTTAAAGAACTGCAGGGACAAAAATGGAGAAGAGACCAAAGGAAAAGTAGTTCAATGGCCAGCCCAACTTGGGATCCATCTCATGAGAGGCAACCAAAGCCTGACAATATTACTGATGTGCTTACAGAAGGGAGCCTAGCAGAGCAGTCCTCTGAGAGACATTACCAGCAGCTGACTGAGACAGAAGAAGAAGACCCAACCATTGAACTGAAGTCAGGGACCCCATGGTTGAATTAGGGGAAGGACTGAAGAAGCTGAAGAGGAGAGTGACCTCATAGGAAGGCCAGCAGTCTTAACTAACCCAGACCCCAAGGACCTCCAAGAGACAGAGCCACCAACCAGTAGCATACACAGGCCAGTCGGAGGCCCCTGGCAATAATATAGCAATGAGGGGTCTGCCTGGTCAGGCCTTATTGGGAGAGGATGAGCTTAATCTCGGAGAGACTTGAGGGCCCAGAAAAAAGGGAAGGCTGCTTCAGGGTAGGGTGAGCACTCTTTTGGAAGAAGTGGAGAAGAACTATGGGATGTGGAACTGTGGGAGGCAGAGACTGACTGGGGCTACAACTGGAATGTAAATAGATAAAATAATAAAAATTGAAAATAATAAAGGAAAAATATTGCCAAAACTAAAGTTTTTGATCTAGCTGTACTAAGTTATCATTTTTGTATCATCTAAAGAAAACAGTACAAAAGGAAAAGAAATATCATCACACATAGATTTTAGATTTCTCCAAACATAATTTTAACTAGCACTTATTTTAATTTAATATAATAATTTTAGAAGAATTTAGAAGAATTTAAATTAGAAAAGTTTAAATAGTCCCAGCCTTTAAAACTTAAGTTTTTCTTTCTAAATATTTAAACTTTCCAAAAACTAGTAAAGAAAGTATTTAAAACTAGATTTTGTTAAATGGCAAACTTGAACATTTATGTTTCAAAAGAATGACACAAACTCCTCTTTTTGTTTTCTTAAAACCTAGTGAGAGTTACACTCAATTTCTTGGATATAAGAGTGTCTGGTAATACATTCTGTTACAGTTGTTTTAGAAATTCTAATGTATGTGTAAAAATCATGTCTACTGATAATATTTTTAGTAAAAGAATTTTTATCTACAGAATTACATCAGATTTCAAACTATAATTTCATATGTCTGATTTTAAAGTCTAGTATATACAAACACCTCTAAAATTTTCTAAATTTTAAAGCAGCAGGACCCCAAAACACTCACAGAAATTATTCTAAATGGAATGGTCCAAATTGACGTTGGTTACTTTAATAAATAAACACAGAACATATTTACATTCTTCATTTAATCTTTTGGGAAAACATTTATGGACTTATCCTTAGCATTCTTAGAATTGAACACATTCTTTTTTAAAAGTTCATAGTAAAGTAAATATGGCAAGGCAACTCAGGGATGAAAAATTTTAAAATGCAATTTTTAAATCACTATTAAAAGTAATTTCAAACTATACTTAAATACAATTAGTGTTCCTCACAGATGAAAGCATTAACCATTTACTCACTCCCTAATTGTCAGTACCAGTGGCTCTTTCTGTTGAGGAGAAAAGGGCACTGAGAATCTAGGGGAAGTGCTGACCAAGTGTCTATGTGGCAGATTTAGTCACAGTGCTTGCATCCTCAGTGACACTATCCTTATCCATTTATAAGTATTCTCTAAGTAACAAAAGCAATGCTTGCCCCAGAAACTGTTGGTGCATAAACATGCTCACAGCTTCCAAGGGATTATTTCTGTTTCTCTAATCCTGGCAACTAAATCCTAGACCTCCCTAATGTCAACTCTTTTAGAAGGGACAGCAAAAGTGCTATTGTCTAGGGAAATAGTTCTCAGACACTGAAAAATAAAATGTTCTTAAAATGCCAGTATAGGGAGGTGTAATGCTAATACATAAGGACCTAAGAACTAAGTTGTGAGCTATTAATGTTGGAAAAAAAAACTGGAGAGTGAAAATGAAAAAGTCTCAAATACATAGAACCTTATGTGGGATTTACATATGTTGTTTATTCATACTTGGGACAAATAAACTTTCTTACATTTGTGGCTTAAATGTGTTAAACCAAAACATACTTGTAAAACCAGCTTGATGCTTATCCCTCTACGACTGGAGATCTACTTACCTCCAAGAGTTGATTTTGATTATTGTAATTAATCCCAACAGTCCTATTCCAATTTCAAATGATTGGTGTAGGATTGGCCACGCTTGAAGCAATATGGGCCAATAAACCTCCAGTGAGAGCATCTGGATGAAAGTGGAACCTTGTATTAAAGGGTCTCCAGAAGTCTGCTTTTTGTTCTTGGATTTCTGTCATTGGCTAATTCAACAAATGAGAGAGACCCACCATGTATACCTACAGTAGAACCACTTTGCGGAATCAAAGCCAAGACAAGGAGATGGCAAAAGAAAAGAAATTGCTGTAGACCTCTGGAAAACTGAGGATACAATAATAAAGACAGAATTTTGTTTTTACAGTAGAATGGGGGATTTCAGCAGAATTATTACAGTAATAGTAACTATACAAGTCTTTGTACATATGAACATTCTAACATTAGACACACCTGAACTAGGTGAAAGGTAAAGGATTTTTATGCTACTTAATCTTCACTTCTGCATGAATAAAGTCTGATTAGTGAGAGAATTATACAGTTCAGGAGACTTTTCTTAAAATCCATATAATAGACCAGAGAGACAAATAGAGAATAGGGAAGCATTCAGAGTATAGACCATCTCAGAGTACACAGAATCAAGGTTGTAGGTGAATAGAGATAGGGAAATATAGTATATGTGGGAAACGTCAGTGTAGTTGGACTAGCTCAATTGTACGTTGGATCTGTGAACAGAAAACATTTCAATTTTTTTTTTAAATTTCTGGCACCCAGCAAAATAGGAAGTATCTAATATGTTATGTTCTCTCTGTTTTCATGAATCATAAGGGAAATCAGAGGTAGAGAAATTGGAAGTCAAAAGTAGACCTCATTAGAAACCCAGCCTACACTAATTAGTTACAGCTGGACTCATTCCAGTCTGAGTGATGTGGATTAGGAGACTGCCGCTGATTTGACTTCATCAAATCTCTTGTAAACAAACCAGAATTTGTAGAAGGGTTTTGTCTTGTTCTTAAAATTCATATTTTGTTCTGTTCTACCCATGAGAGTCCTAATAAGGGCTTCATGTAAAACTATTAAGCTTCTGGTGCTCTCTGGAATCATAAGGGCTTGCTACTCCAGAGGTCAAGGATAAAACATGGAACAGAAAAGAAAACAACAAACAATGAAACAAATGAAGAACTTTGCAATTAACCAGGCAGGAGAGACAAAGGGGTGAGAAAGAGTGCAAAGAATAGTGACATTTAAACTTATTTGTACTTTAATGTTGTACAATCGATTTTGAGTTCAGATAATCGATAAAATTCAGAATGTACACTTTGTGGCACATTTTGTATAATTTGGTGATATCAGACTTAAGAGGGAAGAAGTGATTGAAAAATTGAAGACAGTTTCGGTCTCCAGTAGTAGACACTAATAGTTGCCTCCTCAGATACGTCATGATTTAAGCTAGAAGCTCACCGTGAGAAACAACAAAGAATGACTTCTGAAGAATAGGAGTCTCAAGTTAATATTACTGTGTCCATAAAAATTAAGCAGCCATGATAAAACACTTTGTGATTTTCTGAATAAAAAAGATTGAAATGTTATTTCTATTAGGTACATGTGTTAATCTCTTGTCTGTTGCTATGAAAAAAATACCAGAAAAAATCGAAATGAGGAAAGATTCATTACATCTCTTGGTTTCAGAGATTTCAGTTCATAGCTACTTGGCTCTGTTGTTTCTGCCCTGTGTAGGAAGGGAGAAGAACAAGGTAGGGAACATTGTTTGCAGCATTGTGGCTCACATTTTGCCAGGTAGAAACCCTTCAAAACACCCAATTCCCCACCCAGTGGCCGACTAAGAAGGTCCTACCTCTTACTGATCCATTCAGTTATGAACTCAGGAACTCACCGATGAAATCATCTATTTATGAAGTTAATGTACTCTAAACCAATCAACCTCGAAGTACTTTTACGGAATGGGGATCAGGCCTTCGATACGTAAGCATCCCAAGGATATTTAATATCAAAGCACAACAAAGTCTAAGAAATATTTTTTCTTGGCTTTTTTTTCACTCTCCTAAGTGTTGTATTTTTTTTTTTTTTTTGATTTTGCAAGAATGCTTTTTCTATTTATTTATTTATTTATTTATTTATTTATTTAATTTATTTATTTAATTAAAACGCCAGATTTTATTCCCCTACTGGTCCATCCTCTGAACTGTTCCACACCCCATACTTCATCCCTGCCTCCCTGTCTCCATGAGGATATCTCCACCCCGCACTCCACCACACCTCTAAACTCCCTCGGGCCTCCAGTCTCTTGAGGGTTAGGTCCATCTTCTCTGACTGAACCCAGACCTGGCAGTCCTCTGCTTTATATGTGTTGGGGGCCTCGTATCAGCTGGTGTATGCTGCCTGGTTGGTATTCCAGTGTTTGAGAGATCTCAGGAATCCAAATTAATTGAGGCTGTTGGTCCTCCCACAGGGTTGCCCTCCTCCTCGTCTTCTTTTAGATTTCCCCTAATTCAACCAAAAATTATTTTAGGTGACTTAGGTTTCTGTAAATAGATTTTTGTTTGTTTTAGAAATTGGTTTGTGAAAACTTTTGATTCTTTTCCTCTTAAAAATGTGTATATGAAGCAGGGTCATTTTATGAAATTTTGAGACTCTACCAACTCTTTAGTGAATGTCTGTCAATCTTATTGCAATGACTGATGTAGTATTCTGTCTTAATGTATCCTTGTACAAATGACCCTCAGTACAGATGTTTTGACCTGTTCATCTTGGGGGGAATTCAAAATCTCTTGAGGTTGACTCTCTACATATTTATGAATTACCTTTCATTGTTTCATTGTGAATGTTTTGCTGATCCCTGAATCTTTTTCTTGGGGTGGTGGTGGATGTTCAAGACAATGCTTCTCTGTGTAGCCTTGGCTATCCTGGAACTGGCTCTATGGTCCAGGCTGGCCTCTAACTCACAAACACTGGTCTGCCTTTACCTCCTGTGTGTTTATTCATCCATTTTGACAGGTAGGATTTACTTCACACTCACAACACACCAGGATTATGAAATCCAAATAGAGTCAAGTTGTACCCAGACCATAACTGAACATAAAGCTGGCTTTGATTACATTGTGCATTCTTCCCCACTCAGCACTTGAGACAGGACGCAGAAACAGGTTTTTCATGTATACATAAAAAAAAAAAAAAAAAAAAAAAACCCAGAGTGAAGGAGAATATGAATTACTGGGGATACATTCAGTCTTATAGTTGTGAAAAGTTTCTACTCTTTCCTTAGTTTTTTCTATTCTTGTGTAGCAAGTCTAAAGAACAAGGAGAGAAAAAAACTTTGCCTATACTATGAGTGTTGTGTTTCTTATAGTTTTTATAGGGAGTACAAAATTTAGTGCGTTAATTTTTCAACTTGACATATGAAATCCACTGATCTAAGATAAGAGCTATATATGGTAATACAAAGGAGAAAATTATCACAACAAATCATCATTTTGCATATTGCAATTTGCTGTTTCTTTCTTCACCTCAAGAATTTCAGTTTGTGCTTTAGTATTTACTAAAATGTCACATCATTAGGTAGCTTTTCATATTTAGCTTATTGTTAGCCAGTCAGTTGTTTGTTTTAAATTCTAGTAAAATACATTCACATGATTTCATCTGTATCTTCCCTACATTTTTGAACATTAGTAGATGACTGAACTTGTTTACTTAATATTTTTGCTCTGATGTCTAGGGCAGAGGGTGAAACAGAACAATCACAAAACGTTCGTAAAGGTAAATTAGATCTGTGTTTATGATTGAGGATAATTACTTTTTTAAAAGAAGTCAAAGATAGATCCTTTTTGATGGAGCAGAAAATATCTTGTTGAAATTCATGTAAAATTAAGGACTTTTAAAGCATATTTTTAAAATAAAAGAATCAGAACAGCAAATCAGCAATAAGATTACATAAAACTTTATTTTAGGTTAAAAATTAAACAAAACCATTAAAGCACATTCTATGAATCACTCCTCTTCGTAGCAGAGTGACAAGAAGTCTAAGTAAGTCATGTATGCTTTTCAGAAAGAAATATTAGAAATGTCAGTTACATTGGGATTAGTGACCCCTTAGATAAGGAAACAAGGAACAGCTGTGTCCTCCGACTCTGCTGCTGCCAATGAGTGCCATAATCTGAGCACCTTAATACTGATATTTACTTATAAAAACTCAAGAGACTCAGAAATTCAGCAATTTGACACTTTGCTGCATTTACACTTAGCTGCCTTCATGATGAGTCAATAGAGTAGAGGAACATAGAGGAGGAGAAATGAGAGAGAGATGGGGAAGGAAAGAAGGAAGTTCTATTCTCATGACTTAATTATGTCCTATAGGGCTATTCTCCAAACACTGTCAAATTAAGTTTAAACATCTGAATTTTCTGAAGAACCAACGAAGACCATAGCACCAGATAGCAAGACTAAATGTGTAGCCACAGTCAAAGATAAGTAATCTACCAAAGAGGGCCTACAGGTAGTATGCCCAGGGAATTAGTACTCAACAACCACAAAAAAGAAAATTAATTTAATATTTGTAAATAAATAAATACAGTAACACCGCTATTTTCCTTAAATATCCTTTCTATGGGCATGTTAACAATGGAATAATTGTAGTCATAATGTTCACCAAAGTTAATTTGGAAAACTAGGCGACATAGAAGCCATTTAAATTGTCTTCCCTGAGCTTCTGGTCACAAAAAGATAAGTCTGCTCCTGAGTGGCTCTGATGTTGTAGTCCACTGTCCAGCTCAGCCTTCAAAATCAATTGATGCTTTCATGAAAGTCGTTATTGATGTTTGTAGCTTAATGATTTTCCTTCTTTCCAAGTTGCGTTGTTTTCTTAATGTTTTTTTTAATTATGTCTAGTTAATTTGAATTAGGGTTTACACATGTGAACATTTCTACAACCTGATAATATCAATTTAAAAGTTTTTTCAGTTAAAATGGGTAGAAAATTTATATTAATTTTTAGCTAAATCCTAACTGATGGACTAGGTAACCAGACGGGACTTTAAGTAGATTTTTTGTTTCAGCATTTGCTAGAAATTACAATTCTGTAAATATTAATACCTGTTATAAATGTCAAGTGGAATACTGCTTATTCTTTTACAATGTGGTCATTTTTACACATATATGTATATGTGCTTATAAATACAGATGCATGACTATATACATATTTCAAATAATTTATTTCTACATGGACTCTCAAGTAAAGCAAGGAATCATCTGCATTTACCTTCAGAGCTGTGGTCAAGCTGTGGACAGTTACAGTAGCATTGACTACACAGCTCAAATGCTATTCAGACAATGGTTGATTCATTTGAGAATAAGTAGTCACTAAAACATTTTCTATGCCAAAATATTACAGTATTCTGATAATATGCAAAGATTGTGTTAATTCTTAGAATTTACATTCTTAGAGATTTTATATGTTTGAAAGGTTCTATGTATCAATATTTCTCTGAATTTCTCTTGTAATGTGAAAGTTAAGTATAGTTACACACACAACACACACACAAACACACACACACACAGAGATAGGCAGGTAAGGGGATATACTTAGGTAAGATTGTATAACTTCATTTTTTTGAAATATCAGTTTAGATGGTATATTCATTTCCTAGCATACTCTATTGTTCTATTTTGTATTTAGTTCAACCACCAATTTATCGATGCTCTTATTTTAATATGTGAGTTAGGTATATCAAAAAGTTGTATACATACACACACAAACACAGACTTAAATGTCAAAGAAGTTTTAAATTGCACAGACCTAGTAGGCAATAGAGATCATCTTTATATTAACCTTATGTCCTGAAATATGAACATATATATACAAGGAAATCTAAATTCATACAACTTATTTGGCTGAGTAACAGCTGTATTAAAGATGTGAAAATGTGAAATACACAGTAAAATATATTTTGAGGAGCTATAATACATCCATTAAATAAATAAAGACACCAGATAGTTGTCAATGATAGTGATTTCACCAGTTTTATCCTTACCTAGCAAAGCCACCTTGTCTAGATTTTTAGTAGTCCGTTTTCTTCTCTGTGTCTTATTCCAGTAGCTTTTTGGTACTTTACGAAGTAAAGAATTTAAGCATCCAGTGATGCCTTGTAACTATTTTTCCATTGTTAATATTATTTCTCTAGGACTGCAAGTTTCAGCATTTTCTTTTTTTTTTTTTTATTGGAAATATTTTTTACATTTCAGATGTTCTCTCCTTACCCATTTCCCCCTCTCCCTCCCAGGAACTCACTATCCCTTCCCCCCTCCTCCTGCCTCCACGTTGCTGTACCCCCACCCACCCTCCCCCGTACCTCACCTACCCACCCTCGAGTATCCCCCTCCACGATGTCCGGCCTTCATGGGACCAAGGATCTCTTCTCCCACTTATATATAGCTCCCTTGCATATATAGCTGGAGCCATGGGTCCCTCCCTAAGCGCTCCCAGGCTGGTGGTTTAGACCCTGGGGGCTCTGGTTGGTTGGGATTGTTGCTTTCCTCATGGTGTCACGAATCCTCTCAACTCCTTCAGCCTTCACTCTATCTTCTCCATTGGGAACCCCATGATAAGTTTAATGGTTAGCTGTGAGCATCTGCCTCTGAGTATGTCAAGCTCTTGCAGACTTCTAAGGAGACAGCTATATCAGGTCCTGTCAGCATGTACATCCTGACATCCACATCAACCTCTACCTTTGGTGACTGCACATAGGATGGATATCCAAAAGTTTCAGCATTTTCAAATAATATCAGTATTTTCTCTTAAGTAATGCTTTATTTACTATGTGTAATATTTTATTTATTAAATAATCATTTTATTTAATATGTACAATAATTTAGACATGGAAAAATTTCACTGTTACACAGTAGATAACATTATAAATACATATCCATAAATTTTTCAGGGTTTCACATTATATTTGAATTGCTTGATAGGAAAGCAATAAACCATACTGACCAATAACAGGCATAGAAAACTTTCTTTTTTGGGCGGTGTGTGTTTGTGTGTGTATGTGTACATGTACATATACATGCATACATATCTATATAAGAATTCTGAATAAAATAACCATATATATATATATATGGTTATTTTATATAATATATATATAATACACACACACACACATTTATACAATGTATGTGTGTGTGTGTACCAAGGTAGCAAAATATTAAAAATCTGATAAACCCTAATGGAGAGTAAAATAAAAATCCCTTTATTATTCTATTACAGTTAATAAGGTAACTAAGGTTTCAAAGTAAATGGAAGAAATGGTGATTCATGTGACTTAACTAATGATTTAGGAACTACATACAGGACTAGTATAAATGAAAACCAGTAACAGTGATGATTATGACTAAACAAAGATACTTTAAATGGGAATACTAGGTGGTTTTACACAAGGATGAAATCTGAATAGAGCTTAGGCTAGAATAGCACTATTGACATTTATAATATATCAGATAATGGAATTTTCTGAGTAACAAACATGTTATAGTTACCACCTAGTGATATGAACCAAAAATTATTAACTTCTGGTGGTAGTATAAAATGTAAAATTCATCCCACTATACAAATGATTAAAGAGGCCAAGAAAGAAATTAGGGAAACAACATCCTTTAAAATAGCAACTAATAATATACAATATCTTGGTGTAACTCTATAAAAGAGAGTGATAGATCTGTATGACAAGAACTTTAAGTCCCTGAAGAAAGAAATTGAAGAAGATCTCAGAAGATGGGATGATCCCCCAATGTTCATGAATTAGTAGGATAAGCATAGTGAAAACAGTCATTTTACCGAAGCCAGTCTACAGATTCAATGCAATTCTGACCAAAACTATAACATACTTTCATAAACCTTAAAAGCAGTCCTCAACTTCATATGGAAAAACAAACAAACAAACAAACAAACAAACAAACAAAAAAATCCAGGCTGGCCAAAACAATCATTAACAATAAAAGAACTTCTAGAGGAATCACCATCCCTAACCTCAATCTGTACTACAGAACATTAGTGATAAAAACTGCATGGTATTTGTAGAGGAAACAGATACTTTGGTAAATTGAATCTAATGAAGACCCAGAGATGAATGTACACACTTATGGACAGATGATTTTTGATATAGAAGCCAAAACCACACAAGAGAAATAAAAGAAAGCATCTTCAACACACTGTGCTGGTTTTTACTGTATGTCAACATATAGAAGAATGCAAACAGATCCATATTTATTACCCTACACAAAAATCAAGTCCAAGTGGATCAAGAACCTCAACATAAAACCAGATACACTAAATCTCATAGAAGAGAAAGTGGGAAATAACCCTGAATACACTGGTACAAGAGACAATTTCCTGAGCAGAACATGGCTCAGGCTCTAAGATCAACAATTGATAAATGGGACCTCATAAAACTGAAAAGCTTCCTTCAGGCAAAAGACACTGTCCATAGGACAAAATGGCAGCCTACAGATTGGGAAAGGGTCTTCACTAACCCTACATCTGACAGAGGTCTAACATCCAAAATTTATAAAGAACTCAAGAAGTTAGACAACAACCCAAATAACCCAATAAAAATGAGGTATAGAGCTAAACCGAGAATCCTCAATAGAGGAATCTCAAATGGCTGAGAAACACTTAAAGAAATGTTCAAAGTCCTTAGTCGTCAGGAAAAAGCAAATCAAAACTACTCTGAGGTTACATCTTAAACCCTTCATAAATGCTGAGATCATTAACTCAAGTGATAGCACATGATGTCAAGGGTGTGGAGCAAGGGGAATACTCCTTCATTGCTGGTGGGAATGCAAACTTGTACAACCACCTTGTAAATAAATTTGGTGGCTTTTCAGGAAACTGGGAATAGTACTGCCTCAAAACATAGTTATAACACTCCTGAGCATATACCCTAAATATGCTCTACCATCCCACAAAGGCACTTGATCAACTATGTTCATAGCAGCTTTATTCATAATAGTCAGAAACTTTAAACAACCTAGACTTAAGAATATATAGAGAAAATGTGACACATTTACACAGTGGAGTACTATTCAGTTATTAAAAACAAAGACACCATGAATATTGCCAGCAAATGGATGGAACTTGGGAATATCATCCTTAGTGAGGTAATTGAGTCCCAACAGGACATGCATTATATGAACTCATTTAAAACTGGAGATTAGACATAAAATACAGGATAGCTATGCTATACTTCACAGACCCCAGAAAATACTAAACAAGAAAGAAGGTCCAATTGAGGATGGTTGAATCTCATTATGAGGGGAATAAAATAGTCATAAGAGACAGATGGGGTGGAGATTAAGAGGAAAATGGGACAAGGAATCAAAGAGGGGCTCAAGAATCAGGTGTGGGAGGGACAGGAGAAATGGCCAGATGGCCATGAGAATGAATAGAAATCTGCAACTGATGGGGGTGTGCAGGTGGGGGGCATCTTTAGGATGTGACAGAGACTTGGGACAAGGGAGTTGTCCAAGAATCAATGGGTGAACTTTAGATGCTATTCATAGCATTGGGGATATGGAATCTGAAGAGGCTACCTTTAGTAGCTAGGCAGAATCTCCAGTGTAGCAATCAGACCACCAACCTACCCACAAAGCTTTCAGCCCAAAATTTATTGTGTCTACAAGAAATGTATGGACCTGGAGTGGAGCAGAGTTTAAAGGAATGACCAACCAATAACCACCCCAAGTTTAGATCCATCCAATGGAAAAGCACCAATCCCTGACACTATTAATGATACTCAGTTCCTTGGCTGTCCTCTTCAGAGGCTGCACCCAGCAGATGTCTTAGTTTCAGACACCCACAGCCAAACAATCGATGGAGCTTGGGGACTCTTAGCAAGAATAGGAGGAAGGACTGTGGGCCTGAAGGGGATAGAAACTCCACAGGAAGATCAATAAAGTCTGGGAATCTCAGAGACTGAACCACCAACCAAACAGCATACATGGACTGGTCCTAGGCTTCTACAAACATATCTAGCTTGGTCTTCATGTGGGTCCCTAATAACTGGAGTAGGGGCTATCCCAAAACCTGTTGCCTGTTCTAGCTGGACTGCCTTCATTAGTGGGGGAGGATGCATCTACCCCCCACATAGACTAGATGTGTATGGGGAATAGCAAGAACCCCCATCACTCAAAGGAGAAAAGAGGGAGATGCGGGGAGGTGGGGAGGGGAAGGATTATGGAAGAGAAAGACAAAGAGGTGGGCAGTGATTGAGGTGGAAAGTGGGTAAGTAAAAAAAAAAAGTGTAGAATTCAACTATTAGCTTGAAATTCTGAAATTTTAGCAGTGTGATAATTTAATCATAAAGAGCAAATTATGCTTCTTGGAAGAAATATAAGCATAGAAAGAAAGAAAGCCAACAATGATATTGCAATTTTATATATTCTCAGAGGCTTATTTTCCCAGCAGTAGCAGGATGTCTACTATTCTTACATACAGAGGAAGAAACATCTCCCTCTCTGTGTTACCATTTGGTCAGTATATTTAATGCCTTTTTTAAAACTCTTCACTGTATATTTGTCAGGTCTTGTCATATATTAGACTTGGCATGAAACATCTCAGAAAAGTAGGGAACTGTTAAGATGTTACATTTCACTAAGTTATAAAACATTTTGAATACTGAAATTTAAAAATGATGACTACCACCATTGTCAAAAAAGAGAGAATTATCTCTTGGGACTTTGAAATCCTTGTTTGTAGATTCCAATATCAGATGCCACAGTGAGCTAATTTTAGGATGGGAAGCAGCAAAGATTAGTAGGATCATCTTTCAAGTGGATCTGCCATGGTTGACATTTCATGTTGTTAGTGATATGTGACTAAGGGTACTTATAATTATGAGGATTTCATTTTAGCTTCTTTCCAAAAACGGAATATAGTAATAATATACTTATGTAATTCTCTGATAAAGTAAAGTTGCCAACACAGCACATTGCCTGGTCCACATTAACTTCTTGTATTAAGCAATACATAAATATTAACATCATCTCTAAGGCTAGTATTGCTCCAGATCTGTAGATTACAGCAGTGAACAACACAGAATGTCTACTCCTATTTATTACTCCCAGAGTAAGGAAAGAGAAAGCAGTTGGAAACGAGCTGATTTTGTAGAGTTTATACTTGAGTGGATGGAGAAAACTTACAAATGGAAATGAAGTTATACAACTCTCAGGATGTGGTACGTGCTATAGATGAGAATAGAACAGTCAAAAGAGGTTCCAGGGGAATAAATGGGCTCTAAATTTAACACAGAGGCTAAAGGTAGTTCTCCTTAAAGTGACATTTTAGATTAACATTGAAAAATGAAATGGTAAGTCATGATTATATCAAAGATATCATTCCAGAAAAGATTATGCTTGTGTGTTCAAAGAAAAGCGAGTGGCACAGAATGTGACATATTTTCAAAGGGGTAATTTGTGTGTTGTATACAGAAGAAAGGAGCCAATATCAATTATGATGCTTTTGCTATATTCTAGATTATTGAAAATGGTGTGTTTGCCATGATGGCAGCTGTGAGTGATGAGGAGAGGCTGATTCTCCGCATACTTCAAAATGAATTCAAAGAGATTTGCTAGCAGGTTCAAGAAGTGAAGTGGTGGATAAAGTGTCTCTAATGGTTTCTGTTTGCATTATCCTGCAACAGATAGGATAATGTAAATGCAGAATAAGTAAGATTGTGAGGAACCAGGTTGAGCCTGGAAAGTCTTTTAGGTAAAGTTGAAATGTCAATAAAGTGGTCTGTTTGCATAGAGCTCCAGCAGAACATGTAAGCTGGTAATGTAAGTGTGAATGGTTATGTATACAGCACTGAGCCTCGGCCAGTCCAATGAACTGTCAGAGTGAGTTAGAAAAGACAAGAACCATCTACATACTGCCTGAGCAGGAGAGAGAAAGCAGCAGGGTGAAGGGAAAGACCAGAGTTGAGTTAAACAGTAATCAATAAAGATACATATTTGATATAACATAGTACCAATGTTAACCTAAGAACATTCATGTATTGGGTAAAAACGAGCAACTGAAGAAACATAATTTTAGAAACAAAAGAGCCTTCCAAGAGAAAGTAATATCTTAGAATACTAGTAAACAAATTATGAGGGAAAACAATAAATCTAAAATCAGATACTGCAAATTTTCAGTCAGGATGCATTCAGAGAATCAAGCATTAGATATAGAATATTAGAGACATTTTAATTCTGATATGTTTTGTTGCTCAACATCAGTGGTGGAATACTGGTTAGGAGGGCAAAGAGAAGATAAGTCCAAAAGCATGGGGCAGAGTCAATTTTATTGAGCAATTTTGCAGCAAAGAGAGGCGGTGATATGGTTTGATAGCTGAAAAGGGAATGAAATTCAAATAACGTTTCTATTTCTAGGGAAAAACTGTGATAATAATTCCATAGAAAGAAAACTTGATGGTACAAGAAAATGAGAAAAGATGAACCACAGATACATAATTCATGTATTAGTGAGCAGATGATTCACTAAAGTAAAAAAGAAGTATGGTCAAGACACAGGTGGTGATGCTCCCCTAAACAGATGTGCAAATTCACAGGAAAATAGTTCCACTTAAAGTAAGATGGAGCCAAAGACAATATTTCAAAATTAATTAGTTTCTTTAATTCATTACACAGTAATTGAGACAGAAATAGATTGAATCCAAATTGATAGAATATAATTCATTTTTGTGTAGCAAATTTATGGGGAGAATTTCTAATATAAACTGAAATGCATTAGGCATTTACTCAGTTTTCTATATCCTAAAAGCATTGTTCAACAGTTGCTTTTATTTCCTTTTATATTTTCAAGATATAAATCCTAAAAGAGCTTACCTAATTAGAAGAAAGAAAAAAATATAATTTCCTTCCAAATAATTTTCACTCAAATATCTGCTATAAATTTGAGTGTATTTGTGTTTAATTCAAAACACGTTTATTTGCTGTCATTTTATTAATAAAATGTGACAAGAATGCCATAATAAATATGCAATTATAATTTGCATATGTTTGTTCTGAGCATTAAAGCTGCTACTTCTTATTTAGATGTGTAAGGGTAGCCATGTACTAGTGAATGCATAGGCATAATACCAATGACCTTAATTAGCATACTATTTCTGCATTCATCTGAGATTTAATATGTTCTAAGTATTTAGACAATGAGTATATTTTGGAACATTACTCAAGATTTGTCATGGACTACAGGGAAGTAAGTAGTAGAGCACTTTGTGGGAGGATTTGAGAATGCAAATATTAAGGAAATCTTAACCTATTTTCATATCATAGGTAAAGACTTAGCAGAGTGTCTAATGTACAGTAAAGCAACACTGTTGTTTCCTGTTTACATAAGAGTATGAGTCTAGGCTGAAAGTTTGAAAAGGAAGCATTGAATCAAAAGGATTTCAGTGACTTCTTGAAAAAAGATATTCCATGACAAAACCAAATTTACACAATATCTTTCCACAAACCCAGCATTACAAAGGATTTTAACGGGAAAGCTCCAATACAAGGAGGGAAATTATACCCTAGAAAGAGCAAAAAAGTAATCCTCTTCCAACAAATCCAAAAGAAGATAGCCACACAAGATAATTCCACCTCTAATAAAAAAAATAACAGGAAGCAACAATCACTGTTCCTTAATATCTCTTAACATCAATGGACTCAATTCCCCAATAACAAGACATGGGCTAACAGAGTGGATACGTAAACAGGACCCAGCATTTTGCTGCATACAGGAAACCCACCTCAGTGGCAAAGACAGAGTATTTTACCTTAGAGTAAAAGGCTGGAAAGCAATTTTTCAAGCAAATGGTCCTAAGAAACAAGCTGGCATAGCCATTCTAAAACCTCCAGCACGAGAACACAAAGGGAGGGACTCAGGGTTCCACCTGTATAGGTAGTTGAGGATGGCCTTGTCAGGCATCAATGGAAGTGGAGGGCCTTGGTGCCTGATAGTTTGGTTTCCCTAGAGTTGGGGAATTTGAGAGCAGGTAGGTGGGAATGGGAGGATGGTGGGAGCACACCCTCAAAGAAACTCCCAGAATTATATGGATTAGATATGATAGAGACAGGCCGCCAGAAGACTAGATTCCAGAATTCAAACAAAAACTATCTTGATACAAAAATTTGTTTTGGGAATTGTATATTGCAGAATACATAGCCTTGGTATATCTACTCATCAAGCAAGCTGAGCAGACCTGCTCGATCCTCTGATGTCCTGGAATCTCAGCTGGATGCAGTGAAGACACAGACGTTAGAGACTTATCAATTTACTCTTCCCCCCCACCCCCGCTCCCTCTTCTAATATCTCAATGCCCGTAATCAACTTGAAGAAGTTAATGAAGAGTCGGCGCCCCTATTCTCTGGGCTTGGGAACTGAGGTGGTTATATTGGGCTGTCTTTCTAGGGAAAAGTAGGTGGTTTTGTTGGAACAGGGAGGAGTAGCTAGGATTTATTGCATAGCCATAACTTATTGGTAGAAATCTATATAATTGTCATTATGCTGAAGTTATAATTTCTTAAATGGTACAAAATTTACTTTGATTTCAAATTTAAGGTTTTCTTTGGTACAAGTTTCTTATTGATGTAGAAGTGAGATTAATATTGTTACTTTCATAGGCATTGTGCCTATATAACATATTTAGGAATACAAGGCTTAGACCCAGTCCTTCTTTAACTTTTTTAACTGATTTGAGATGATTAGCCCATGAGTTAAGGGCCTATAGCAAATTCATGGCTCTGAGTTTATTGTTAGGGTGTTTTCTATATTTTATTTAGAAATAGCTGAGAGGAGTTAACAGACAACAGTCCAGATTGCCTTACATGGAAAACCATGCTTTACATGGTTTTCAAAACCTCAGAAGTCCACAGAATTGACGTTACAAACATTTCTGTATAAATGTTCATTTTGATTAGAGACCTGTCTGCTCCTGACAGCTTCCTGTCTTGGATTCTAAGAAAAAATTGAGCATCTTTGGAGTTACTCCAGTTGTGGTGAGACAGCCACTAGGAAAGAAATGCCTCTTTTCATCTACACACAAATTACTGTCCTGAAAAGGACACACTTGCAGAATAGTCGACTGATTATATCTGCTAAGACAGAGAAATCAGCCCTTACTAATTCTTCATCACTAGGTCTGTTAGATGATCCTGGGCCAGAAGGCTGAAGATTGGATGCTCCAAAGTTTTGTAGTACAGGGACTGTCCCGGTGTTCAGCGGTCTCCATAAACTGGCTAAGTTTTTGAAGCTATGCTTTGTACTTCCCATAATTTCAGTTAATTCAGTCATTCTGGATTTCTGACGGGGTTGAAGCCTTATATTCTCATAGCCAATCCCGGCTATTTACTTTGGGAGAAAAGATTTGAGAGGATGGTATTCAGCTGACATTCATTCTAAAGCCACAAAAAAAGCCAGGTTCTTAACTAAGTCTTTTAGTCAGGAGAGATGACAGAGGTTCTGTTTAGTCAACAAAATGATGGACTGGGTATTAGGTCTATCTTGTACTTTACTGATACAAATTTGTATAGTTATACTCTAATTGTATTTTGGGAGAAAAGTTTTATTTTAAAAGGAAGGGTGATATGTAGGAGGAGCTAAAGTGGGAGTAGTAAGGAAAGGAAGAGGAGGAATAAGGAGAGAAGGAGGAGAAGGAGAAGAGGATCTAGGAGACGAGAGAGGCGAGGAGGGGAAAATGCAGGTGGATGTTCGCATATTTCCACCAGTCAAAGATAGTTGGTATATCTATGTTGTGTATTAGATTACACTTCTGATTGTATGCGCATCTTGTTAATGAGCATTACCAAACTCATAAAGCCTTTGCTTAACTTTTTTAAAAAAAATTACTAATTAAAAATTAAAATAGAAACTGAAAATAATAAAGAAAAATCAAATAAAAAAAGAAAAGAAAGCATTGAATCAAAAGGATTTCAGTCACTTCTTGAAAAAATTTTGAATCATCCACATATTTATTAACATTGTTTAGATAAGCAACTGAAATTCATCCTAGTAGTTTGAATTAATGTTTTAAAATGATAAATAGGAAATGATGATTTGACAAATTGTGTATTGCCTAAAATTAATGTTTAATCAATAGTGCTAAGCAGAAAAATGATACTACATCAATAATGAAACAAAAGCTGTAATAAATGATTCATTGAATAATAGATGATTTATTGTCATTTAATTTACAGTTTGGGCTACAAACAAATGAAACTTAAAGAAGTAAAATTAATATGACACTGACACAGAATTTATTCAGCATCAGTAAACATCTGTAAACAACATCTGTCTAATTGGTAATAAAATCTGATCAATAGGAGAAAATGCATTATTGGTATTGATAACAATAGCAAACTACCCAATGATGAAGAGGTCAGTGACTTTTAAAGGAAGCTACTATTGCAATTTTCAAATTGTAAATCTTTCCCCTCATCAAAGAAGGTTCTTTGTGCACCTGATGATGAATAGTACAGGGCTCACAAATGGTCAAAAGACAGAGAATACGCGAACCACAGAGGAGAAATACAATAGATACATTCACAATACACAACTAAAACTAAGAGCAAGTCATGAAAGTTGGTACACGAAGTTTGGAAGAGCCAAAGAACTATGACATCTGTTGTGAGATTGTGTCTTCTAACCATGGTAAAAGTGTTCTGCTGATGAAACATCAACACTGTGTTTGCCTAAACAAAACCTGAAGAGTGAGAATACAAGTAAGGTTGCTCATGTGGATGGTGGAAATTTCACAAGGCACTATCTATAACTGAAGATCTACGGGTAGTTAGTGACTGTACAGAGACAAAGAATTGGTTTGCTCTAGGGATGAAGACCACGATAGCCTATCAAAATCCCATGTGGTCAGCACAAAACATGTATACATAGAAGCAACATTAAATGGATATATATATATATAATATATATATATATATATATATACACATACATACATATATAACATATATAGTATATATAATAAATAAGAAGAGATCATGAGCTTGGGAGACAGTGGGAGGACATGGGAGGCATTAGAGAAAGAGAGTAAGAAAGAGAGAGAGAGAAGTTTGAAAGTGGCATAAATACAGCAGTCATATTTGAAATTTGTAGAACATGAAAAAACACAAATTAAGAAATACAAAATACTGAACACACGACAGAAATGCATTATACTCATAGTTATGCTGCATTGTTTTATGCATGTCACTGGTAAACTAAATATCCCATCTACAAAAATTGTGGGGGCCTATGGCTTTAATCTAAGTACTTGGGAGGCAGAAAGGCAGGTGGAATCATTAATGAAGCCAGTCTGGTCTCCAAAGAATATTCTAGGACATCCAGTATATAGAGAAACCCTGTCTCAAAAACCATAAACAAACAATGAAACAATTGTCATTAGCATCCTCAGTTTCCTTGATTCAACAAAAGCCAAACAACAACCATAAATAATTACTTAGAATGTTTTTTTTTTCCAGATATTTGTGATGTTATACAGGTAATAGTTTATATGTATTTGTGAAGGGAAGATTGTGTTAGGTATAAAATACTCAAGATATGTCAAATAAATAGGTCATAATTTTCATCAGATTTTTACTACCAAAATACAATATAGTTAACTGATTCGTTTGCTACAGATCTCAGATTATGTACATAATGACATAAATATAAGATGTAGTTTATAGAGTATTCATGATCTCCTGGTTCCTTTACAATTTTGTATATAATGTGAGCAAATTACTTACAATTGAACTAAATGGAATGAGAATTTAGGTTTTTGAGAATGTAATATAGTGTTTTTAGGTCTTTAGTAATTTTTAATGAAAAATGTCTTCTTTTCTATTTCTGGCTTAAAAATTGATATTTTAGTAATGTTTACTATAGTCCAATATGAGAATTTGAAAGGCCAAATCAACTCTTAATTGTTCTGATCTTTCCATTGAGAATATTCTAAAATATCTGTGCTTTTACAACATAACTTTGGGCTCTAGGGTTGGTTATATAGTAGTATATTTTACTTTACTTTTAAAAAAATAGTTAAAGTTTATTCCAGTCTTGCTGAGGATAAAAGGAAAATAACATGTTGTTGGATTCTAAATGTCATTTAAAACTTATTTAAAATGTAGACTCAATATACATGCAGTCATTTCATTAACCAAAATGAATGATTTTTGACATCAGATAATTACATTTTAGTATTGAGTAACTGACTTGCCATTTTTTCCACACCATAAACCATTGAGTTGCATTGGCATCAGTTTGAAATTATCTGGTGAAGTGCTAATTTCGTTTTCTGACACACAATTTCATGTTGTTTATCATAAAACAAAAGGCTCTAGCATTGTAGTTAATTGAGGGTAGTCATGTGATGGAAGATGCAGCTCATTTGGAAGCCTTAAAGCTTTGTCAGCTGGAACTCTAATTCCTTTCCATTAAGATTAGATAAAGTGTTCTCAAGACAATAAACAGATTATCACGACCTAAGAACACAAGTAAATTCATTAAATGAATGGCTTCAGAAAGCAAACAAAACCAAAGATAACAGAAAGTTTAAAAATCCCTGGATATATATAATTTCATATTATTCATATTATATGTTACATATTTACCATATGTTATATTTACTTATAATAAATATTAAAATAATAAAAAGTCAAATAAATGACTTATAAAAACAAATGTTGTAAGCACCAATAATGTAAAGCGAAGGGAACATACACAGATGTAAACGCCTAATACTTTAAGTATCCCAATTTTTCTTAGTTTTATGCTTCAAATTATACTGTATTTGCAATTTTTGGTAGTTTTGAACAAAAGTATGTCCTATAAATGTATTTTTCTCCTGTTACTAGTATTATTCCCACAATATTTGTTATTTGTGGATGCTGTCAAATGTTTACTAATAAAAATTCTTAGTTTTATTTAAGTATGGATTTATAAATGCACCTTATATCAGACATCATTAAACCTGAGAGGATTTGGAATATTCCATATTGAGCATACTAATATAAAAAGGTGGAAGTTCCTACTAATTGACACTGGGAACACAGATTGAAGAAAAGACAAAAAAAAAAAAACCCTATATCTAGTGACATTTCAGAACCTTACTGACAAGTACTCAGGACTAGATAGGCTATCACATCTCTCTTTTAGTAGATGCATGGTTCTTGTAAGCAATGACACTTATTAACATTTAGATTTCTATCATGGCTACCCTAAAATAGATCACTGTCCTAGATAAACACTGCATTTTCAAATTATTTTTGTTGACTTATCAAGTACTTTTTGATAGGGATATTTGTCACCTAGCATGTACACTTCACCTAGATTTTATTCCATTTACAAATGTGATAAAATCTTACTTAAAAATGTAGGTCTCAAACATCTGGAGTGGGGGCTATCCCAAAACATACAGCCTGTATATGGGGTATGGTCTTCTAGCTGGGTGCCTCATCTGGCCTCAATGGGAGAGGAAGCACCTAGCTTCTCAGAGACTTAAAGTGGCAGGGTGGGGGATACAGGAGGAGGGGGTACTCAGAAAAGAAGAGATGGGGAAGGATTGTGGGAGGGGGTGACTGGGACTGGTTATAAAGTGAATAAGCAAAAAAATAAGATTAAAAAAGGAAAAAAAAAAAGAAACATAAATATAAACACCATCTTCATAAAAAAATTAAATCATATACATTATTTATCACACAATAGAATTTTCAGGTAAGTATTGTTTCATGAAACAAAGCTACATTCTGAATAATTTATGTTTGTTAATCTAGTTTACTTTTAAATATTAACCACAACATTATGTGATATCTATCTAAAATGAACATGGGGCAAATGCACCATTTTGCTCTTCTTGCTGGCTAAAGTTAATACTGTCTTCCTTGTTGCTGAGAAACTCTATTAAGCTTTCAGCCTTTCCCCTCTGGTTATAATGCTTACAGCTACTAATAAGAGTTAGCTTTCTTAGTTGAAACCCTATTATGAGTGTCTCAACATAGCTTTATCTGTCTCTGCTCATACACCTCTATTTTATTGGCATAATCCTTACTTGTCGGCTATGGGTCCTAATTGAATTGTAAAAGATAATTAGTTGCTCACATCTTTCTCCAGTACTACATTCTCCTATGGGATTTCTTTTTATTTGGAAACTCTTTTGGTTGGATATCAATATTCAGCTCCTGGCAAATGAACAATCATATGTTAGAATTCCCCAGGGCTCTGAGCTTAGTGGTGCCTGCCTGGATGTATGTCTTCTAGAGGTTTGGTTATTCTGTAAGTTTATATTTTTATATTAACCTTTATGCTTGTTTTATTGAGAAAGAATCTTGTTCTCTCACTTAAACTGGCATAAAACTCACCATGTAGCCCAAGTTATCCTGGAACCCACAAAAATCTTCCATCCTCCCTCCTCTGAGTGTTGAGATTATAGGCATGAGTCACCATGTCTACTATAAATTCTACTTTGTTTTTCTTGCTTTTCTTTATTCATTATTTCCACATTTTCTTTTCATTCTTCATGTCTTTTATCTATCCCTTCTTTTCTTATTGAGACCAATGTTAGGAGTTAAACTTAGTGTCTCATACATGTAAAGTTAAGTGTGCTTTGATTGACATATATCCCTAAGCCTGTGTTGTATATTTCTTCTATAAGATAGAAATGATTCTTTCAATTAATATTTCTACTTAGTGAGGTAGGGTGGAAGGGAGGAAGGAAAGATGGAGGGAATTAGTTTTCTCATGGAAAACTGAGAAAAGAGTCTTTGGCTAGAAATTAGAAAGAGAAATTAGAAGTTTTTAATTTAGTATATTCAAAACAGGATGAACTACCTCTTAGTGTTTTCACTGCTTTGCTATTTTAAATGTTATGTTATCCTTAAAATATTTTGAAGTAGCTTTAGTATTATTAGCATTTAGTTCTCGTATGCAATTTTAGAAAAGTGGAGACAGCCATCATTAAGACTAAAATCTGGGGGAGAGATAAGATTTGAAGTAAAGCAGAAATAATTAATTGGACGAGCCATCAGCTGGCTTTCAGTGAGCAGCAACATTTGCTTGAGGGGAAGCAGTGAGTAAAAGTAGATAAAAATAAAACAATATGCATCACAAAGCACATTATCTCTGGAAACTTCTGAGAACCTGACAGAATACGAAATTTATTAATAGGTAGAATATAATGCATTTTAATTAGCATTACTTCAGAGTATATTACTGATCAAAATGTCATATGGGGTGACTGAAAGGACAGCTTCATCTTTTTAATTTAAGGCATTCCTAAATTAAAATGCTAAGATGTTTCACAATAGTTATGTTTCAGATCTTTTACATATTTGATCTTTTACAGTGTTATAACTAAAGACAGAATTTTTTAAAGGTAAAGGGTAGAGGTTTCCGGAACAGAATTTTAAGGGGAAATGTTTGATGGGGCATTGTTGTAAGCCTTGCTATCTCCTAGAGGTGTAGTTTATGCACATTGTGTCAATGGAGTTATTAATTGCATCCATATCATTCTCAGAAACGTCCTGATTTGAAAAATAATTCATAGAGTCACCTTAACAATGAGAAGAAAGAAAACTGGGTATGATGAGATCATCATAAAGCTGTGGGCCGTGATGAAAACAAATTCAGACATTGTAACTGATGACCCTTAATTCGTAAGGATTATTACCTACAATTCTGAAGGAAGCTTAGCGTGCATAGCTCATTTATGAGGTAACAAAGAAAAAAGAAACTCTCTCCTGACCTTTCCAAATAATGAGCTGATGATTCTATTACTATAGTTACATTTTCATCCACAAAAATCTCTACTGCAAATTAAAGCACTTAGTGTCTGAAGTAGATTATTTATTAATGTAAATCATTGTCTAAACTCATCTTCTATTCTTAGAACAAGATTGCATTCTGAAGATGGTTTGATTGATAGCTCAGTGAAAAATAGTTTTGATCAGTAATGAACATGTAACCATACAGTATTATGCCTGACCTTGGTTTATGATAGTAGTGTCACTGCTGCAGAGGAAATGGTGGAGATTTATTACCTGGGCAACGATAAGCATGGTTCTGTCATCCTAGATTGTATAAAAAGTAGAAAATCAACTAATGTTTAAAATGGCTAGCCATTCACTTTATTAAACTTGTGTCACAAAACATAATGTAAAAAGACACAAAAGACACAATGCTTCCATCAGTTTTTTTTTTTCTTGGAGGTCCTTAGTATATAGATATTCATCAATTCTGTTCATAAAATGAAATTCATGACATACAATTACTTATGAGGGAAATGGCTACTTCCATATTTATGACTATATAAATAGTCCACTGAACCTAGTACAAAAACCAGTTCTTTTATCACATCTTTATTTTGAGATGAAAGTTAGTAATGTAGGCCAAAGAATGATGATATGCTGGGTACTTCAGAAGAGAGATGCTTAAATTTCAAAGATTTGAGAGGTCCTTGGGGGAAGTGGCGAACATTCTTGAATATTTTGTTTGCAAAAATAACTGTTGGTATGATCACAATGTACAAATGAAAGTTGAGTTGAAGGATATTTTTTGAACTTAATAAATGTTTTTTAAAACTCTACAGAAGCCCATACCATCACTTGGCTGAGTCATGTGTACATGTGTGTTTATTTCAATTACTGCTTTGAACTTTCCATTAATACCTACATTTTGAATAAATATGTTGAATATGTTTTTTTAATACTTATATATTTTAATATAAATTACTGTGTACTCTTATCATAGACTATATCATAAATTGAACAATTTAAGAATATTTTATGAAACAGTATTTGAAGGTTTAGTCATCTTACTTACTTGGCTATATGAACTTGAGCCAAGCATCAAAGTCCTATAAGTACAACTTAAGACAGATCTTAATAGCACAATGGAGCATGACGTATGAAGTATGAAGTATGACAATAATGCATGTCAAGGACCAATACCCAGGTTATCATCTACTGCTATTTCCTCTACCTAGGCCTGAAGTTCAGAAGTTTCCAGAACCATCCTAAATAGCATCATCAACTAGTGATCAAATACTCAAAGCACAGACCTGTAAGGAGAATCCATATTCAAATCATACAATGCTGAAACCAGGTTTACTTCAATAAGAAGACCTTTTTATGGTCTTTGTAAAGAAGATGTGGTATTTAAAATACAGAACCAATTCTTCTTATATCTTATGCTTTCATGAGAGTTCATGCATAATTTTTGCTCAGTTTTCAACTCATCACAATATTTATTGATCTGTAGTGATTTCCACAGAAGCAACAGTTGATTTCAAACTCGTTTCCTTGATTCTATTAAAGTCATTGACAACTATTGACTACATAGCTGGACCACAGGACAGTAGCATACTGTACATTGTGAAATTGCTGTTGCTGTTTATATTTCAAACCCTCACCAGTTTTCTCAAGTTCATACAGTTTATAAGATCACTACATTTGTTCATGAAGACATCTTGTCACAATATGAGGTGGTAGGTGGGAATTCTTTTTGTCATCTTAAGACTAATTCCAAGAAATTTTATGTGATCTCAAAAAAAAATTATAGCCTCTCAGAATATCAATCATTCATGTATGGTAAAATATTTAAAGTAGGATTTTTCCCCCTAAAGATTCTTTGTATACTATTAAGTGCTTTTATATTTGTAATGATTAAAAGATAATTACAAAGAAAATGTATAAACAATAGTACATATAGTAGAATAAATGTGTATTTTCCTCTAATAGAATTATACATATTTATGTACACTTAATAATTGAAAAGTTAAAAATATTAATTTTAAAAAGTTTTTCATACTTCCTATGGTATTTATAGATGATCCTGTAATACAGTCATGAAGAATTATATTAATATCATGTAATTATATTTGTAAGGAATGGATACCAGAAGATTTTGATTAGAGGAAATGCAATCTGAATCTTATTCAGCAATCTTGCTGAATATAAATGGACACAGAGCATATCTTGGAAGAACTAACGGAAATTGTGCATTGGACACTTCCAAAATATCTGTACACAAACACTTTACATTTTAAAGTTTTGCTTTCAGGATATTTGGCACTGTTTGCACTTGACATATACTCTAGCTTGTCTTCTCCTTATGTGATAAACCCAATGACCAAAGACATATTGGGGAGAAAAGAGATTATTATGTTATCGTATATATTACTGTCCATCATCAATGGAAGCCCTGCTGAGAACTGGGTATCACAACTGAAGCACGGGCCATAGAGCAATGTTGAGTACTAGCCTTGTATCGATGGTTCATTCATTTGTTTTTTGTTTTTGAAATTTTTTTATATATATATATATACAACTCAGAACCACCTGCCTAAGAGTGGCATTGTCCAAACTTGTCAGGGCTTACTAATTAAGTATTAACCAACAACATGTTCCACGAACCTGCTTACAGGTTAATATGACAGACAACTTCTCAGTTGATGTTTGCTTCTCAGAAAATACTAGAATAGTGGTTCTCAAGTTTTCTAATGCTGCGATCCTTTAATACAATTCCTCATGTTGTGGTGACACCTAACCCTAAAATTACTTTCATTGTTACTTCATAACTATAATTTTGCAACTGTTATGAATCATAATGTAAATATTTTTGGAGATAGAGGTTTGTGAGAACCTCTTCTCTAGTATCTAGGTTACAAAAACTAACAACCACAGAGTGTCTTATTTATACAAAAGTAAATGACTTCTATAAAGATCTCTATAAAGACATGCTGACACACATGTTCTGTCCTGTATTTACATTTCACGTCAGTAGATAGATTTATTTATTTATTTATGCTAAACCACTTTGATGAACACATAATTATCTAAAATATTTCTTACTGATACTACATAGAAAGTTTTCATTTCTTCTACCTCCTTTCATCTTTATAGGACAGTTTGACAATCACTTACTTTTTCATGTAGTTTCCCATCATTCTTTTGTTGCCGAAACACTAACCATTCAGAGATAAGTAAAACATCCTTTTATAAAATATACAGTGAAATACGTACAAACAAAACAACATTGAAAATTTCTTATTAAGTTTATGCCATTTGCTAAACTTCTAAGAGGAGTGATTAACACTACTCTCCTGAGGAATACTAATTTATTAATTGTTCCTGCTTGAGGAACAATTATTTATTGATATATAATGACAAGTAATGTGTGAGCTTTATAGACAGAAAGATAAGATACTCTTCTCAAACAAATGTAAATTCCTTGGGTTTGGTGGAAAGTCTTTCAAGTAGCATTCGTTCTTCTTGCGATCTTTAGGACACAGTGTGCAATGAATTGCTTGTACTTTTTCCACTTCTACCCCTAACCCTACAAATAAATTTCACCAAAAACATACAAAAATGGGTCCAGAATTAGATACTCATCTAATAAAAATTTACAGCACTATTTAAAGCATCAAAAATGTCTGTTAAAAGAGGAATGAATAAAGATCATGTAAGATTTAAATAATCTGATATTTTACATCCATGAAAACAAAACAAAACAAAAATCCTTTAATACAGTATAAGCATGAACCCTGAGAATAGTATTGTCAGTTAATAAGCCAGTGTTAGGGTGACAAATGCTATATAATTCCATTAATATTAGTATTTAAAATATTGTAATCTGCAGTGTCGTGCAAATAAAAGGGACTATGGGGGCTATAAGATGGAGACTTGGAGCTGCTTGTGTGAATATGGCATATCCACACAATGAAGAGGGTCTAGAGATCTTTCTCACAGTCTTCAGTTCACACTTAATGATATTTTTCTAAACCACATTTCTATATTCATGTTTTATAATAGAAATCTATAAAGTATACAGTTAATACACTTCTTTACTATAACTTGATGCCAAATTTGCAAAGTATTTTACTGGTATAATAGCTTTATATGTAAATAATTCAACAGTGATAATTTGTAAAGGGAAATAAAATAATTTTGCTTTCTATAAATATGAAATAAGTCAAGAGCTGTATCTTCCATGAAATAGGATTTTGGGTTTAGGAAGTCCAAGACAAATGTAGTTTGAGGACATCATGAAGGCCCACTGTATGGTCTCTCTAGAGTGTCACCTCTTGCTCTGTATTCAAATAGAAGAAAAATGAAAGAGATTCCATTAGTCTCCTTTTTATATTTCTATTTTTAGTTAAAAAATGATAAGGGCATATATTCATTATGTGCAGTGAGACGGTTCATTACACATATGTAGTATGTGATGGCCACATATGTGTTTGGACACATATGGCATAGAAGACATATGTGCTTTTCTGTTAGAAATGTTAAAAATTCTATCTGCTACTTCCTTTGAAAAATTTGATTAATGTCTGTCAACTGTTGGGGGTTGGTTCTAATGCTTTGAATTAATCTGGTCCTCCAAATCAGGAATCCGGATGAATGCGAAGGTCCTTGTCTCCAGTTAGTTTTTGATCAGTCAATAAAGAGCCAATGACTGATCAATGGCTGGGCAGGCAGACTGAGGTGAGACCTTTAGATTTGGGAGAAAGGGAGAGAATCGCCATGACTTGGGGAGAAGGATGGGACTTAAGAGCTGCAGTAGAAAAGGCCAGCCAGTCATGTAAGAATTCCGGTAAGTGGATACTAGCCACTTCTTTGATCAAGCCTCTGGTAGCAGGGGAAGTTTTAGGAGTGCTCAGCCTTTGAGCTAGTCATGGCATTTCAAAAATTAACTGGTTGCAAGCATGCGTGTGTGTGTGTGTGTGTGTGTGTGTTCTCTCTCTCTCTCTCTCTTGTGTGTGTGTGTGTATGTGTGTGTGTTTCTATCATTCTCAAATTCAAATTGCTTCTAAGGGAGTGTGTGACAGCCAAAGGAGCATAGCAAAAACTACCACTACAGTCAACAAAAATTATTAAATTTTAAAATTGTTAGAAATATTCTATCTATCTAATTGCATTCTATAGCCATTATTGGCCAGATATTCTCTTTTGTGCTCACCCCCCCCATTACCCTAAACTCTGCTAAACAATTCTTGTTGAAAAAATAAGTGTGTCATTACTCAGGCTATGGAGTGCTCACAAAAAGGGACCTATCAAGACTGCCCTCCAGAAGACCCATCAAGCAGCTTAAAGAGTCAGATGCAGATATTTACATCCAACAATGGACAGAAGCTGCTGACCCCTGTGGTTGAATCAGGAAAAAGCTAGAAAGAAGCTAAGGAGGAGGATGACCCGTAGGAGGACCAGCAGTCTCAAATAATCTAGACTATTGAGAACACTCAGATACTAGAACACCAACCAGGAGTATACACCAGCTGATATGAGGTCCCCAACACATATACAGCAGAGGACTGCCTGGTCTGAGTTCAGTCAGAGAAGACTACCTAACCCTCAAGAAACTGGAGGCCATAGTGAGTGGAGAGGTCTGTTGGGGTGGAGGGGTGTGGGGATTGGAACATCCTTGTGGAGATGGGGCAGGGGGAGGAAATCTGGAGTAAAAAAAAGATAAAGTAAAATTAAAAAAAAAGAAATGCTTCACTTTGTTTATAGTAGCCTTATTTATAAGAGCCAAAAGCTGAAAACAACCCAGATATCCCTCAACAGAAAAATGAACACAGAAAATGTGGTACATTTACACAACGGAGTACTACTTAGCTAATAAAAATGACTCCATGAAATTCACAGGGAAATGATAGAATTAGAAAATATCATCCTGAGTGAGATAATCCAGTCACAAAAGAAGACACATGTTATGTACTCACTGATGAGTGTATATTAGGAAAAGGTTCGGAATACCCATGATACAACTCACAGACTATATGAAGCTCAAGAATGAGGAAGACCAAAGTATGGATTTTTTAGTCTTACTTAGAAAGGGGAACAAATAACCATGGAAGTAGAGGGAGGGAGCTGTGAGGGAGAGGGAAGAGGAGTGAAAAGGGGGGACAGGATCAGGTGAGGGAGGAGACAGGAAATTGAAGGAAGGTTGAAGCAGTGAGGGATGGGGAACTGGGGGTAGCCACTGGAAAGTCCCAGATGCCAGGGATTTGAGAGGTTTCCAGGACCCAACAGAGATGACATTAACTGAAATACCCAATAAAGGAAAAAGAGAATCTGTAGAGACCATATCTAGAGGTTAGGCACGGCTCCTGTTTGAAGGATGAGACCACAAACCCATCTCAAAAATATTAACACAGAATTGTTCCTGTCTAAAGGAAATGCAGGGACAAAGAGTGGTGCAGAGACTGAGGGGAAGGCCATTCAGAGAATGCCACATCTAGGGATCCAGCCCATCTGCAGACACCAAATTTAGATACTATTGCTGATGCCAAAACGTGCTTGCTGACAGGAACCTGGTATAGCTGTCCCACGAGAGTCTCATCCACGATGTGTATGCTCACAGCCAACCATCAGACTGAGCATGGGGACCCCAATGGAGGAGTTAGGGGAAGGACTGAAAGAGCTGAAGGGTTTGCAACCCTGTAAGAAGAACACAATATCAACCAACCAGACCCCCCAGAGCTCCCAGGGACTAAACCACCAACCAAAGAGTACACATGGAAGGACTCATGGCTCCAGTTGCATATGTACCAGAGGACTGGCTTATCAGGCATCACAGGGAGGGGAGCCCCTCGGTCTAGTGGAAGCTCGATAACCAGGGTACAGGAAGACTAGTGTCCTGAGGCAGGAGTGTTTAGGCAGGTGGGGGATGGATAGAAGCATAAGGGAGGGGGGAGAGGATAGGGGTATTGTGGAGGAGAAACCTGGAAGGGGCATTTGAATTGTAAATAAATAAATAACCAATAATAATAATTAAAAAACTGAAGAAATTCTGAGATATTTCCTAGAAATTTAACAGAATGTAGTAACTTAGAAACAAATAATATTATAAGTAGAAGCAAATTTTTTTACCACAATTAGTACTTTAAGGTTTTTTTAAAAGATTATTTACACACACACACACACACACACACACACACACACACACAACACACACACACAGTAGCTGTTTTTAGACACACCAGAAGAGGGCATGGGATCTCATTACAGATGATTGTGAGCCACCAGGTAGTTTCTGGGAATTGAACTCAGCAGGATCTGGATGAGCAGTCAATGTTCTTAACCACTGAGCCATCTCTTCAGCCCCTCTCCCCTTTTAATTTTATTTCAATGTGCATTGGTGTGAGGGTGTCAGATCCCTTGGAACTTGAATTACAGACAGTTGTGAGCTGACATGGGAGCGCTGAGGATTGAACCCAGAAGAGAAGCCAGTGCAGTTAATTTCTGAGCTATCTCTCCAGCTGTGTAACAATAAGTACTTTAGAAAGAAACCCTAATTGATTTTGTTGATGCTGCTGAGGTGTCAGGTGTCACACTACAGTTGGGTTTACCAATGTGATACTCAATAATGATTTTGAAAGAAGCCATTTAAATTAAGCAGCAAATGTTACATTGGATGAGGAGGAGGGTATCATCATGAAAAGAAAGCATGGCTTATCTCACTCAGCATGATATTTTCTAGCTCATTCATTTGCCTAAGAACTTCATGAAGTCATTGTTTTTAATTGCTGAGTAGTCTCCACTGTGTAAATGTACCACATTTTCTGTATCCATTCTTCTGTTGAAGGACATTGGGTGCTTTCTAGCTTCTGGCCATTATAAATAAGGCTGCTATGAACATAGTGGAGCATGTGTCCTTGTTATATGTTGAGCAATCTTTTGGGTATATGTCCAGAAATTGTATAGCTGGATCTTCAGGTAATACTATGTCCAATTTTCTGAGGGCAGGGAGGTGGGACTGGGTGAGTGGGTGGGGCAACACCCTCATTGAAGGGGGGAAGGGGATGGACTAAGGGGTTTCCCTGGGGGAAACTGAGAAAGGGGATAACATTTGTAATGTAAGTAAATGAAATATCCAATAAAAAAGAAAAAAACAAAAAACAAAAAGAAAGCATGGCTGTCTCACAGAAAACTGGAGAGTGACAAAGCAATTCATTTTCAAGACTAAGACGGCAACTGGTCCTGGGGGAGAGAACTATACTGAAAGACGTCCTCAGAATCATTGTCAGCAAAGTTGTCTCTGTGCACACGACAGAATCAAAGCATATTTCCTACAAGTGACCAGAATGGCTTATGTAACAAATGCACTGATGCTATCCACAGTATACAGCACGCAAAATACAGCTTATCATCTACAATACTCTACAGTCTCAAAGCTCTCCAATTTCTTGGATGAAAAAAAATGATAAGAAAGGTCCCCCATCAATGACAAATTGAATTTTCTAGCCTTTCAGTAGGTAAAAATGCTGAGACGTCTGTAATCTGAGTTGTGGAAAAGGTAAAACAATACACTTCCACACATGAGCTTATATTTTCAAATGTGTACTTGGTGGAGTAAAATTCCAGGGCTACGGTTCTTCTAAGTAAAGATTGAAAAAATACAGTTTCACACCACTTATATTCGCTTGTCTAGGGAATCTATATATTTTTGTTCAGCTTGAGAAATAAAGCTTCATTGTGGAAAAACACTTGAGTGATTTCCATAGTAATGAGAAAGAATAAAAGAAAAGTAAAACAATAGTTACTGATTAATATGAAAAAAATATAGAGATTGATAATTTGTCAGTGTTTAAGCTTTGATTGAACAAAAGAATAAACAAATGAATATAAGATGTGAAGCTATTGACCTTATATCATTAATCATCTCGATCTATCAGATGAATCACTCTTTTTTTAATGGTGAATTTCTACAAGATCATACGAATTGGTGTTCAGAATGATAATGATTCATTCCAAAGGTGATATAATTCATAAATATTTTATCTCCAAGACTGTAATACTTTTATTGCCTAAATAATAGTTTTCTTCATTAAGAATTAGAGATTGATAAGTTATTAGTAGCTAGAGTATCAGTACTAAAACAAATAAATACTGAAGTATCTTAAACAGTTTTATAATGTGTATTTATATATACTTTGATTTTTCATTGCCTGCATTTACACTAAGGAAAGTACTAAAAAAATGGTCATTTGCCTCTTACCTCCTGGATTTATGTTGTTGGAGATTCAGACTTCAGTGTTCATTTAATTATAAATTTTATATGAAATTCCAACTAGAGTTTATATGTATTTTCAACATAGGTTTTTGATGGCATGAATAAAAATTTAATATTAATCTGTGTTTTATGATAACAGTCATGATAGTGGCTATGTATTCATGAATTAACAAAATATAACAATAAAAACAGTGATATATGCCTCTCATTTTCTCAGTTTTCTTGCTATTAATCTTATATATGTATTAGCTTTCTCTGTCTTCAGAATACCTACTAGTGTGTAATAGTCAGTACTTATCTGATTGTGAGTCTAAAATAAACTAATCTACATTCATTATCCCTTTCAGTGAAATGATATATATCTGGAATTAGAACACAAACATATATTTGAAATCTCAACTATTGATGATTTGAGATAGGAGAATAACATGTTTGAGTGAAACTACATAACATCAGAAAATCTTGTTCAAAATACAAATTTTGAAAAGATATGAAAAGGTAGTTCAGTTACAGAGCTTCCCTAGTATATCCAGAGAAAAAGAGAAAGAGAGAGACAGAATGAGAGAAAGGGTGGAGGGAAAGAAGGAGAGAAAGAAATATGACTTGGCATTATAATTTGTTTACTTAAGCACCTCTGCTGCCCTTTAACAAAAAGACTGATTTCCATGAGTTTGTTACATAGAACTACTCAAATTACTGTCTTCTGAACTAACATTTTATAAATAAAGAATAATTAACCACCAAATTTGTTAAACGTCACTGTTAATAGCAAACAGTTCAATCACTAGAAACCATATTAGCATCATAAAATAATAAAGAAATGTGTTGTTCCTTTGAGGGGAGATTATCTACTGTTTACCATTATAAGGAAAATAATTAAATATTCAATAGGCTTTGTGCTTTTAAGGGAAAGATTGAATATTTTCTTACAATCTAAATTCAAGCTGTGGCTAGCAGCACTGTCATCACTTCAAAGAATACAATCTTTAGGCAGGGGAATGTCAATGTGGTTTTTATAATTCAGTAGGAAAAACATATGAGCAATAATACTGTGATCAAATGTAATGTCACCGGGCCATAACAATGGAGAAGAAAGAGCAATATAAGTTTCAAGGTTCGCAATTTTTTTTCCTGTTAATTCTTATCCTCTTGCATAGATCTATACTGAAAGTTATTACACAAAGAGAAACTACAAAGAATTTGCCTATTTTAGTCAGATAATATTATAATGCATATAGCTGATGGTTTATGAAATATACAAAAGATTACTGCAAGGATGTATTTCAGGGACAGCTGAAAGGATTAATAATAGCAAAGGGCAGTGACAAAATAATCATCTCAAAGTAATTTAATTATTTAATTAGATACTATAGATGAGTTCTGTCATTTTTGTGAGCACTTATTAAAACCATGCACAGATCCTTAGGTTTTTATCAAATGCAGTATTGAATGTTAATGGTAATTTATCTCTTTTCAATCTCATCCTTTTAAAGAAACAAATCAAACCCCAGAGTCCAGAATCCATCCAGCTCGTCTATTCATTTTCTTATTATTAACAGATAACCCCCTACGTCTCAGGACTTTTGCAGAATAACAAAACACACTTCAAGGCTGTACACTTTCTAATACTAGGTACTCAAAGTAGGACAAAAACTTAATTTGAAGGAGTCAGTTTTTAAAAGAAACTATAGATTTTCCAGTTAGTTTCAAGTAGTGAAATGCAGCTAACCATTAAATTGGTCATGGGGTTCCCAATAGAGAAGATAGAGTGAAGACTGAAGGAGTTGAGAGGATTCGCGACACCATGAGGAAAGCAATAATCCCAACCAACCAGAGCCCCCAGGGTCTAAACCACCAGCCTGGGAGCGCTTAGGGAGGGACCCATGGCTCCAGCTATATATGCAAGGGAGCTATATATAAGTGGGAGTAGAGATCCTTGGTCCCATGAAGGCTGGACGTCGTGGGGGGATATTCGAGGGTGGGGAGGTGAGGTACAGGGGAGGGTGGGTGGGAGTACACCATCATAGAGACAAGAGGAGGGGGGAAGGGATAGGGAGTTCCTGGGAGGGAGGGGGATAAATGAGGTAAGGGGAAAACATCTGAAATGTAAATAAAATTTCAATAAAAAAAAATAAAGTAGTGAAATGAACGTACTGGGTGTCATATTGAAGTGTCAGACAAATTATGAATGGGCTTTTGGTAAAAATATCTACCTATTTGCCATTTTTACTTTTATCTTATATGTTTTCATTTGTATTGCTATGCATGAGGTCAGAGACCAATCTTGAGTGGTGTTTCTCAGGAGCCCCACAGTTTGATATTTGAAACAGAGCTATTCAATTTGTAACCTCACTGTATTCTACCAGTACCCCAGTTCACAAATAACAACTCTGATACATAATTGTTAATGAATAAATGCCTAGGTCATGAGCTTGGGCCTGTGTATAAAGTATCTTATAATTTATGTTATTCTGTCTATGTGTGACACAGGACTGGTACCTCTTGTCAGTTTCATGTGACCCATTCCTTACAGTACATCCCAAATCTCCCAGTGTATGAATTCCAATCTCAGTGTCAATCAGTGTCAGAGTTCCAATCTCTCTGCCAGGACTCCCACCTTCTATTTCCTGCCTTTTGTTAATAGGCCATCAGACTTTATTGACAAGTGATGCTTCCATATAGTAAACAGGAGAGGCTCTACAATTTCATGGGAATTTTAAGCTTGGTATTTAGACTAGGCTTGGCTAGCTGAAGAGCCGTAGGTGTCCTTCTATCACCACTCTCTCTCACTGTTGGGATTACATGCGTGTGCCATAATATCTGAGTTTTATTTATTTTTCCTAATTAAATATAATTATATCATTTTTCTTTTTCCTTTTCTCCCTCCTGTTCCTGCATGTAGCTAGCCCTTGCTCTCTTAAAATTCAAGGCTTCTTTTTAAAAAAAAAAATTGCTGTGGTATGTGTGCATCTGTGTGTATTTCTGTGTGTGTTTGTCTGTGTGTGAGTGTGTGTATTTTGTGTGTGTGTTATTGTTGATCCTAAATATATAATAAATACAATGCTTCATTTTGTATACTGTTGCTTGAATGCAAGATTTCAGAGCTCACCATTTAGCATTGCTACATAGAACCACCCAATTTTCTGTCCTCTGCACTCTCATTTTATAAATAATTAACCACAGAATTTGTTCAACATCTTTGTTTATTTAGTTTGTGACCATGTGCCTGTGTAGAGGAGATCAGAAAACTATTTTAGGGATCAGTTCTCTCCTTTTCACTGTGTGGGCCCTAAGAAAGTCACATCATCAGACTTTCAGCAAAAGCTTTTATCATTCATGCTGATCAATCTTGCCTGACTTGTTTTTGTGGATACTTGGTACTGAACATATCCACAGTTTATTGACTGAGCTGTCGCTATAGTTCCATGTTTATTTACTTAAGAATAGTTTAGAACAGAGTATCTTAAAATAGTTATAAGATGTTTATTAAATTATACATTATAGTGCTGTCATAGTTATATATCCTGAAGAAAACTTACTTTAATTTGTAAATGTTAATGGCACAAAATTCTTCATTAAATCATAACTGAAAAGTAGATAAACAGATGGTGGAAATTACATCAGATGAAGTGAATGCTGTCTCTTGTTTCTGTTATGTGTCATGGTAAGCTGAAGGAATACTAATTATAGTGACAGGTCATTGAAGCAAAACAGAAAATGAAATATATTGATGTTTACAATGAAGAGCGATATCAAAAACATCAGATTTTGATATTTAGAGGCTCAAACTTAGAACTTACAGCAGTCTCATTGCACCAAGCTAGGGAGTGAGTCCTAAGAACTTATTCTGGGAGAAGCTGGGCAGTGGTGGCCCATGCCTTTAATCCCAGCACTTGGGAGGCAGAGGCAGGCGAATTTCTGAGTTCGAGGCCAGCCTGGTCTACAGAGTGAGTTCCAGGCTTGCCAGGGTCCTATAGAGAAACCATGTCTCAAAAAACAAAATAAAACTAAACAAGAATCTCAGGAGATTTGAGGGGAAAAATAAAGATGTATAGGAACCACAAAACACAGATCTAGAACCAATCCTTTAACCCAAGGGAAACTCTAGAATGACTGCAATTATCCTTTTGTGACCATTATTGAGAAGCACGTACACTGAGTGTCTGATTATCTCACAAGTTCTGTGATGGAAAGAAATTTTGTGTTTTCCATTTCATTCAGAAAAGAAGATAAGTAGTCTGTTATAGACACATGCATGAAGTTATGTTCAAAAAGCAAAAACTGATGTTTGACAGTCATTGGAAAGGGTTACTGAATGGTCCACAAAGAAGATTAGAAAGCACTAACAAAAGAAGAAAATAAATCACTTTACATAAAAATTAGAATTGAATGGCAGAAAATGCTTAGCAGTAATTATTCAGAAGTGATTTTTATTTATATAGACTGACACAAATGTTTGACAGTATAGCTCAGATAGTTTATTAAAATGAACCCCCAAAAAGCTTGTAGAAAGTATAAAGGACATGGTTCCTTAAAACACAAATATATACTATGCAACAATAATTAATACAAATACTCCTTGAATTTGGAAGAGAACACAGAGTGGGTACATCGGAGGTACATAAATTTAAATTAATATAACATTATTTTATTTTAAGTTATTTAAAACTTTAAATATATATTTATATGTTTATCTCTATATATTTATCTCTCTATATTTATATATATAAATGTATATTTAAAAATTTAATCATACACTAGTCTGGCACAAGAACAGATTTTTTTAGATGTTAGAAAAAAAAAGATAAACAAATTTGTGTAAATATGTCGTTTTGAATAGTACCTAATTTTTGGAAGTTGAATATGTCATTGATTTGTAAATCAACAGTTTTATAATTCTCTACTTTTATAATATTAATTTAATTATTTTATTGTAAACCAACTATAGGTAACTCTTAGGTATGTAATTACAACATTGAACTCAGTAGATTAAAAGTTTGACATAAGTAAGTCACATTGATCACTACTGAATAAGATTTCTCCATTAAAACTTTTCTTTATGAGCTCAGAGAACCCCATGAAAGAAGAAGTAGAAAGAATGTAAGAGTCTGAGAATAAGGGGGACACCAAGAAAACAAGCTACTCTAAACCAACACGGGGAAAACTCATATGAATTTACAGAGACCAAAGTTGAAAACACATGGCCTGCACTTAGGTGTGTACTAGGTTCTCCGTGCTCCTAATATGGCCTCCAATTTAGTGTTTTTTATGGGAATCTTGAATGTGCAAATGAATTGGTCTCTGACTGTTGTGCCTTCTCTTGGTTTCTATTCCTTCTATTGGTTGGTCTTGTGTGATTTTAATGTAATTTTTGTTATATCTTATTATATTTTATTTTATTATATTACAGAAATATATGAATGTATACCTTGCTCATAGAGTAAAGACGAACAATGAAACTGTCTTCCAGCTGAGGAGGAGGGCTACTCTATAGAAAGACCAACAGTCTCTCAACTCACCTGGACCTTGAGATCTCTCAGACACTGAGCCACCAACCAGGCAGCATACACCAGCTGATATGAGGCCTCCAACACATATACAGCAGAGGACTGCCACGTCAGAGAAAATGCAACTAACCCTCAAGAGACTTGAAGGCTCAAGGGATGTCTGGTGGGGTGGAGATGGAGGGTGGGGACATCCTCTTGGAGATGGGGGAGGAGAGAGGAGGTACAGAAGGTGGAACAGTCATAGGGTGGACCAGGAAGGGGATAAAGTCTGGACTATAAACAAAGATTAAAGAATAATAATAACTAAAAATCAATTAAACTGTCATTTCTACATAATAGGACATGGAATATAATTTTTCTGAATGGAAAGACACTGGGTTTTAATCAAGCAATCTAAAGCCGATTTCCTGTTCAGGAGTATTTAACCAACAAATAATGAACTTCATAAATCTTTGTGTGTGTTTCTATTTGGTTACAGTTTTGTGGGCTTTTCTTGTTGTTTTGTGAGTTTTTGGAATGTTTGTATATTTTTTCTAGGTTTGGGGTGACATCGTATTTTATTTTCTAGATCTTGGATGTTTTGTTGTTGGACTGGGTTTTTGGTTTGCTTTTTGCATAAAGAACTTAAAATTATATGGGTAAAGAGAAAGAGAGAATCTGGATCAACTTGGGGATAGGGAGAATAACATCATAGAATATTTAAAGTTTTAGAAAATAAAAATAAATAAAAATAAATACATAAGCAAACACAAAAACATATAAAACACAAAAACTCCACTTAAAAACTCCACTTGCAAAAATAAGTGTGAAGAATCTAAATACCTGGATTAGAAGAATTATATACACCTTGTTACCTTTACAGGGTCATTGAAAGTCTGAACAAGAAAAAAGTTCTACCTATCCCCACTAATCTAATCTAGTTAATCTAAACTAATTAGTCTAATGCACACATTTCTTCACATTGTCGTTCAATTCTTTCTTTCTCATTCAGTTACTCAAACATTTCTCATACATATTCTCTTTGCCTTTCTCCTTAGTAAGTTTTTCAATTTTTATAAATGTGTATGCATTATACTTCACTTTGCTCTTGTCTTATGATCATTACAGAATCCTTACTTTCCTACATTCAATAAGTCTTGTAATTTCCGTCTTTTCATAATAAATAAAATTCAACTGACCTCCATTTTATTTTTATCCCTTTTATTTTCATGCTTAATGATAAAATGCTTTAAAATAATTTTTACATTGAATTCCTAATCAAATTTTGTTCTTACCTCCTGATGTCTTTTAAAATCCAATCTTCATCTAACCTCTTTTAGATAATGTCTTTAAAAAAAAAAGTAAGTAAGCAAAATTGTGGTCTTAGAAAAACTAATAATCATGATGCCAGTGGATGAATAACGAGCAATATGATGCATTCTACAAATATGAATAATATAATGGAGATATCCACTCCCAAATATTGCTGACTTTAACAGTGTTTTTAAATCAATTTCTAATTAATAAGCAAACAAAAAATCGAAGACAAATAGTTTCACGAAAAAAAAGCTGGTATGTAACTCAGTAGAGAATGCATTAGATAGCATAGAGTGTCAGTTCTCAAAACTCTGGTATGTGGTGTACAATTCTGAGAGACAGACTAAAAAGTTTTTGTGAATATTTTAATTATAAATTCAAAGAAGAAACTACTAGTGCCGTCAAAAGGTGTGTTTAACAATAGAAGCCTATGGCCTTGGTAGAAGTTAACTTCGAAATGGCCTGCCTTGCTTCATGGGAACCTAAACTGGATTCATCCTCAGGACCTTTATGAGAAATCTAGATATGGTGGTGCATATTTGTAATCACAGCACTAGGGCGGCAGAACAGAAAGTTCACTGAGGTTACTCAAACAACCTGCTCTATTCAGATCAGCTCCAGGCTAATGAGATAACTTGCCTAGATACAAAACAAAACAAATAAAAAATGCACATGTAGACACACATCAGTAAACTCACCCAAATACATGGGTACACACACACACACACACACACACACACACAGTTTGTTTAGAATTGACAAATTATATAGAAACTAGGCTATATGCTGCTCTAAGCTAGACTGTATTGTCTTCAGGCAGTCTCCTCCATTTTGTATGTAAGTGCCAAGGCAGAATCCGTGAACATCTTATTTGTGAAAGTAAATAGCACCATCTGTCCAGTAGAGACCATGAACTACAGACTGATAACTGATTTATGCAAATGATGTATTACCACATACAAACTTATCAAATTAAATCAAGACCAAATGGACACACATGGATGTGTGAAAACCATATTAGGAAAGCGAGGCCTGTGAATTTATCAAATGAGTCAAACCAGTAAATGAGGCAATTCTCTCTTTGTGCTGATATAAAAGAAGGAATACAGTATCTTACCAGGACCGGGTTATCAGACCACCAAGTTCACTTAACCGGAGAGATCAGAGATAATTATCTTCAGATTTGTTGCAGATTTGTTGCTGTTTAGTATTTTCTTCCAATTTCTATAGGATTAGTTTCAAGTATCAAATTCCCCACCCCCTCCAACTAGCATCAGCTTGACCTAATGTCTGTTCTGACAGGACTCACTTTTGTAGCCATTCAGAGCCTAGTACTGAGACCTAAAGCATCTCTAGGAGCCTGGTATTCTCAGTAATTATATATTTTTAATTAATTTTTTATTGGATATTTTATTTACATTTCAGATGTTATTCCCTATCCCCATTTTCTCCCCCACCGGAAACCCCCTGTCCCACTCCCCCTCTCCTGCTTCTATGAGGATGTGCCCCTACGCACTACCCATTCCTACCTCCCCGCCCTTGAATTCCTCCACACTGGGGCATCCAGCCTTCACAGGATTCTATTCCTTAATGTCTTTAAAAATCACCTGTGATGACTCTCTTTGCCTCTTACAGCCCTGTGTTCTTGTTTTCAATTACGAGTCTTTAGCTGCTACACCTCTTCAGCTCCTTCATCATCATGGTGTAACTTGAATGAAGTCTAATGCATGATCTAAGGAATGATTAGTAATAGTATTAGTGCATAAACCTCATCTGGTAAAATATTCTTGTAATCCAGGACTTTGGAAAGGAATGCAAGAGGATTAGAAGTTCAAAGATTACCTTAGGTACGTAGCAATTTCAAGGTCAATGCAGGTTTAGGAGAAACTGTCCTAATGTGAAATCGTATTCCCTTCTATTACTGGAAAAGATTAATGTAACTGTGTGTCTGGTTTACATTTGATGCTTAGACAGTGATGCTAAGTTAAATAAATTTATACTATAAGAAAAGACATAAAAGTAAAGAGGAGAAATAGGTGAGTAGAAATGACATGAGTTACCTTCAAATGCCAGGTTTTTCTTTAAATGCCTGATATAGACTAAATTATTTTATAATTGACATTTCAGTGGGAAGAAAAATCAAGTACTAGAAAGGATCTGTATAGAGTAAGAGTGGAACTATCAAATTGCTATTATCCATTAGAAGGAAATGTGGGCACATGCTTCATGTATCATAAGCTTTATGAAGTACTGTTGCAAATGTATAATGTATTTTAAGGACACCATACTTGGCAGTTCCATTTTCTACTTCAACATTCTTTGTGTTTTCAAAACATCTAGTTTTTGAGTAACTGAATTGATTAAGGCTTTGCGATTTTCACGAAGCAAAGGAGTAAATTCTTTATAAATTTTCCCCAAATCCTGAAATATCAAAGGAAGTCAGGGAATATTTATGTGGCAATAGAAAGGCAGAATGAGAGAAAAAGATAAACAGTGTAAGTTGCATATACAAGGCAGGAAGCTTCCCTGCAAGCTTCTAGAAAGTAGGCCATCCCCAAACACTGGCAAGTACACACTCTGGCATTTCACAGACTACATGACCTTAGGATTCTTTGTTCAGCAGATAGTACACAGTACAAAGACTTTGAGGGACCGACCCACTTCAAGGAATTAAATGAACAAGAGTCAGAAATAAGGATGTAGTCATCCATAATGTCTCTCAAATTGTGAAAGCTAATATATGAGTGGAGACAAATGTCACTGAGGATCGTTTTTCAAAACATACAATTCTCAAATTTTAAACAAGATGATGAGCAAGGGGATTCTGTGATCATTAATAAGTAATATTAGACAAAAAAGTACAGAATGCCCAGAATACAATCCACAGAACTCAAGAAGGTTAACAAGCTGAAGGGCCCAAGTGAGTATGCCTCAATCCTACTTGGGAGGGAGAAGAAAGCAATCACATGGTTACAGAGGGAGAGAGGGAGCTGGTGGGAGAGGGGGCAGGGAGGGAAAAGGGAACATGATCAGATATCAGGGTGGTGAACAGGAGTGACCCACAAGGACCAGCAGAAAGAATGGAAGCAGGAAATTTTGGGAGGTAGGAGGTGGGGGAAGTACCCCCTAGAATGTACCAGAGACCTGGGAGCCGAGACACTCTCAGGATTTAAAGGTAGGGACCTTAGATGAAATTCCCAACAGTGGGGGGAGGGAACTTGTAGAGTCTACCTCCAGTAGAAAGGCAGGTAATCAAGTAGGGAGATGGGGTTGCCATTCCACAGTCAAAAACTGCCCCAGAAACGTTCCTGTCTGAAAGAACTACAGAGATAAAAATGGAGAAGACACTAAAGGAAAGGAAGTTCAATGACAGACCAAATTGGAATCCAGCTCAAGGGAGGCCTGGAGCCCTGACACTGTCACTGAGGATGTGATGTGGTATGCTTGCAGAGAGGAGCCTAGCATGGCTGCTCCCCCTGAGAGGTCTAACAAGCAACTGAAAGAGTCAGATGCATATACCAGCACCCGAACCAATGGACTGAAGTAGAGGACCCCTGTAGTTTAATTAGGGAAAGGCTGGAAGAAGGGTTGCCAGATCTGAAGACCAGCAGTCTCAACTGATCTGAACCTAGGAGAACTCTTAGACACTGAGCCACCAAACAGGCAGCATCACCAGCTGTCCTGAGGCCCAAGACACATATACAGCAGAGGACTGCCTGGTCTGGCCTCAGTGAGAGAAGATGCACCTAACCTGGAGTGACTTGAGGCCCCAGGAAGTGGGGAGACCTGGTGGAGTGGGGGTGGGGTGGGGACATTCTCTTGCGGAGGGATCAAGGGGATGAAGAACTTTCAGTGGGCAGACTGGGAGTGGATAATGACTGGACTGTAAAACAGATTAAAGATAATTTAAAAAAAAAGAAAAAGGAAAAAAATTATAAAACCAAACCTTAAACATCTGGAGTAAACAATGAGAGAGTTTATCATTTCTAAACATTAATTCCAAGAACTTAGTAAAAGAAAATATGTTAAATACAATTATCGCTGTATCTGATAGTGTTGCTATTTCACACAGGAAAACAGGAAATTCTCCAGTATTTAGGCAACAAAGATTAATATGGAAAATAAATGTTTCAAAGTAAGATGTGGTGAAGATAACTGGCTTTCAGCACTCAGAAAATTTAAAAGCCATAAAAATAGTTGCTGATCATGTCTGTCATGTGTGACCTTTATGGTAGTTAATTTCTATGGAAAGTGCCTAAAAATGTTGATGTTTTGTAGATGCCTAAAGTCACTCACATTTCATAGAAGCAGGGCCTTCTATTTAATCTTTGTCTTCATGATAATGGCTCTCATTGGAGCAACTGACAAAAACATTCGTGGAAGAGATGTCTGTATTCAATGTTGAAGACATGATTATTCTCACCTTCAAGGGGAGAATAATCATCAACAAGTAAGTTATCATCACAAAGTTGAGTCATAATATCTCCTATGTCCTCAACTGTATGGATGCACTACAAGACTAAGCAGTACACGTATTATCGTGGTGAATGACAAGAGAAAGGAGCACATGAAATTGGTTATATATACAAATATAATAGGGAGAAAGATAACACATATAGCTATTCCACTCTTTTATTTGAAAACCAGTTACAATACTCATATTCCTTTGAAGGATAACCCTAATAATAAAAGAAAATGGAATTTCTATATTTTATTAAGTCTTTGGTCCTTTAGGCATTAAGACTTACAGAACACTCAAGCTCCAAAGTGAAGAAATTAGAAATACAGATTTTGTGTTTAGACTAGCAACAGTGAGGAAGGGCGTTCTTACACTTTAACTACTTGGCAACTAGGATTATTAAATAGGTGAAAAGTGAGGTTTGAAATAGTTTTCATTTGTTTCCAAGTATACATCTCATGTACACTTCGTGTGCATTCAGATGAGTGAATCACACTTTAGAAAAGCTACCATTCATGATGTTTCTTGACCAGCTACACAGCTTCCACTATCCATGATTTCCATATAATACTAAGAAATATTAAGAAAAATTCAAAACAATATTTAAGTGTACTTTAAATTGTGTCCTGATACCTAAAATAATAAATTTTGAAATGCAGAATTTTATTCGTGATATAGAGAGACAGAGACAGATGTATCCTATATCTCTCTAGTGAGTTGATATTGGATCCTGTTCACTAAATCTTGGAGTTTCTGTCTTAGAATAACAGTTTCTAGAAATAGGAATGTAAGAAAATTTTCTCAGGAATAAAAATTATTTTACCATCTGTTTTTCTTAGAAAACAATTAGTTAATAATGAGTCTGCCTTGGCACCATGCTCTGAGTTGTACATATGCTATGTAAGATGCAAATTTTAGTTATAAATTGAGCTAGTAAGTAGCCTTGCAGCTTTTTATTTCCCCTCTATTTTTGAGTTGACAGTATTGATAGCTCATATATTTTGCCCTACTCCATAAAACCTTCTGGCTAACACTGTGTATCAACATTATACAAGAGTAGTTTATTGTTTTAATATCATAGATAATGAGGCAACATTGTTTTATGGGTAGTATTTATTAAGTGTATCCATGTCATTCTGATCATAATTTTCCACCAAAATTTAAGAAATAATGAAGGACTAAGCATCTAATGCTTCCATGACAAGTGACAACTAAAGACTCATATTCCTGCATGGTTATTTGTATTTTTGGTTTGTTATTGGTCTTTATGCAAAAATATATATACATATAAATAGAAACTCCCATAGATAAGTGGAATGAATAATTCATTTCACAATTAGTTCTAGTGGACCTTATGCCCTCTTCATGGATAACTGGTATGCATAGGATACAAACATGTACAGAAAGGTAAACCTAATATATATTAAAAGCCAAGTAATTAAATATTAATCTTTTCAACCAATTATACTGTGCTTAAAGTGTATTTCAATGTAAAAAATAATGAGGGCATGTATGTACACATGTATGTGGTGTACACAGCAAAATTTGTATGTGAGCATGTGTATGTGGGTGTGTATATGTGTATGTTTGTGATGTTATGTGGCCTCTAATGAACTGTGTAGTTGATAATCTTGAGCTACAGACTTTCCTACTTCTATCTCTCACGTGCTAAGATTACAGGCATTCACGACCATGCTTTGTTTCATGAATGCTGAAGACATAACCTGGAGATTTGTGCATGGTAGACAAACCTCACCTAAATGACCTATATCTACAAATTCTGTGAAGCATTCTTAAGTACTTGTAGCAAATAACTAATGTTAATAATTTCTTCATTATAAAATAATACAATTTTATTGACCATTATAAAATAAAAAAAAAATCATGAGCATGATTTCTAACTCAGTAACACACTATATTTATTAATTTATACAGTGTCAGTATTTAATTCTACACTTTATAATTTATGATTTATAAAATAAAAATAGCATATGTTTTGCTTTTTATGGGTTTCTTTGTTGAACTTAAATTACATATGTTATATAAAATTAGAACAAAAATTAACTATGATTATGGAAAATATGTTTTATAAAATTTAGCCTGCTGATGGTGGTGCATTCCATTTTTGCCATCATGAAGGGAAGCATAGGAAGGTGTGTCTCTGAGTTCATGACCAGACTAAGTTCTAAGCCATCAGGGCTACACAGAGAAATCTTATCTCAAAATACTAAATAGCTAAATAAATAACCATATGCAAATGTGAGGGTGACTATTGTTAGTTTTATCTTTAAACAAAAGCTTTAATTAAGGCAATTAATAGCAAAAACAGTCCTAAACACATACATGAATACAATAGCAACATCCTTGTTATTTCTGACTTCTTTCTTACATGTTACTTCTTACTTAATGATGAAGCAAAGATCCCCAAAAATAGTGTCTATGAAGTCAACAGCTCTGAGCAATCAAGGATTGCCTATTTTACATTTATTGCTGAAATGTCAAGGATGTCCCATGTCTATGATAACTCTTCAGGAAAGATTCTCTCAGAAGAGTCAGTCATTTACCTTTGCCACAATCATGTGTAAGTTATGCACTCATGTTCTCTAGTAGCCTCTAAATTTTGCATTGTAGATTGATAAAGCAAGCTTAAATGATGAATTCATGACTTTACATTGCACTAAATTATGTAAGAATAATCTTTCAAATTCTTTGTGGTTCAAACTATATAACTAGAGTTTCACTGGCAATATTAAGAGTAACTGGTGAATAGTAATTGTATATGGTAGTCGAACATGATATTATAGTCAAATATCTTTCCAACATATGTTTAATGCATACTATTCAATTTGCAAACAGTAAATTGATTTTATTTTCAAACTGCTATTGTAAAATATGCTATTTTCTCAGCTTCTTAATGATGTTTCTGCTACCCACTGTAATTTTCTTTGTCAGAATATAATCTTGACTGAAAGAAATTCTATATTTCAGCAAGATTTTGTCTTGTAGTAATAATTACCATTTGCAGAATAATAGTTATTATTTATTTAGTGTTGTATGTGCTAGACACTTTCAAATATATTTAAATGTGTTCTTCTCAATAATGTTAGGATATATTGTCATTAACGTCATAGTACAGATAAAGAAACTGGCAAATTAAGCAATGTCACATGGCCATATTGCCTGTATACATAGGACTACAATTCTGGGGCCATGTGACTCTAGGATTGTGAATAGAACCAGCATACATGCTTTCCCATGAATAGCAGAACACCACTCCTCTTCTTACAGTACATTTACTTTTTTGCTATCAATTATGTTTAAATTTTTTAAATATGACCTTGCCACAAATAATAATTAACATATCACACTGACGATAGGTTCAGATTTCAAGAGTAAAATCTTCAAGATAAATGAATTTGCGGTCTGATTTCTACTTTGCAAGAGCAATTTGTGTTGAAGTCTAGAAGTAAGAGAAAGGAACCAATTCATCATTTATATACGCAGGACCAATATGACTTAATGCAGACTATGGATTTCAGTAACGAACAAGAAAACAACCTATTCCTGTGAAAAACTCAGTACTTCAGTAGTCATTTTCTTTATGAAGTAAAAACACTTCATTGTTAATTAATCAATAAAGTAAGGCCTCATTCTATGACAGTAATAAAAACTGATCATATGCAAAGTACATCAAGCAGTATTTGGTAATGCAATTAACAGCATAATCCCCACTGTTATAGGACAAAAACAATCTACATTTAAAATATTAGAGTTGTCTTGTATCCTCTTGACTATCGATAAATTTTAAAAGCAATCGGTGTCAAAATATATTCACATTTTGTAGTTATATGCCACCTAAAATCACCTTTCATAGTTTTCTACAACTACAGGCAGAGACAGATCACAACTCAACTTGTAAGTCATGGATCATCTGATACATGAGAGTGTTCTCTTTTTTGTTGTTGTTGGTTTTTGTTTTTCGTTTCTTTTATTGGAATTTTCTTTATTTACATTTCAAATTTTATCCCCTACACTGGAGTATCAAGTCTTCACATGAAAAAGAGCTTCTCTTCCCATTGATGCCTGACAAGGCCATACGCTGCTACATATGTGGCTGTAGCCATGGGTCCCTCTATGTGTAATTCCTTGAAGCTCAAGAAGAAGGAAGACCAAAGTGTGGGTGCTTCTGTCCTTAGAAAGGGGAACAAAATACTCATAGGATCAAATATGTAGACAAAGTGTGGAGCAGAGACTGAAGGAAAGGCCATCTAAAGACTGCCCCACTTGGGGATCCATCCCATATAGTGTCACGAAACCCAGACACTATTGTGGATGCCAAGAAGTGAATGCTAACAGGAGCCTGATATAGCATGTCTCCTGAGAGGCTCTCTCAGAGCCTGACAAATACAGAGGGATGATCGCAGCAGCCAATCATTGGACTGAGCACGGGGTCCCTAAAGGAGGAGTGAGAGAAAGGACTGAAGGAGCTGAGTGGTTTGCAACCCATAAAAAAAATAATATTACCTCAACAGAGTTCGTAGGAACTAAATCACCAACAAAGAATGTTTTATTTAACATTTCTACATACTTTGTTTTGCAATGCATTACTAATATGCATGGGGGTGAAGGGAGGCCGCAAAAAAATAGTATGGCATTACCCTTTCAATGAAATCTGCTGTGGTAACAATGTAATGAGGTTATTGTATTTCAATATTCTGGCTGTATTATTTATAACTTTAATTATAACTCTCAGATCTCTGCTTTACAATGCTACAAAGGCTTTGCTGTGAGGAATACCAGAAAAGTTTATGGGGGGCCTATTGAAAGTTAGCTACATCTCTTCTAAAGGAAGATGAAATCTCTGTTTAAATTTAGTGGATACTTTCAATTCCTGTGTTGATTTTCTAATTTATTTATAGCCCAGATCCAAGATTTACTACAGTGGGATTAGTCATAGTTTTATTTATTCCTCATTAAAATTCTGTTGGGTCGAAAGTCTGGGTCATTCCCAAGAGGGAAATGTCAGTGGATTCGTAATGACTTTAGTTTGGTTTGCAATACATTGTTACTGAACTCAATACTACAGAAATGCTGTAAAATAGAAACACACATCTGTACAGAACAATGTAAAGTAAATTTAGTTTAATGATCTAAGTATCTCTTTTAGGTATTATTCATTGACTATCAGACTTAGACATTCCATGGCATGTTAGTTTCAAGGTAAACTACTGAAATCTATACCAAAGACAATATCGTGAATGATATTCGCAATGATTGTTAGATTCTTCTGTGATTCTACCCAACATAAATGAGGATATTTACTATTTTACAATATTCTAGCTATTAAAATTTTATAATAACAAAACTCAAAATGTTGTTATTCATAATTTAATTGGTATTTTAAAATTATGTGTACTATACCTTTAAAACCCAAGCAAACAATTTTAATAATGTATATCTGTTGCAAATATAATTTTGTACATGCATTAAAATTTATTTACTTATAGCTTTACACACACAAGCTTGTATCTTAATACACTAAATTGAAATGTATGTATGCATATTTAATTATAATCAATGGGAATGGCGATTGTCTTTTCAGGGAAAAAATTATGGTCTATAGTCAAGTGTCTTGGAGAACAATTTTCGTTACAAGTTCAGGCACATAAACAATATTTCATTCACACATTTTCACATGTAATATGGTCTATCATTCTTGCAAAGATGCATTAACAGCCTTAACCTCCTGGTTTAGCAGTAAAGGTCATTTAACAAAACTGCTTTGCATAAATCACCACCAGATGGCAATCTTGTGTCTTTGATCATGTACACTTATTTCTGAAGTAAACTACTTCATTAAATAGTCTCCTTGCCAAATATTACCTGCATCATCTGTGAAGAGTTATTAAGCAGTCAGAATATATAACTTTTCTTGATCAAGGTGGCTGGAATTCTTTTATTTTTTAATGTGTTTATATTTCTCTATAAAAATAAACGTCATGAGACAAAGTGTCTCCATCAAACAATTTTCATTAAATGAATATCTCTCTGTTTTATTGTGGCAAATGAGCTGGAAGGTACAGAAATGAATTCTCAATGTCTTTAGTTGCATTTAAGAAACATATAATATATATATATAATAATAATATAATAATATATATATTTAGAACCTTTCCTTGATTTTTGTTCTAATTAAATTTCCAGATTCATTGTTGGTTTCCTTTTACTTTGTGAACAAATTAGAAACAAATAGTGGTAAGGCTCAGAAGAGCCAATGAGTTTTTACTATATTTCAGATTATATGAAATAAAGCAGTAAAAACATTATGAAATTTTCTTGTTAATAATTGCTTAAAGCCTTTTGGTTGCTATACATTAATGAAACAGATAATTATATAATCAGTTATGTGTTTTAGAAGCTTGTAATAGATACAACTTGGACTAATGTTATGGGGCTGATTAGAAGTTGATAATCAATGAAATAAGAAAGAAGAGAATCATTGCATGACTTCAATTATATGTGGAAAATAAACACATCTCTTAGAAGGAGAAAGTAATGTAACAATTACCTGGATGAGGCAGGGAAGGAAGTGTTAAAATGATATTAGATAAAGGTCATAAAACTTTGGTTATGTAGGAGAAAGTCTAAGAGAGCTATTATGAAAAGTGATGTTTCTAAAAATAACATATTGTATTCTTGACAAAGTTAAGAGATCTGATGTTAAGACTATTCACAACAATTTTTTATGATAAATGTGTTAATCAGCTGGGTTATATTAAAACACAAACACAATATATATATCAAACATTCTAGTCTGTGCTGGAATGTTGTTGATAATATAATTCCTTTGAATAAATTGATTTATATATATATATATATATATATATATATATATATATATATATTTCAAATGACCACATTGTAATATATGATATAATTTAGTTTGCACATAATAATATACTCATAAAAGGGATTGCTAATTGAAATAATAAAAAATAAGTAAATTAGTAAAATATTTACAATGCATGAAAATGTAAATCATTTAACATATAATAAAAAACAAGATTTGACATAGTTATATAAAATATGGTATTTTGTACATGTAAGGGTAGATGTTAAGCTATGACAAAAGAGAAAAAAGGGGTGATACAATCAGATATTAGCAAAACATAAAGAAATATCCTCATTCTGTTGATCTTAAAAATTTATGTTATACCTTTTGAACATTGGAGTTTGGTTTAAATTGAAGAGATCGAAAGTAAAGATTAGGGGAAAAATTTACATGATATTGTTACAATAAAGTAAATAGTAAAAGCCATTTGTCGACTTGCTGAATTTTATAGGCACTTACAATTGTGTATTCTCATGGTTTTATTTACCTAATGATATGTTATCTCTTAAAACTTCAGAACTCTATGTTAACACAATTTATCTAGGGCTTTTACCTTTTACTAGTGTAATTCCTAAAATACTGGATATTATTTTGTTTAAAACTGAAATATTTGTTATTACTATCATTTTGACACTATATATTAGATGTGTTTGCAAATTAATGAAAATGTGATTTTAATTTTTAAATTTTTTTCATATAGTATATATTTTGATCATATTCTTTCCTTTTCTTCAACTCTTCTCAGATCCTCCTACCTCCTTCTCTGACGCACCACTTCCATGTTCTCTCTCTCTCTCCAATAAATACAAAAACAACAATCAAATTAATAAATAAGTTACAGAAATCATGGAGGTTTTTTTTTGTTTGTTTGTTTGTTTGTTTTTTTTTTTTTTTTTGGCCAACTATCGCTGAGTAGGAGCCTGCGCTGGAATGTGGTTGATGTGATTGATAGTGTGACTCCTTTGAGTAAATTGATTTTCATTCTCCCAGTAGGGAGCAGTCCTAAACGCTGCTTGGCTATGGGTAGGACTTTGTTTTCACCTTCCCTTTCTGCTTGCTGGGATTTTTTTTTTTCTGTTTTGAACCTGTGTGAATATTGTTCAGGTGTCACAGTCTCTGTGAATTCATATGTGCATCAGTGAGACTTGTATGTATCTGGAATATGCTGCAGAAACCTGATTTTCTGTGTGGGAAGGAGAGAGGAAGCATAACAGCTTCTCTGATTTTTTCCCAAGTAGCTTTTGATTTTATTTTTTTCCTTTCGTACATTACATCCTGATAAGTTTCCCACCCCTCCATTCCACCCAGCCCTGCCCTCTACTTTGCCTCTCCTCCAGATTCACTCATTTCTTTTCCCTGCAGAAAAGAGCATCCTTTCAGAGATATCAACACAACTCAGCATAACAAGTTACAAGACGAGGTACAAATCCTCATATCGAGAATGGAAAAGGCACCCAGTAAAAGGAAAAGGGTCTGAAGAGTACGCAAAACACTCCCACTCTCATTGTTAAGAATTCACAAGAATACTAAACTACACAACTATAATATATATATGCAGAGGACCTAGGACAGATCACAGATAGGTTTCCTGATTGGTTTAGTTTTTTGTCCTTTTTGTTTTGTTTTTGTTTTTTTGTTTGTTTTTGGTTGGTTGGTTTCTGTAAGTCTCAATGAGCCCTACTGAGTTGATTCTGTTGATTGTGGTTTTGTGACTCCTCTCACTCTTACTAAACTTCCTGACCTTCTTCCCTGGGTTCTTTCAAATTTCACAACCTTTTATTTTTTATTTTGTCAACAACTCTAGAAAGTACCAATTAAGCCCTTTCTTCTAATTTCGGCAAAATAACAAAAGATATTGAAATTTCTTCAAGATTAAAGACTTCTCTTGTTTTGCATAAATTTATTAATGATTTCTCATAAGATCTTACTTATTCAACATCATTCGTATAAAGTACTTTCCAAAGTAAATGACACAAATAATATGTAAATAAGTTCTGTAATAAAAAATGAATTAAGACTTTTAACCTAAGAAAACATATTGATAAACATCATATTTTAACAAACATATAAAGGATGATCTTAAAAGTATAAATAGAAGAAATAGGATTCGTTTTATATCATAAAATTGTGAGTTTTTTTAGGAGTGAGAAAGATGGTTGTTAAAAATTGAAAACTAACCAATGGAAAGATCATTTAATCATAAGCCAAGAGATGATGAATTTCCAAACATTAATTAAAATGAATAATAATAAAATGGAGATGTGCATATCAACAATATGTAAGAACTAGTAACCTGAAGTAGGATGATATATTAAGAAGGATATGAATAGTACTAAGCTAATCAGGAGATAGGATTCTTCTAGTTAGAATTCAGTGTGTGTGTGTATGTGTGTGTGTGTGTGTGTGTGTGTGTGTATTCAGTGATATCTGTCTAACAATACAGAGTATTCAATGGGACATTGGACTCTGACTCAAACAGCTAATTAGTTTTGGATGTTATACAGTCAGACAGAGTGTAGAGATCACTGTTGCCAATAAAACTTGCTCCATTGTGCCAGGGACTCATTCCTAAAGGATGTACTTTATTGTCTACAGCTAAGCTATCCATCGTATACTGTTCTGCCTATCTGTTTACTGAGGCTTTAGGATGTAAAACATTTCTCCAATATACTTATTAGATTGGAAAAAGTTCTCATCTCTGTCTATCTTTCACCAAAGGCAAAACCACAGAAACAAATTTGTATGGTGGAGAAAAGGCGAAAATAATTAAACATTGACCAAAATAACATGCAGGATTAATCCACTTGGCTTGACCAGATAACTCTACTGGAAATGATAACTGTAATTAAATTTTTCAGAGAAGAGCTACTGTTCACACAGAGACACACTCTCAGGCAAGACAAACACACACACATACACATACACTAATGTACTTACAAATGTGTGCACATGCAAAAGCACATGCATGTACATACATATTAACACATTCATACACACATGCATACACCTATACACTTACACACACACACATACACACACACACACACACACACACACACACATATATATATATATATATAGTCACATAGTTTTGTACACATACAAACACACAGAGAAACACACACATACACAAATGCCTTCACATCATATACATACATATTCCATGACAGAAGTTGTTACGTCAAATGAACATAACACTTGGAAGAGAGCAAAGGTCTCTCTCTAAAGCCAGGCTCAGAAATCCATTTCGCCTTTTCCTGTAAATTTCTCACTAAGTTAAATTTGTTAGATGTATTCACTAGTGAAAAAAACAAAACAAAGCCAGGTATTTATAAAATAGCAACAAGTTGCTGTATAAGTGAAGATTTCTCAGCAACTAATGACTTGTGAAAATATTGTACCTAGAGCTATGCTGTCTATTTAAAAATCAGCAATGTTTTTAGTGATTTAAGTATCTGGTTGTAGACAGTACACAATAAAGCAAAGCTCCAAGGAAATGTTTTGGTCTTCCCTTTAGAACCTTGGAACCAACGTTGATTTCCATTGATAGTTGGCCACTTTGCTTTGTCAGGGACAACTGGACCCCAACATCAGGCAGAGCTGAAGTTCTGACTTTGTGGACAGTTTTCCTAATGTCACAGCAAACTTCAGTCATTACAAATTCTGGAAATTAGAATGGGAGGCTTTAAATCCCAGCTCAACCATCTACTAGATTTGCAGCCTTAGGCAAGATAACAGAACTTGAAAAGAGCTCTAAAAAGTAAATAATATCTTACCTAGCCAGAATTTGTAAACAATGAAGGAGATATAGGAATAGCAGACAGTACCTTAATAATCAGAAAGGTTGCACTGTGAATGACAATTTGCTCATCAGTATTTTGTTTCATAGTAAAATATTAGAACCTTTAAAAAATTGCAAAGAAAATATTAAGGGGGAGCAGAAACAGAAACACAGAGACCAACTTAAAGAGAAAAGTAGAAAAGTATGTTAAGCTTGAAAAGGATTTACTGTCTGAGATAATAATATCTAGTAATGACATTATAGTTATTTAACATCAGGCTTCTTGCAGAGGGAGATAAAGAGTGGTTTATTTGAAGAGCCGAAATAAGAACGAGCATGGAGCAGCATCAGCTAGGACAGTGGATCAAATCAAACAGAACTGAGATATGAGAACGTATCTGCGACTGGTCGGTCAGAAAATAACAATCTGTTCTTAGAGAAATTGATTGGTTGCCAGGATATTGGCTTGGCACCGTATTACTTGGCTTTAAATTGCTTTTTGGCTATCTTCTCGCTGTGTGGTCATGCACAGCTTGTCTTGCCTCTTCGAGCCTGAGATCGTCATCTGTAAAACCTGGTTAGTAATAATCCTTACCCACTGGGATTGCTTGAAGTTCAAATGAGTTTATGTAAGTGGAGCACTTGATTCATGCTTAGCGCCTACTAATCACATTATAATTATAGCTATTATTATCTTAAATATTACCTGAAGAATAGTTTCTGGGAAGGTGTCTAAATCATTAGCATATGCATATCCTCCTGTGACTACTCATTTTATTAATACTTTCACTTTAGATAATTTCCATAAATAATATTTTATCATCGCTTCCTTTGGAGTAAGACCTTCGTTCTCAGGGTGCTTCTAAATTATCACCTCAATTTCTCTGTACAAGTTTTACTTTGCTGTGTCCTTAGTCAAGTATTGATCATTCTTGGCTAGAATTTAGAATCATAGGATAAACATAAGATGCTAACTTTTGAATTCAACTTAGGTGAATAATACCCAATTCTCTTTTGTTGTTGTATATGTCTTATTTTCACGTCCGGGTGATTTCTGAAAGTGCAAATTCACTTTTTAGAACTCAAGTGTATTTTTTTCCCCAATATTCTGACATAATTTATGTCTTTTTCATTCAACTGAAATTTAAATGGTTAACAACCATACAAGCATATATAATATAAATGTGTACATGCTAGTAAGTAATAGCGTGGCTACATTAATAAGAGCACATCACCCAGAAGACTTTATAAAGATAAAAATAAATCAGTCACAATCTAGGAGGTAATGAATTTGCTGCAACCCTGGTATGAGTAGTTTTGACAAAACTAATATAGTTGTTCTAATTTTTCAGAACACACGGTAAGAAGATGATGTCCCTTTCTGTATATGCCCTTTTCTCCATTGTTTCCATTGTTTTGTTGTTGTTGTTCTTGTCACTTTAGTAAGATTAAAAGTAAAGAAGCCTACTATAGGCTTGTTTTTACTAATCTACAAAATAGCCATCCCCCAGGATACGTCAGCCATGTCCTAAAACATACTGTTATCCATCTGAGTAAGGCTTTGTCAGTGTAAGAAATGTACTGACTTATATTCCATTAGAAAGATGCTATCTCACATGGGTTGCCTTATTGCCCAGGCACATATGTAGCAGAGGACTGCCTTGTCTGTCCTCAGTGGGAGAGGATGTGCCTAATCCTGTCGACTTAATGCCCCAGGGAAGGGGGGTGCAGGGGGGGAAGGTGGGGTATTTGGATGATTAATGGGTGTGTATGAGGGAGCACTCTGTCAGAGGGAAAGGGAAGGAGGATGAGGTGAAGAGCTCTTGGAGGGTGGACCAGGAAGGGGGAAACATTTGGAATGCAAATAAATAAAACAATTGAATATAAAGAAAGATGCTATCTCAGAGTGTATGAATCATGTATAGTTTATGTCTATGTATTTTTTAGATTATACATATTAATATAAAGTTCACCTAAAAATTTTGAAAATACAGAAACATACTTTGTTCCATATTTCCATTTAGGTATTTTTCTTGGAGCTCCCTGTATGAGTCTACTGTCTGCAATTCCCCCTTCACCAAATGTTTACAAAGTCATCCATAGTCAGCCAAATTAGCAGTCTTTTTCCAGTCTTCATTTTTCTTTTTTGATGCGTCAGTGTCATGCGTCACTGATGATGGTAAACACTAAGCTTTGAGACTATTCATATATACAACTCTCTGTCCCATGTAGCTGCTTTCATATAAGTAGGTATCTCAGACTCAGACTTAATGTGTTATAAACAGAATTTTGAGGATTTGTTCCAGAATGAATATTTCTCAGAACATTGCATCTTCTCTTGGCTCCCACAGTGTTCCATGTCACAGTGATCTCCTACCTTCTTTTTGGAACTGTGCCTAAATGGCTTTGCAGACTTATCAACACGATAAATGATACTATATTGAAATTGTAAAACCCATGATAATGCTTTTATACAGACATTTACAGTGTCTTTGAAAATCTAGGTAAAATCCACTCCTAAGATTATATGGTGTGAGCATGGCATGGTGGTGTACACTCAATACTCAAGAAGCAGAAAAAAAAGAGATATTTCTGTGAGCTCAAGTAAATCCTGATCTAAATATTGAGTTGCAGATTCAAGCAGAGCCACAAAACAAAATTTTATCTAAGTAAAAAGTAAAGAAATACAATTATGCAATCTAAATATATCTTTCTAGGCAACCATTTATTGCATGTAGCATTTAGGAATAGAACATTAAGAGGCTTGCCTGGTCTAATATTGTATGATTTGAGCTGAAGTAAAAAGATCCAAAAATAAATAAATAAATGAATGAATAAATAAATATTCCTTACATAAACACACACACACATGTGCTACATATGCATATATGCATACATATACATATATATGAAAGTTTACCAGCAACAAGGCTGCTAAGATCCAAAGATCTTCTAGGTCTGTGTGTTCAAATTGAAATTCAGACACACCACACACTTTTATTTCTTCTGGCTGGAATGCAGACTTGCCCTTCTACCTTTAATTCCAAACAATGAAGGTAGAAGAAAGGAGCCATGTTTGAATGTAACATTTAATTGATGGGCAGAAAAGCAATGAATCAGAGAAAGATTTGACAGAATGAATTAGAGCATAGACTATGCCCACCTCTCAGGGAAAAGCTATTTAAGAGTGGAGTTGAGTTCATTAGTGAGATCATGCAGTTTACTGCACATCATCAGTCAGTTGAAGCCAAAAAATACAAAAGAGCCAGAAGGTAAGAATAAATTGTGAGAATTAGTTTGAGATTAAATAGAACAATTCAGTAGGAAGCCAAGAGAAGCCATATTGAATCAGTCAGCTTAGAGGGGAGTTTGAGCCAGAACAGCTGAGTTGAGCTAGCCTGCCAGAGTTCAGAAAGGACTAGAAAGGGTGTACTTTTTCACTAGTGACCCTCTGAGTTGACAATTACATCAGGAGTATAAAAGTTACATTTACTCATACATGTATGGAGAGATCATGGTGTAAGAGAAAGTGGAAAGAACATGGGAGGAATTAGAATGAGAAGAGAAAGTGTAGAAATGATATGAATTTAGTATTCATGTTGGTACATATATATGAGAATTGTTTTCTGTTAATGAAAAGTTCAATGGAAAACAGAATAGGTAGCAGGGTGTATGTGGAACTGGGGATAGCCACTGGAGGGTCCCAGACAGCAGAGTAGCTTGAGGCTTCCAGGACCCAACAGGATTGACTATAGTCATAATGCACAGAAAAGGGGAGAGATAGAACCTTCGGAGACCACCTTCAGTAGATAGGCACAGCACCTGGTCAAGGGATGGAACTATCCACCCATTTCAAAGTTTCTTAACCAGAAATGTTCCTGTCCGAGACGAACAAGAGCAAAAATTGGAACAAAGACTGAAGGAAGGGCCAAAAGATAATGGCCTCACCTCATCTTATCTACAGACACCAACCCTAATACTGTTGCTGTGGTCAAGTGGTGCTTTCTGACAGGAACCAAGTGCGGCAGTTCCTTGGGAGATCCGGCCAGTAACTGACCAATGCAGATGAGGATGCTTGGAGCAAACCATCAGACTGAACTCATGGAACCTGGTAGGGAGTTGGCAGAAGGACTGGAGGAGGTGAGGGGAATTGCAATCCCATTGGAAGAACAACATAGTCTGGCTTGACTTCTCCGTTCTCTCAAAGTCTAGACCAACAAAAATTGAGTGTACCTGGAGGGATCCATGGCTCCAGATACATTTGTAGCAGAGGATTGCCTTCAGCAACAGCAACTGGAGGGGAGACCCTCGGTCCCTGGGAGGTTGGATGCCCCAGAATAAGGGAATGCTAGAGCAGTCGGGCAGGAGAGTGTGGGTGGGTGGGTAGTTCTCTCATACAGGCAAAGCTGAGGAAGGAGAGCAGATGTGGGATAGGGAGTTGGTGGAGAGGTAACCGGGAAGTGGGATATCATTTGAGATGTAAACGAATGGAATGATTAATAAAAAAGAAATAGAAAACTAGAATTCTGTATTCTCTAATGGGCTTCCTTTCTTTGTCTGCATCCTCTGTGATCTCAGCTATTATTTTTCCTTTCTAGACACTGTTGAGAGCAGGAAATCATATTTCAAATTTTGAAAGATACATCTTTCTCCTAACTTTCATTATCAATTAAAAGTAAGAGTGATAAAAATACAAACAATTCGGAAATATTTAATTCTGAAATTTGTATGATGATATATTTTGATCTAGAAATAGTTGGGCAATATATCAAATGAGGTTATCTCAGATTTTTCCTTTAGATAAAATTTTATTTACTAAGTTGTTTTGTTACTATTAAAAAGAATCCTCATTTATTTTTCAAAGTAAATACATTGATTTTTTGGGGGAAGGCAAGAGTAAGAATTCCATGTAATTGCAGTCTTCCATGTAACACAGTGAATAAATCATGCAAGACAGTGCATTTTTAATGTTTATATACACATTTTATGTATTCCAGTTTAAATATTAATTTTTACATAACTATAAGCTAACTTTTTAAGACTTTGACAACTGAAATATTATCAAAAAGAAAAAATAAGGAAAATGTTACCCCATAACACAAACATCAATCTAATTCATAATATTTTATGTATTATTTTTGTGTGTGATTGAAAACTACAGTGAGTCAAAATTGAAATTGAGTTTTACCAAAAGAAGTACTACATTAACGAAAAAGTATAATAAAGAAGACAGTTTTAGTAATAATGAGCTTAGAAGCACAACTGTGTTGCTTAAAATACTAAAATTATTACCAAACTAGAAAGCAATCTCACTGTCTTCTCAACATATTTCAGATACAAAACTAAAATAAATCAAACCTTTAGGTGCTTCAATTAAGTTTGCTCCAACATAAGCTCCTCCCCTCTGAAATGTATGCTTCAATTTAATTTTCAGCTCCTGGATTGATCAGTGGATAACGTGCTTGAGTTCCTTCTCTGCAGCAGATACAGTAGAAGGAAAAAACAAACAAAAAAAAACCACTCCTCCAAGTTGTCTTCTAGTCTCCACTTCGCACGCATGCACACATACATTAATATAATTTAATTATTACAATTTCTTGTCATAGTAAAAAAAATGTGATTTGATATTTTTCTAAGAAATGGTTAGAGACTTCATTATTAGAAGAGTGCTTAAGACCTATATAAAAGAGCTCATGGATTTAGTGATTTTTATATATACATACATATATATATATAATATATATATATATATATATATATATATATAAATATATATGTGTGTATGTTTATACATGTATACATATATATAATGATTAATGTATAAATAATATATATTATATATTCCTTTCCATCATTTTGTACATGAAGACTTAATTATTCTCCTTTCAAAATGATGAGGACTCGAAAGTGCAAAGTTTGTAATTAAGACTAGGTACTTAGGAACCACATATATAGGTAACTTGATTTTATACTTTCTAGTTTCCATAACAAAAAGGAAATATTGATTTTGCTTATGCTACCCAGTCTTGGATAATATAACAGAAGAAAATACACTATAACATCTATGTATCAGATTCATTGATCATTGTCTCCTTTTTCATTTTAGAGCACACTGAAAATAGTCATCTAATCCATTCATAAATATAAAGTTATTTAATTACCCAATTTTCAAATGATTTTGAAAGTTCACACTTTTAACATCATGGAAAACAATAAATTACTCATTTGTACTTCAATTTGAGAACATACTATATTTAGAGACAAACATTATCACAGTTTTAGTTATAATAACAAAAGATATTTTTCATAACACAAAAAGTAACTTTCTTAGCTTTTTTTGTCATTTATAAACAAGTTTTTCATCTAAGGAATCCTAAGTTATTTTCAAACACTGAAAATAAGTAACGTTTTAGAAGACTTTGTGTGTTTTTGTAAATCATACCCAAGCTAAATTCAACACTCAAACAGCTAAGTATCAATACATAAACATTTTTTGAACAAAAAATGTAAGCATTATACCTATAAAGAGAAAGAAAAGAAGTTTTAATGAAATAAGTTTAACTGATGAGAGAGAAAAAGGAAAATGATATTTTATCAGACATGGAGTTAAACTGTAAGTTATATAATGAATGAAAGTCAAATGTGCACTGTATGAAGGTGTTAGGTAAAACTAAGAAAAAATGATAAAAAAGATACAAAACGAAAAATGATGAGAATTAAAAGGATAAAGATAAGTAAGTTAATCAGAAACCGGGAGATAAAATGAAAGAGAGATTTCAACTATGTACTTTTGTTCCAGAAGAATATTGATTTTCAAATTATATAATTTTCATACAGATATATACCACATCTCTGTACTGTGGAGCTTTTCCTATGGTATGCAGACATGTGGAATTTTAACTGACAATATCAGATATTTTTTGAGATCCAGCTTCATATTAGCAACATTTGTTGTCTTCCGTAAAATATTATCCAGTAAGTTAGATCTACTTCATTTTCCTCTTTTGAATCTGATATGCCTCCACTGAACCACGGCTGATATCACCTCAAACAAAATTTTGGATGCTAACATGATTATCCTCTCCACTTAAGCCTTACTCTCACAGTCTCTGTTTGGTCACTAGAGAATGTCAGGTTGTCTTTTAAAGATATTTAGAGTCTATTGAATTCATAATATTTCCGTAGTCAAATTTTTATCTTTCCCTGTATAATCTAAATATCCTCTCAGTTTACTTTTAATGTCAGATCTGTGTTCTGTACAATTAATAGCAATTGCCTTATATTAATACAAAGCATAGAATGTTTATTATTCTTTAAATTTCTCAGTAGACTCACCACACTCTAAAAATACTACTCTAATCTCACAGGATAGTAGGCTCTCTTTTACTACACTCATGCTTACAAAATAAAAATTGTTTGCATTCAGTTCCCAAGAGCTAGGCTTTTCAGAATATTTTCTTTTGCTTATCTGTACAATGCCCCAGACACCCTCTTATTGCATGTGCCTTTGCTGACCTCATTATAACATTTCTTATCTGAAGCCAGGTAAGAAATCTTGCCTCCTTATCAAATCATTCCCTTTCTGATCTTTACTATCGTTCTAATTAGTACAAAGTTCTGCTGTTAAATTCTTAACAGTGACTTTTGCTAATTTACAGCCTCTCTCTCTCTTCTCTCATAAAGCATAGAAGAGGATAAGTCCATAAACTGGAGGTGTTAAATGATTGTTAGTAGAATAAATACAAGATGAAATGTATAATTTGTAATTTGAAGTATCACCAAATTAAAAACCGTTTTGAAGTCAACTATTTAGTTGTCTCCTATAAAAGCAATTTGCCTGCTGTTTTAGTATTTAGTATATACTACATAGTACTATATAGGAAAAATTTTACATTTAAAAATATTCATACTTACATGAAAACATTGTTTGATGACTTAGGATACTTAAATATTTGATGAATATTTTATTATCAAAAAATAATTTAGTCACAAGCAAAAGGTACTGTATTATTCATAATCAAATAGTTCTCAATTTTGAACTTTTTGTATCATTAGATCTATTCCACATCATGTTACTGAGTCCTAAGCCTCCAAGTGCATATTGCAGCTATTACCTATCACTTCATAAAATATACATATTTTAAAATTACTCTGTTAATATTATCCAGGGTCTGAATCCAAAAATATTAATAATACCTTTTAGAACATTCAGGTACTTTTTAAAAATACAGTTTAAAAAATAATTTAATAATTATACTGATTGTTGATGAATTCATATTTGTTAGATGTAAAGGTTAGATAAGATAGCATGTGTAAAATTTCTAGTATGATGATGATGTCTATTATAGATTTGTATGGGACATTTTTGCCTTTCGTTTGTGGCATTTCTATGTAAGCTAAATGCAGAAAATAGATTATGGAGAGGTTTATATACCTCTAAAGAATAATAAAGTCCCATTCCTATTGTCCATTTGGCTACAATCAGCACTATCAGTCTCAACACCAGCTCCAAATGTGTTCATACAGTGGTCACTTAAATTCTAATTTCTGTTAAGAAGTGATGTACCCTGAATACAACAAGCAAGGATTATGCCATTGTGGCTGTTTATTGAGTTAATAACTTTGTTGATTCATATTATTAGTTTTTATAATTTTCATAATTTCCCCATCATTTATAATAAACAATCGTCTAATATATATGAACTTAAAATCTTTGGTATTTTTGGATAGCAAAAATTGTAACTCTCAGAAAGACATTGTTTTCTCTCATTTATTTTCCCTGTGTTACTTCTGAACACTATATTCTATTCTGTGGCAAGGTTTTAAAGACTTATTGTAAAGTTTACTCAACAGTTATGCATTCTTGATCTTTAGATTTAAATGTGATTTGGGGTAATGAGTTTGATCAAAAATAAACTCTTACAGTTCTGAATGATAATGAACATCTTAAATTATGCTTTTAAGTTATATTTTTGTCCTAAAGCAATGCTGTACTTCTACTATATTTGTGTTAGAAGTTTCTGCCAGTTCATTTATAGAATCATGGTAGAAATATACCCTTGGTTTAGGTTTTCAGTTAATCTGTTGGTATAAAGTCTATAGATAAAGGTAATTTAATTTCTTTGGAATCTCATCTTACTTTTGTGTAAACCTTTCAACATATCTGCAAACTCATCTCTTTTATCTGTTGATTTATTATATAAATAGTCTTTGTACAGTAAGATTTTTAAATTTTCAATTACTTCTTTAAACCCAAGTATTCCAATGTTCAGTTCATGTATCATTACCAACAAATAATATGGGAACACAAAGATAATAATGATACAATAATCCAGATGTGTGTGTTAAAGATAATGATAATACAATATTTCAAATATAAGTGTTTAAAACTCCAATTTAAACTTTGCTTTTATTTCCAGATGTAACTATCTTCTCAGAGGCTGCTCAATAAGAATACTCTTTCTAGTTCCTTCTGAACTCTAGCTGGCTGTTCAATTCAGCTCTTATGGCTCAAACTTCTCTCTAAGCTGACTGATTCGATATGGCTTCTCTCAGGTTCTCACTGAACTGCTCTTCCTGGTCTTAAACTAACTCTGGCAATTTGTTCTAATCTTCAGGTTCCTTCTTATTCTGCTGAACTGCATTGTACTTCATGAATTCACTAATGAAATCAACTCTACTGCACTACACTCACTGTCTCCAACTCACTAACTACCAATCAACTCTCTCATCCTCCCCTCCTCTGTCTCATTCTGTCAAATCTTTCTCTGATTTGTCACTTTGCCCATCAATTAGAAGTCAATGTTTGGGAAGTCATTAAAGGTGTATACTTAGGGCTTTTCTGTATTCCAGCCAGTGGAATTTAAGATGTACTGTGTCTGTATTGTAGCTGGATAACACATGCTTATGTCTTTGGATGCGATCCTTTACTAGAGCAGCCATGTTGTTGGATTAAAAATCTCTACATGCCAACAAAAATTTTCAGCTTGTATCAATTTCATTTCTTATATAGAAGCATAATACCAAGAGAATATTTCACATGCCACAAAAAATTTACAGCATACAATGAATTAAAACAAAAAGGCACTTCTTAAATTGTTCCTGATTGAAAGTGCAGTTCTATATTTTACTTTTTATTTCACAGTGAGTATGATTCTGTATTTGAATGAGGTCCAGTCATCTGCTATAAATTTATTCATTAATTTATTGATTGAATTTTGTAGTTTTATATATAAAATTCTTCTTAATAAGTACTAGTGGTGTTCACAGTATTTGAGATAAATGAAAGTATCAACATGTATTTGCAACAGAATTACTTGTAAATATGAATCAAGGTATTTATAAGAAGGATAATTTTAACATCACTTTTTCCCTTCTTCCAAAGAACAGAATGCAATGGATTTTATTATATTTATAGAATTTATTTAAATGTACCATAATTTGTTTGAGCATTGTAATTGTGCTGCATAAATGAATTACAAGGGAAAGATAATATTCCATCTCTATTTGTTGCTAACAGAAATGTAACAAGTAGAAATGGAAACTTATTTTCAATGATTTGGCAAGTCAGTCTGAGTCAAAGTTTTTCCTGTGTAATGAACATAATGTAGTCTGAAATGCAATGAAAATGAAATCAATATAAATGGCAATTGTGAGCACTGGACAGAATATACAGCTTAGTTATGTGCTCAGATTTCTTTTTCAACTTGGAAAGGGACCATGGGAATTGAATAGTAGCCTAAATCAGAAAATGTCCTTAAACATATTAGCTTCTACCTGAAGCCTCTAAATTTTTCTACTGTATTAGCATAACAGACAAGGCAAATTGCAAATAACTCTGGGCATCTTGGTGAGTAGTACTGGATTCTACTCATTATTATTGTTTAAATCAAAAAAAATTAACCCTGAAAACAGTTTTGGGGCCACTGCTAAACAAAACAAAAAGTGTAGAGAGTTCTTCCATAATTCCTAGGGCACCATGGGAAAACAACCCTTATTAGTAACACCCTGCAAGATGTTTGATTATTTGTTATAAACAGTCAGCCTAGATCTATATATATCATTGTTACTCAAAAGTAACATTGTTATGCTGGAGTATCCTCTTGCTGTTTATGTTCACTATATTTTTACAAGTACGCAATGTTATGCATGAAGATACGTTACAGAATACTGAATAGTTTTAACTGCTCTAAAACTCTTCCATACTCATGTCAATGGTCCCCTCCTTCTCAACTCCTCTTCATCAAAGTCTATCAGTAGCTTTATCTCTGAGGTAATTGTCATAGAGTAAAAATCATGCTACTTGCAGCCCTTTCAGATTAGTGCTTTCATTTGTAAAGCTTGGCTTGTTTCCTTCATGGTTTCTGTGGTCAGAAAGGATTAAATTTACTGCTAAGTGTACCCCTGTTTACTAAGTCATTCACTAAATATAAGACTTGTTGATTGTCCCCAAATTTTGACAGTTGCAAGTACTAGAGACATTCATGTGGACATAAGTTTTTGCTTATTTGGAAAGAAATCAGAGTGCATAGTTGCTTAATGTAGATCTGTTAGAAAGCGTCAAACTGTCATCTGAAGTGAATAAGACCATTTGTACCACCTCAACAATTAATTTTTCTTTGCAACAATGCCATTTCTGTACTTTAGCTGTTCTGGATTGTAGTATTCTAAAAAAGTGGCCATGGTGTAACTTTACTTTTGTTTGCATTTCTCTAATGACATATTTGAGGTGAAGTGGGACAACATTTAGCATGCTTCCTTTTTATCTGTACTTCTCTTCAAGACAACTACTCAAATTCGTAACCCACAGTTTAATCATTTTTTTTATTGTTTGATTTAAGTGCTTATATATTTTAAGTGCTTATAGATTTAAGTGCTATATATATCAGTGATTATCAAATATGTTCTCAACCACTAATCTCTCTTACTTGAATAGTCTCTTTGATGTTATTATCTGTATAAAAATAATTTTTAATTTTAGTGAAGTTTCACATCACTGCATTATTTTATCTTTTATGTACCTTGCACTATTTTGTTGTATTAAAATATTATCATATGTCAAAGGTTAAAAAGATTTACACTTCCGAGGTTTTCTAGACTCTACAATTTTGTGTTTATATTTAGATCTATAAAAATTTGTTATTAAGATTTTGTTATGTATGCAAAATTGGTGTAAAACTTTATTCTTTGATATGCTTGTAGATCACTACTTGTTTTAGTGTCATTGTGAAATAGAATTTGTTTTTTTCTGATGTAAGTTTATGCTGCTTTGTCATGTGCAGCTAAATTCGCTGAGGGATTTATTCTGAGATTTCTGTGTTGTGCCCTTCATTTGTTTGTCTATTCTTTTACACTCCATAACATATATTCAATATTGTAGCTTATACTAAGTCAATAAGTTTGAATGAAACCTCTTATTTTCGTTTTAACCAATTTAATCAATTACAAATAATCTTATGAAAATTTGGTGCTTACAATGTAATTAACTGAGTTTTTCCTTCAGTTGTGTTTAATCTCTATATTTAGTTGCATTGAATTGCTATCTCAATATTACTGTGTTTTGTTATGTAAGTATATGATGTCATTATTTTTTTCTTCAGCAATAATCACACGCATGAAGTTTATTTAAATGAGTTTTTTAAGGACATGTAATTGGAGAGATAAAAAGGTGAAGAACTCTAAGTGCAGTTGTAGACAGGTAGTAGTTGATGGATTTTATCAGAATGCTATCTATAATATTTAAATATTTCAAAGAAAGAAATATATTATTACAAAGGATAGCTCTGACATATTTATGAGATATCTGTCATAGTCTCCATGGATCCATGACAGTTTGCATATTATGTGAGGTGCTCTGGACACAATGTGCACATACCTTTCCACCTGTTTGTTTTCCTGAACTCCATATTAATTACATCAAAAAGACAGAAGGAGCAACTGCTCCATTATGTAAATATGACAGAAATATTTTAAAAGATTAATATACTTGGAATTAATAAAGCTATATAAAATGAGTATTTTTATGTAGCTACTAAATAAATACATGTTTATGAAGTGAAATAATACTTAAAGCTTGTTAAAATATTAAATTATCTCGTACGTTTTCACAAAAGTCCCCAAATATTGCCATAATCATTCTATAAACATTCAGCAGTCTGAGGTGTCAACAGCTAGTGCTATGTTTGGAAGATTTCCGCCAAGCAAGCAGCAGCAATTTATTTAATATGTACTTGATTCAAAGTCCATCATCTCAAATACCCTGATTAAACTACCTTTTCTTGAATTTGGAAAATACTCTGCTCCTCAACACTTGTTTAGTGTGTCAATATATATATTTTATTTTTTTTCTTTACAATACCTCTATATTTTCATTGATGCTTCAATCTACCATATGCTATTGCTGAAACAATACAAGAAATTAAGATACCGTGGGAGTTATATATTTTCATTGTATAAAATTGCATAGTATTAACATAAATATGCAAACAATCACACTGAATCATTTTTCTTTGCTTAATGGATTGTTCAATTGGAAATGTTGTGGATGTTTGGGAGAATGGCCCCCAAAGGCAAATATGTTTAAAAAAATTGCTTCTCAGTTGGTGAAAATGTTTAGAGAGTTTTAGGAAGTACACTCTTTTGGAGAAGGAATCAGATTGTGATTTCAAAAAAAAATTACACTGTCCACAGTGTTCTCTAAGGCATCTACTTGTAGATCAATTGTGAATTACCAGCTTTTGCTGCTTTTATCCCTTTGCTTGGCCATCTTGGGACTCTAATCCTCTGAAAACATAAGCCCAAATAAACACTTCTTTTTATAGGTCGCCTTGATTATGACATTTTCTCACAGAAATAGAAAAGCAACTATGATAAATCCTATGAAAGCTTTATTTGCTTTTGATCTAACTAATTTAACTGTTTATTCCTCTATTACCTTCATTATCTATGCCCTAGTTGTTTTCTTTTTACCTAGTTTTTCCCTTTTTAGAGGAAGTCCTGGATGTCACTTACCACTCTCTTCTTTCTTTCTCATTTTCAGGTTATCTTTCTTATTCTGTTCTATGTCATTTTTTCTAGATTAAAATATTCTCAGATTATTTAAACTTTACTTAAATTTTTTATTGGATATTTTATTTACATTTCAGATGTTATCCCCTTACCCTGTCACCCCTCCCCCCAGGAGCCCCCTATCCCATACCCCTCCTCCTGCTTCTGTGAAGATGTGTCCCCATCTACCCCCCAACTCCCACCTCCCCACCCTCGAATTTCCCCACACACGGCATCCAGGCTTCATGGGACCAATTATCTCCTCTCCCACCTATTCCCAACAGGGCCATCCTCCCTTACGTATACAGCTGGAGCCATGGGTCCCTCCGTAAGTGCTCCCAGACTGGTGGTCTAGACCCTGGGAGTTCTGGTTGGTTTGTGTTGTTGCTCTCCTCATGGGGCCACAAACCCTTTCAGCTCCTTCAGTCTTCACTCTAACTCCTCCATTGGAAACCCCTTAATATATATTTAACATCAATCTTATTAAGTGTTTACTCCAAGATTTCTATTAATGTATAGGTTAGCTTAATTATTGTTTACAAATGACTCAATTCTTTTCCAAATTTCATTGGTATAATCCAGTTCAGTATAGGTTTCAGAATGTCACTTAATTAGATCAATGGGTTCTAGAAGAGATAATCTATTTAGGTTTTAAAAATATGATAATTCTATTTAAATTATTTTTTATATCTATATCTATATTTATTTTGCATTTTAACTTCTACATTGTTAACTTTCCATATACCCTGTAATATTCTTTTCTTTCTAAAACACACTACATTACCTTGCCTTCAGTTCTCCTCTTCCAGACATAGTTATTCAATGAAAATCCCAGTGATAAATAAGATTTACAATTTATATTTGTTTACTGAGGTCCTAGACACTCTCTCTGAACATTGGCTAATTCCATTGTCCTTTGGTAACCTCCAGAACTTCATAGTAAAGTCTCATTGCTAAAGACACCACTTACTTGAATTACAGTACAAGGAGAAATTAAGCAATTACCACCCTGGAAATTCCATCTCTAATAGCTATAGGAATTTCTATGAAAATTACCAATGTGCATATTAATTTACAGTCTTACTCAACTGTGAATCCTGATAACTACAATATTGATTGGCCTTTCAACATATGCACACTGGCTCAAGAGTAGTACACATATTAAGAAAATTATTAGCCATTTTATTATTAGACTTACTGATGGTTCTAGTAGATGGAACTAATTAATGCCTGTTATCATTAACCAAGTTAAAACTCCTTGAATTCTTATATCATAGAACATAGGTGAGACCCTAACACTATTACTAAGCTAAATGGACATGGTAATAAGCTGTCACCTAAATACTTATCTTCATATTCATAGGTCATTATACCTGTCCATTGTCATCAGAGACTCTCATTTTTGCATTAGGTAGAAGTTAATATAAAGAGAATACAGAAACAGAAAATGCATAGAGAAGAGACTTTGGATTTCTCAGTTCTAAATGGAATAAATATCATACCTCTTCTCCACAAGGCTCAGGAATGATGATGAAAAAGTACAGAAAGCATTTGCCAGATGGTTACAGCAAATATATACACATATTCATAGTAGGTGTTACTTCTGGCATAAAACTTGCACAGATCAAAGTAACCAAAATTCCAGCATGGATGGAAGAGGGTATCATGAACTCCCCATCATTAGTGAAATGGTGTTGAAAACCTATGGCTTCTGGGAATAGAGAGTTATTTTTCAAAAAGTTTACAGTATATGAGGGGCTGCTCATGCTCCCATAAGTAATCATATACCCATTATAAACAGAGATCTTTAACTGGATTCAATTTAGTCTTTTATGGGTACATAAACTTTGAAGGAAAAAAAGAAGCATTTGAAAGAACTAATTGGAAGGGAGTAGATGGAGAATGGACTTGATTCAAACATTTTATTCATAAACACAATTCTCCAATAATAGAAGAATAGTTGCCTAGTTAAATATTTATTGTAAGCATGCTAGCATTTGTTTTAAAACAAAATCAAACCCCAGATCCAATAAAAAAATGTCTAAATGTCTATGAATCTAAACCACCTTTGGATATTAGTCAATCTTCTCTACAACTATAGACCGCTGACACATTAATAAAAGTACTTAGGTCTGCTTGAATTAGTATTCTTTCTAATAATTTTATAGAGAAATTAAAAAAAACAACCAATCTTTTAAATTTTTGAATAATGATTGGCTCTATTCCAAAATTCTGTACCAAAACTATCAAGAATTATTTTGATTTTACATGAGTAAAAATAACACTGGTATTATGTTCATTTAAATGAAGATAACCCAGAACTCTCCACAGAAAACTAAAAATCTAGAAAGCTAAATTTATTACATATAACTTCATGCCCTAAGAGGGATATGGAATAATATCCTTTGTTTCTCTGCATGCATTGCTGCATCTCTTTGATTGAAGTTGTGTTCACTAATTAAAATTATATTAAATAATTCAAAAAATAATGATGTCTTTTGTTGAAATGGGCGATGTCTATAAAATTTTTGGCAAACTTGTTTTAGAGCACAAAATTCTGTTTTTCACTTGGTCACTTATACCCACCATAGAGAAACAGCAAGTGTGCACAGGGGAGTAGAATGGAAACTGACTCACATAGAAGCCTATAGTTGCTTTGACACTGACTCAGGAATTACTCAATGACAAGGAAAAGGAGTCAGAGTGTTTGCTCCTCCATTTCCTCATCTTTACAAAAGTGAGCGTTTTTCACAAAACCATTTCAAGAAATATCTTTTGAGTTCTGCATATTTTTATTTCATGATTTTAATATATAACTGTTCTTTCTTCCAGAGAAAACTAGAAAAGAGGCACAGTTGAGAGCTTGGGGACTGCTGATTCCCCTCTTCATAGTTGAAACTGACACCTTTAGCTCTGACAGAATTACAAATCACAATATATGCTTACCTTGATCCAAGATCACTCCTCTCTGTTTCTCTCTTTTACACTTCACCACATGTCCTAAAAAGTTTATTAGCTCTTCTTCTAGGATGTGTTACCTCATTCACATACTCATAATGTTGCCCAATTCCTGTCTACATAACAGCTCTTAAGCCTCACATCTCATGTCATGTTCACTACTCCAGGAAGCTTTTCCTTGATACTTATGTTAAGTGCCTTGTTATAGTCCCTCAAAAGTACATTCTATTTTCCTTCTTATTCTTTACACTAAAAGGATGGTGTTATTTTCTGTCATATTAAACTGAAAACAGTGACTCAGTTGCTAAGATTTTACTAAGCACTCTAGTTTTTTCACAATACGTGGAATATAGTCAAAACTCAATGAGCACTATAAAATTTAGAAAAAAAATATTCCATTACCTCTAATTCCATGGGTATAGAAACAAAATTAACTTTTACAACAGGTTAGGATAAACAAAGACATATTGCAGAACAGAAGTTTTTCAAGAAACTTGACATATTAAGTATAAAAAAGAGAGAGAGAGAGAAACTTTAAGCTAAAAAAGGAACAGCAAAGATTAAAAAAATAAAGCTCATTCAAACATAAAGTTGTTCATAAAGCATATTTTAAAGCAAGCCCTCTTTACTCTGAGAGGCAGACTGAAAGGTTTTAAGACTCTCAATTATATTATGTTTTATAATTGTTCTTAGGCAAGAGGAAGCAGTTTTAAACACTGTAGGAGTATTGCAATCTATATGAAATGGATGCAAAGAGAAGAGAATATAAAGATGATAAAAAAAAGAAAACCAGAGGAGTGTTAGGGATCAGTGCTAACAGACCATAAGCAGAGCATCATCAAATGGTTTTATTAAACCTTTCCAGTTCACTGCAGTGAATGAACACTGACTGAAATAATCATGGCAGCATAATGAGTTTACCAATAATTAATTCATCACAAAGGAATGTTAATACTTACAGGAAGGCCAGAGACTTTAGGTCAATATTATTAAAGATGCTGAAGCTGACCTCACAGCAAATCTTAGATCAACGAAGCACACAGAAACAATGCAGAGGTAAGGGTAGTTTATATAAATTAATTTAGACTTCAGTATAATTTTACAAGCATAAAAATGCATCAAATTAATGTTGACATTATGTACATATATAAAAAATTAGTTTTAAGAAATTCAAACATTCAGTTTAAATCTTGTATATAATAAACTAATACTGTTGACAGAAGGCTTTTCTAAAAGAATATGACAGAACCATCATAGTATGCTCTTCAAACTCTTTGCTGTCTTCAGCTTGAATTCTGTTTGATTGACTAGATAGCACTTGGTAAAACAGAAAATACTTGGAAAGTGAAATCTTTTTTATGTTTGAGAGTTGGCTTATATCATTTAATTTGATTTTATATTTCCAGAAAGTTTGTAAATGCATGAGACTGAGGAAATCCTACATTTTAAATAAAATATCACAAGATTATTTTATTATTCATTCATGATATACATTTGGCATTAATGAACACTTTCAGAATAAAAATGTTAAAGCATTAACATTTAATAATAGAGTAATTCTTTGACATGTAATGTCATTTTGGTTTTGTATTAATCTCATTGAACTTTTTTGTAGTTAGCAGAATACAATATTTATTGGACTTTTATTTGAATATGTTGGGTATTGTAATCATCATGATATACAACAAAGGCTCTATTTATATGCACTAATCACAAAACAAATAAGAAAATCAATAATTAACTCTTTCACCGGATGTCAATAGTTGTTGGCAGTATGAACATTTATTGAATACATTTTTTATAATAGCTTTACTCAAATACAATGAGGCTCAATTTTGAAATGATTCACAAATTTTCAGCCCTTAGGAGAAAGACGAGTGAACTACCAGGTGAAAGCTATAAACAGTTCAAACGTTAAAATAAATAATATGTATGGAAAAAGACAGAATACTTCTTGCTTAAACAAGAATTAATTCCTAGAAAGTCCAAGTCAGTACTTTTTTAGACACATTCATCTTGATATAGAATCAACCAGCTAATTGTAGTGAGTTTTTACTTTGTTGGACTAGACAGACATTTCCCCTCTAGATATATGTTTATCTGAGATGACATATTAGATCTTTTAGTTATAAAGGGAAAAGAGAAATCCTCACATTACAGTTGTTCACAATACCCTGATACACCCAGTCTCATCTAGAGAGTTTTAATAGACAGTGGAAAACAAATAAGATTTTCAGTTCTTTGTTGGGTTAGGTATATTTGCATACGTGATCACTACTACATCTTTAACAGTTTTATTTTTATATTATATATTATATTATGGAATATTATAAAATAAATATAATATTTATGATATATTATATATTTAAAATAATAATATAATATATTATAAAGTCAGCCTACTCAGAAGAATACAGGTCTTTGTAGACAACAACTGCTTTAGCATGTAAAAAATATTGCTCTTACCATTTTAATTGTTAAAATTGTTAAAAAATTGCAATGCATGGTGTTCATGTTAATTTCCTCAGAATAGCAATCAATGTCTTTCATATAGTATTGTTTAAACTAGTGTGGGAATTGGAATGTTCACAAATACCACTGAGTCACTTAACAAAAACTCATATTTAAAAATAAGAGATTAATCAGCATACAAAAATTTTGCCTGGCTAGGTATCAAATTCTGTCATCAATAATCCTATGGCATAAACAATCAATGATCTGCTTTTAGTTCTTTAGACTTTGTTTTCTTCTGTTCAAGATGTTACTATTTTCTGAAATTTTTCATAAATTAATACATTCAGCAAGCAATCTCTTTTGGGAGTGAAGGTGATTATTTAAATTTGCATACTGATTTTGATTTCATTCATTGTGTATATGTTGGTAGAATGTGGATTTGTCATACAAACAACCTGTAGATAGGCCCTGCTTCATTTACAGAGATAAACATTTATAACGTTTCAATCTTAGAAATACTAAATTGCTGTCTTCTATACATTCTTTTATAAAACAGAAGTGAAAAGATTATATTATATTATTATATTATATTATTATATTATATATATTATATTATGAGTTATCTTAAACTTTAAGCAATTTCCATTGATGTTGAGAGATATTAGGGACCAACGAATGTGTTGCTTCCTGTTATTTTTGTTGTTAGAGGTGGAATTATGTTTGTGTGTTTCTCTTTTTAGGGGTTTGTTGTGAGAAGATTAATTTCTTGCTTTTTCTTGGGTGTAGTTTCCCTCTTTGTGTTGGACTTTTCCTTCTATTAACCCCTGTAGTGGTAAATAAGTAGAACAATATTGTTTAAATTTGGTTTTGTCTTGGAATACCTTGGTTTCTCCATCTATGGTAATTGAGAGTCTTGCTGGGTATAGTAGCCTGGGCTAGCATTTTTGTTCTCTTGGGGTCTGTATTAGTATTGGTTTCTGTTGCTTATGTTCTTGTGCTTACCTCTCACCATGTGGTTATCTCTGGTGTTAACTGGACTCATCTCTGACTGGAGCTTGTCTCTCCGGTGAGCCTGTGATCCTGGATGTGTCAGAACCCCTGGGAGATTGAGCTGCAAGTGTGGTGTGGGCTCTGTATGTTTGATCCAGAGCAGAGGCTCTACTACTGGCACAGGTGCAATCCTGAACTGGTCTCTGTCTTGGCGGGGTATCTGCATCGCTGTGTCCTGGGAGTCCAGGTTACACCAGGTATTGGGGGAGGGTTTGGGGCCTCACCTGCGTTCCTGAATGTGTCAGAACACTGTGGAGTCCAGCTGCTACAGGAGTGTGTGCTTAGTGGGTGGGGATCCAGAGCAGAGGCTCTGCTTTCCCACGGGTGCTCCAAAGTCCTTTCACCACAATGTCATTGCCATGGTGAACTAACCTCTTGGATTTTAAGCTAAAATAAACTTTTTTCTTGAAGATTGCTGTATAGATATTTTGTTGCACTAATAAGACAAGTGACTAATGCATAATTAGCCATTTCTCTTTTATTTTACTCGGTATCTTTTAATGACTACGCTTTTAACATATATAGTTAAATTAGTCCATTTTGTCTTGTATAGTGTTATCATCTGCTTTAAACACTATAACAAAATGTCTTATAATTAGGTCTTCAAACAAGAGAAGTTCATTTTACACTGTCTAAATACTGGAAAAATTTTGTTCAGGATAGCATCATGGTCAGACTCTGCTGGGGTCTTTCCTAGACTTCCAGTGGTTGTTTTATTTTCCTGTTCATATTTGGCAAAGGGAAAAGAGTGACACATATTTTTTCACTAAAGATTCTTTTAATATCTTTGTAAGACTAGCAACACTCCTTATTTGATTCATCAGGTGGATTCTAAAGTTGCTTGCAATCTATTTTATATAATACTCTACATTCTTCCACAGAAAGTTTATAGTTACTAATAATGCTGGCTATGGTAAGATGTCATTTTATGCTTTAATGAATTCTTTTTCTTTAGATTCTTTTGCTCTCATGTGGAAAAAGAAAAGAATCAGAAAAAACTACACTAATTAGAAAAAAACCCACTCCTCCAAAGAACAATATCATAATTAAGCTCATCTGAAACTACGTTCTCAAACAACATTCTCCAAATAACTTTATATTGCAGGTTGGGATTCCATTGTCTTTTTTAGGGAGTAGATACTCTTAAGAAGATACTATAATATTATAATACAGTATTGAGCAATACTATAATATTACAATATTATAATAGCATAATCTGAATTTTGTGTAACATGTGGAATATCATAAGTTGATTATTATGTGGGAAGAGCATTTGACTACAGGACCATTAAATAATATAATTTTAATTAGATTTATGAGCTCCTTTCTTGCAAATTAACTGATTACATATAATTAAGTAAAATTGTAGGTTATTAGCCACAAAAACCTTTAAGGAGAAAAATTAATAAAATATTCACATTTGTTTCTATAGTCCATATGATTGGAGTGATAACTAAGTAACTTGGCCTTAGCATTCTAATTAATTATGTAAGAACAAAATAATTAGTGCTACTTTCAAAACATTTTAATCAATCTCATGCTTTAAGGACAAACTTAATGATGCCATAACTTAATTCAATGGCATTAAAGCACCGGTGCAAAAATTAATAGATAGTTGACCAAAATGACTTTATATTGCTAGTAGAAGGGAATTAAGGAGTTCTTGTATCTTTTCTAAAGATAACAAAAAAATATTAAAATTAATTCACATATAAATGGTATTTTTGGAGGGTCAGGGTATAATGCTATGCCCACATTAATACAATTTAAAATATATATATATATATTATATATATATATATATATATATTATAAGCTTTGAACTATAGCATAAACAATATATCTTATGAGTTGAAAGAATTAAAGAGAAATGAGAGTCTATTCCTACCTCATTTTATTTAAATTGTCAGGTACAGACATTTAAGAACTGTATCTTAAACAAGAACTTTATAGCCTCATTTGAATAGAAGTCAAAACATTTCTTTATGAAGAGATAAATTTAGGAGTTTAAATCATGTCCATAACACTTTATTTTTCAGTGCTATTGACAATTTCTTCTTTGTCTCGGTAGTCATTTTTTGACACAAAATAATAAAAGTTGACCCTCTCTAGGACCAAGTGAAATGACCCTTACTATTACAACCTCAGAAAAAGACCTTTCCTTTCAACCAGAATCGATATCAATTGCCCAGATCCTGATCTGATAACTGTATCAAAGGGAATTTAGATTAGTTCAGCCCAATTCTGTAGAGCCTGAAGAATAGAAAGAGATGAGGGTCATCAGAACCCAGAATAGTTCAGTCAACAGAACAAAGGGGAAGAGTTTCTGCTGAGCAAGGGATAGTAGATTCAAGTAAGAAAAGTAATTTATCCCTTGGGATTAACAAATACTCCTAAACTGTCAGATTAATACAGCTTCATCACAGTTATTTTTAAAAGAGATTTGTTAATATACTTAAAGTGCCCATATATCAAACAACTACTGAAAAAATATTTTTACAATCATAATCATCATTAGTACACAAGATATCTGAGTAACATATTTAGAATAACAAATTAAATGTTTGCATTTTAATAGTAATATTCAGGTAGATTTACACTTAAAACCCTCCTGTTCTTAATGATATATCACTTCTACTTAAACTTAGCAGTCATAACACTAGACCTTTTGGGTTTTTTTGTAATATTTTCATAAATCACAAATTCACATAAAGACACTAGTGCACACACAAAAATAATCATTCTTAAAATCTGTAAATTCAACTAATACCAAAATGTTATGCAGCATATCAATAAGTTGAACTACCATTTTAAAAGAACCTTTGTTAAGAATAGACACTAAGTATTAAGAAACTTCTCAGTACCCCTAAAGTAGTAACAATATGGAATGGGTGACTATAAAGAGAGGAGAAAGGAAGCTAAATTGAAAGTATTTGAAGGGCTGGTTAAATGGTTGAGTTTGTAAAGCGCCTGCCGTAATCAAGAGGATTGAGTTAAGATTCACAAAGAGCTGTGTGTCCATGTCATAGGCCAAAGAGTCTACTGAAATCAGTCAGCTGCAGTTTCTATGAGACCACATCTCAAAAAAATATGCTATTGAGATACTGAGTAAAAAAATCCAGTGATGATATCTACCCTCCTCATACATGGGCATTCACATTCACAGTGTATAGATGAACATACAAGGGCAGCACATACATAAACATATACCACCAATAAACACATACACTGAAAAATAACTTAAATTTTGTTTTGATTTTAGATGGAAACACTTTTCCTTGTACTCTTGTTCACTACGTCAAATGTTTGAATAATAAAGCCCTTGCCATCAAAGTAAGAGAGGGAAATGCCAGTTCTCAGCATTGTTATTTAATGGATTTTGATTTCTAGTCTGCTTGAATAACAGCTGTGATGTTATGACTTGAGATTGAAGACATATGTCCTGAGATTGCTGGAAATGATGGAAGGGACTGCCTGACTTCCTGATGACAATGTGAAGCACATACCTGACATCAGCAACCACACTTATACAAACAATGCCACTTTGCAATTATAAATCTTGTATCCTTGAACCATTATTAGTTGGAGCTTCTGCAATTAACTATGATTTCCAAATTATTATTATGCCTAATAATAAAATTATTATAATTAAAAGATTATATGCTATACTTAACTACTATAACTACACACGCATGTAAACACAACACATATTATTGAATAAAATTATTGATTTATTATCATATTGCAATATTATATGTAGGAATAATAAATGTTAAAATTTAAAATTCCTATTATTGATGAGACAACAATATAATAAACAGTATTTATAAATGTATCAATGTGAATAATAAGCACTGTCTTTTTAAATAATATTAAATTTAAACACAGGAGCATATGTTATCTTGACTGAAAAGATACATACAGATATTAATGAAAAGTACACAATAAATAAAATAATTGATATTTTAATAAATATAATAATTTTATAAATTCAACAGAATAGCAGAGAAAGGGGGAAAGATTTTTACAACCTCTTGTAATTCTACTGCCAGGATAGTTTTTACAATCATCTGGTCCTCCAAGGACATTGACATGTACACAGTGTGTATACAAAAGTCAGATACTAGTAGGAAGATTTGCCCACAAGTTGTTTTAGAAAGAAAACCTTCATCACAAACTCAGGTAACAGTACATGTTGGCCAGAATATGGAGAAAGAGGAACACTCCTCTATTGCTGGTGGGATTGCAAACTGGTACAACTACTCTGGAAATTAATTTGGAAGTTCCTCAGAAAATTGGAAATAATCTACCTGACGACCCAGCTATACTACTTTGGGCATATATCCAAAAGATGCCCCACTATACCACAGGAGCACATGCTCCACTATGTTCATAGCAGCCTTATCTGTGATGGCCAGAAGCTGGAAACAATCCAGATGTCCCACGATAGAAGAATGCATACAGAAAATGTGTTCATTTACAAAATGGAATACTACTCAGCTATTAAAAATGAGGACACCATGAGTTCTGCAAGCAAATGAATGGAACTAGAAAATATCATCCTGAGTAATTCAGACCCAAAAGGTTATATATTAGCCAAAAATTATAGAATACTCAGGATACAATCCACAGAACTCAAGAAGGCTAACAAGCCATGGGGCCCAAGTGAGGATGCCTCAATTCCACTTGGGAGCAAGAAGAATGCAATCACAGGGGTACAGAAGGAGGGATAAAGGTGGGAGAGAGAATAGAGAGGGGAAAGGGGGAACATGATCGTTTTTTTGGGGGGGGGTGGTGGACAGAATGAAGCAAAGAGGGCCAGCAGAATGAATGGAAACAGGTAAACTTGGAAGGTAGAAGGTAAGGGGACTCTCCAGAATATACTAGAGACCTGGGATTTTACAGACTCTCAGGACTCAAAGGAATGACCTTTAGATGAAATGCACTACAGTGCAGAGAGGGAACTTTAGAGTTCACCTCCAGTAGAAAGACAGGGCATGAAGTGGAGGGATGGGGTTGCCATCTCACACTCAAAAACTCTGACCCAGAATTGTTCCAGTCTAAAAGAACTGTCGGTACAAAAATGGAGAAGAGACTGAGGGAAAGGAGGTACAGTGACTGGCCCAAATTGGGATCCATTTCACAGGAAGGCTCCAAGGACTACCACTATTACTGATGCTATGGTGTGCTTAAAGACAGGAACCTAGCATGGCTGTCCCCTGAGAGGCCCAACGAGCAGCTGACCTAGATAGATAAGGTACCTATACCCAACCAATTGACAGAAGCCAGTGACCACTGTAGTTGAACTAGGGAACGGCTGGAAAAAATTGTTGAAGAGGGTAACCCCATTGGAAGACCACAGTCTCAACCAACCTGGAACCCCGAGATCTCTCAGACACTGAACTACCAACCAAGGAGCATACATTAGCTGGTCTGAGGCCCTGAACACATATAAGTAGAGTACTGCCTGGTCTGGCCTCACTGATCAAAGATGTACTTAACCCTCCAAGAGACTTAAGGCCCCAGGGAGGGGGAGGCCTGGTAGTGTGGAGGTGGGGTGGGGACATCCTTTTGATGGAGGAAGGAAGAGGAATGGATTGAGGAACTGTCACAGGGCCAGACCGGAAGTGGGATAATGACTGAACTGTAATAAACAAGATAATTGAAAATGAAAGAAAGGAGGAAAGAAAGAAAACCTTCAGAAGTTGTGAAAACCTCAGTAATTTGTCATAAAAAGAATGTAGTATACAAAAGAATGTATGCTGTAAATATGACTTTACAGTTGTATTAGAAAATTATGGTCTAACTCTTAATCCTACTAACAAAATAATCTCTACACCTAGGAGAAAGAACCAAACCTAACCAAAAAAATAAATATCAGCTAAAATTTCAACTCCCAATACCTAAGGACACATTTTACCCACAAAGCTCTATTTGCCACACATTTCAGGATCTCAGAAGAACTTCCTATGAGGCAAAATATAGCTACTTCACTCTTGAAACAATGAGACAAGCCAACAGAAACCAAAGGACACAATACCCACACAAAAAGGACAAGACCAAATACCAGCACCTAGAATTGTAATCATCCAAAACCCAGATCACCAGACGCCAGTATATAAACACAGTCCATAAAAGTCAGTATAATACATGTCTAATAGGGCCCATAAATATTACCATAGTAGGCTCCAAGTATTGCAAGACAGCTGAAGCACAAGGCAAAGCTTAAAATATTCTTTATGGGTATGATAGAGATACTTAAAGAGGAAATTAATAAATTTTCTCTAAATATATTATGAAAATATAAACAAATAGGGGAAAGAAATGAATAATAAATTCTAAAGCCTGAATGTCGAAATAGAAAATGAGAGAGACAGAAAGAGAGAGACTGGTTATGAAAAATTTAGGAACTCTAAAGGAACCTCAAAAGAGACAAGTATCACCAACAGAATAAAAAGGATGGAAGAAAGAATCTCAGGATATTGAAGACACAATAGAGGAAATGGACACCATATCTAAAAAAGTAAAAAAAAAATAAAACCAACAATAAACAAACAACCACAAAAACAACAAAAGCATTTCTGACACAGAAAATACAGGACAATATTAAAGGATCAAATATAAAAATAATATGAATATCCTTAGAAAAAGAGACCTAGGTCAAAGGGATTGACAATAACTTCAGCAAAATCATAGAAGAAAATTTCCTAGCCCCAAAAGGGAGATGCCTATCAAGTTACAAGGAAAGCCTACAGAAAACCTAATAGACTACACAGAAAATAAATAACCCTCAGTTCTTAATGATCAAAACACTAAACGTACAAAAGAAAAAGAAAATAGTAAAAGTTGAAAGGGGAACTACAAATTAACATATAAAGTCAGTCTTATTAGGTTAATACCCGTATTCTCAATGGAGACTAAAAGCCATAAGGGTCAGGATGGATGTTCTACACACAAAAAGTAGCCATCCCAGACTACAATACCAAGAAAAAGTTTAAACCACTGTAGTTGGAGAAACTAAGGCATTTCCTGATAAAACCAAAATTAAGCAGTATCTCCCAAACAATGATCTCAAGTATCCAATAAAAAGACACAGAATAAGAGAATAGGTGCAACAATAAGAGGCAGGGGAGGCAGGAGAGTATAGGGGACTTGTGGAGGGGAAACTGGGAAGGGAGATAACATTTGAAATGTAAATAATTAAAATAACCTATTAAAAATAAATTAAAAAAAAAAAGAGTTGTCTTGGTCATGGTATCTGTTCACAGGAGTAATACCCTAAGACACTAATTAAAAGAAAAATACACCAAGAGGACATTTCAATTCTTAAAATTTATACACTAAAAACAATGAAACCTCAGGGCACGCGCGCACACACACACACACACACACACACACACAAATTCACTACTACGACTGAAGTCACATATTCACCTCATGTACTAATAGGGACCATACTCTTACTAATAGACAGATAATCCATATAAAACATAAACAGAGAAGTGCCAAAGATAACTGATGTTATAAACTAAATGGCCCTAACAGATATTAACATACCGTCAAAATATCACCCAAACATCAAAGAAGACATTTCTTCTCAGCACTTCATGGATCATTCCCCAAAGTTTACTACACAGGGTATGCACTCATTGTTAAGTGGATATTAGTCCAAAACCTCAGAATACCCACAATACAATCCAGAAACCATATAAAGTTTAAGAGAAGAAAGAACAAAGTATGGATGCTTTAATCTTACATAGAAGGGGGAACAAAATAATCACAGGAAATAGAGGGACAGAGGGACCTGGGAAGAAAAGAAGAGGGGAAGAGAAAAAAAGGAGGGCCAGGTCAGGTATGGGAAGAGACAGGAAAGAAGTACAGAGAATCGGGAAGTTAAATAGAAATATGTAGCAGTGGGAGAAGGGGAATTGGGGGTAGCCACTAGAAAGGCCCTAGGTGCCAGGGAAGTGAGGGGCTCCCAGAACCCAACAGGGATGACATTAGTCAAAATATCCAACAAAGGGAAAATAGAACCTGTAGAGACCATCTCCAACAGATAGATAGCCATGACCCCCAGTTGAGGAATGAGGCCACTCACCCATTTCAAAATGTTAACCCAGAATTGGGCCTGTCTAAAGCAAATGCAGGGACAAAAAATAAGCAGAGGCTGAAGGAAAGGCCATCCAGAGACTGTCCATCTAGGGATCCATTTCATCCACAGATACCAAATCTCCACACAATTGCTGATGCTAAGAGGTGCTTGATGACAGGAGCCTGGTATGGCTGTCTCCTGAGATGGTCTGCCAGCACCTAACTAATACAGATGTAGATACTCACAGCCAACCATTGGACTGAGCCCAGGGACCCCAAAGGAAGAGCTAGAGAAAGGACTGAAGGAGCTGAAAGGGATTGTAACCCCATAGGAAGAACAATATAAACTAACTAGACCACCCAGAACTCCCAGGGACTAAACCATCAACCAAAGAGTATATACAGAGGGATCCATGGCTCCAGCTAATATGTAGATGGATCCAGACACATATGGAAGATGACCTTATCTGGCATGAGTGGAAGGTCAGGGAAGGTCCTTGGTCCTGTGGAGGCTTGATGTCCTAGCATAGTGTAATGCTAGAGCAGTAAGGCAGGAGTGAGTGGGTGGGAAGCACCATCATAGAGGCAAAAGAGAGGGGGGATGGGATAGAGTTTACATAGGGGAAACTGTGAAGGGAGGTGACATTTGAAATATAAACACATAAAATGAGTAATAAAAATGACAAATATATAATAAAATATTTATGTAATACTAAAAAATCAGCAAGTTATTACTGATATAAAGGGAATAATTTCCAAGAGTATGTAAACAGGTACATAATAACTCAAGAAATGTTTAACTCTGATAGCTATTGAAAATATTAATGTAGAACTTGATTATATGTCAAACAAATAATTTAAAATGGTATCTTTACATTTAGGCTTTGAAAATTATCCTGATTTTGTACTTCTGCAGAGAATGAAAAAGAGAATATAAGGAATATATATCTTTTGTTCCAGTAGACCTCACAAAACCTTATTTGATGAATTAAAATTTAATATTTTCTTTCTCTGCTCCTTTATCATTCATCTGTTATACAGGAGGCTGCTGGCTGGTTGTTTTGTTTTTGTTTTTGAGTTAATTTTGTATCCAGTCATTTCTCTGAAGATGTTTTTCAGCTGTAGAAAGTTCCCTGGTGGAATATTTAAGATACTAATGTATACTATCTTATCAACTTTGACTTCTTCCTTTCAAATTTATATCTCCCTTTGATTTCCTTTAGCTGTATTATTGCTTTAGGTAATACTTCAAATACTATACTGAATAGAGACAGAGAGAGTATACAGCCTTTTCTAGTGCCTTGTTTTAGTGGAATTGCTTTAAGTTTCTCTCCATTTAATTTGATGTTGTCTGTAGGCTTGCTGTAAATTGTCTTTATTATGTTTAGGTATCCCTTGTATCCTGGATCTCTCCAGTCTTTTATCATGAAATCATGTTGGATTTTTTCAAAAGCATTTTCATTATCTAATTAAATATTCATTTGTACTTTTTCTTTGAATTTGTTTAAATAGTGGATTGCACTGACAGATTTTTCATATGTTGAACAATCCACTATCTCTGGGGTGAAGCCTATAAAGCATCAAGATTGAAACCTCAACCATGAGAGGGAGGCCACCCTTGACACTGTCTGGAGGTCCAGGATAGCCCAGAGACCTAGAAAGAACAACGCACAACTGAGGAAAAAGTCAACGAAATTATTCCTAATGACCTGCTATATTCATAGATTACAGCCTAGCTCAATTGTTATCGGAGAGGCTTTTCCCTTAACTGATAGAAACAGATACAGAGATTCACAGACAAACATATTACGGTGCTTCGGGAATCCTGCAGAAGTTGAGGAGGATGGATTGTAGGAGACAAAAGTGTCAAGGACACCACAAGAAAACCCACAGAATCAACTAATCTGGTCTTCTAGTGTCTCAAGGAAACTGACCCAACAACCAGTGCATGTATGTTGCAGTTGTATAGCTCAGTCTCTTTGTGGGACTCCTAACAGTAGGAGCAGAGGCTATCTCTGATTCTTTTGTGGTATTTGGAACCCTTTCCTTCTACTTGGTTACCTAGTCCAGACTTAATAGGAGAGGAGGTGCCTAGTCTTACTGCAACTGTATATGCTATAGCTGGTAAATATTCATGGGTGGTCTCCTCTTTTCTGTAGGGAAATAAAAGAGGTTGTGGGAGGATTTAGGGGAAGGGACAGAAACACTGGTTGGGATGTAAAAATGAAAGAAGGGAAGAAATGAAGGAAGGAAAGAAGGAAGGAAGGAAGGAAGGAAGGAAGGAAGAAGGAAGGAGAAAGGAAGAAAGGGAGAGGGAAGAGGGGAAGGGAGAGGAGAGGGAGAGGGGGAAGAAGGAGAGGGAGAGAGGGAGGGATGGAGAGAGAGGAAGGAAGGAAGGAAGGAAGGAAGGAAGGAAGGAAGGAAGGAGAAGGAAGGAGGAGGAAGGAAGGAGAAGGAAGGAAAGGAAAGGGACAGATGGAGGCATAGAGGAAGGAAGAAAGACAGAAAAATGAACACTTTCATCACTAAGTAGACATTTTATAGTAAAGTTTTTAGTTCTATTTAAACTGAACTTCGGGTTAAAAATGTAATATATAATTTCAAGACTTTTGCTATCATTCCATCTCATCATCAGCATGTGTTCTAATTAGTAAAAGATTTGGATTTAAGCAAAAAATGTCACTTCTACTCATCAGTTATTCACTGAGGCCAGAGACACTGAGTTCACTTCAAACCATAAAACTTAATGAATCTAAATATTTAAAAAAAAATAAGCCATTTTTAATGAAACTATCCCATTTCAAAATTATGGGTCATCCCACAAAACCAACTGGCATCATGAAAATTTTAAGCTCTCACCATGCACTTTAGTTAAAAGCTGTTTCAAAATTTAGATGTCTAAATAAATTTAAACGACTTGTAAGATTTATAGAAATATAGAGGATTTGAGGTCACAGTTTATAAAAATAGAATCACAATATACTATTCAATGTACTAGACATATGATCTTTAAAAATTCGCCAAAACTGATCCACATCAATTATATTATCCATAGTGTAGCTGTGAAATTACCAGACATTTGAAGGGTGATAACAGTGGTATCAGAAGACCATACACTTACATACCAAAGTTAATAACTTTGTTGCTATTGGTTTGTGCCCTTGAAGAGTGCTGCTATACAGCTAAATATGAATAAAGCAGCTTAATGTCTAATTTCTAAAAGGAGATATTATTAATTCTAGAACCCTATAAATATTGCATTTTAAAAACATCAGATAACTCCCAAGGACATTTTTTTTTTTAAGATGTGTTTATTTCCTTTATAAGTACACTGTCTCTGTCTTCACACACAGCAGAAGAGGGCATCCGATCCCATTCCAGATGGTTGTGAGCCAGTATGTGGTTGCTGGGAATTGAACTCAGTACCTCTGGAAGAGCAGTCAATGTTTTTAACTGTTTGAGCTATCCCTCCTGCCCTGCAAGGACAATTTTAAAATCATAATTTCCCATAGAAAATGTGTTAGACTTCTGCCATGGGTATGGGTATGTGTGCACTGCATGTGCACATGTTATATTTTTATGTATCTGATATTACAATGGGTCATCATGAATTTAAGATGACTCAGTATTCCGCAGGTGATTCTCACTGACTAGCATCCGCAGCACTTGCTTCCAAAACTCCTTCAAGTTCACCTGGGATGCAATTTTCGATAGCAGAGGACAGCATGAAGTTAGCAAAATTAGGATTTTGTCTCTGTTCTGTGGTAGGTTAATGACTTATACTTGTTCACTCATTCTTTCGTCCTTCATTCATATATGCCGTGAAGAATTGCATGCTCACATTTGTGAGAGAATGGCTTCAGTTACTTCGCAAAGTAAAATTCTTATTATAGTGCTTACATCTTAGGTGTTTCATATGTAAAAAAATGAGTAATAGTTCTCACCTGTTTCAATTTTAATGAAACCTAATGAGTTAATTTAGGCTAAAAGATGGGGATATACAAGAACCTGGATAAATATTCATTATCCTTTGATAATTTTTCATGTTTCAAAGATGAAGATGAAAAATACATCCCTAAAGTCATGCACTGTTAATAGAGACTAATATGGCCATTAGGTAGAACTGTTTTTATTTGTTCCCTGTCTGGTTAATATGTATTAGAAATAATTACAATAGAAAAATAAACAAACAGAATTAATGTTTCTGCAGCCATTGGGGAAAGATAAACAACAAAGATTTTGTTTTTCAGATGGAACACCTAATGTTGTATCTTGAATCATGGTTTAAATAAGGCATTACTCGTTACCACAGTTTAAGATACCTAGACACTATTGACTATGAGATACTAATATATTTAATTTCTAAAGGTTCTGGTGGAATTTTATTCAATGCTTTTTAAAATTAGTGTTTTGTGATTACACTTGAAAACTTTAAATTAGCCTTGGCTGCACACACACACACACACACACACACACACACACATACACACACACAATTCATTTCTATTTTACTGATTGGAAACATTTACTATCTTCTTGCTCATCCAATTCATTGAACATGAAAAGGTCAAGCTGGTGCCTACCTAGCAGCTTCATCGCTTCATGCTAGGGTTTTTGGTATAGGAAAGTATTCTACAGGCTACCAGTGGGGAAACATAAACATCAACACAGCTACTAAACTTTGATCAACAATGTTGTCCTGCCTACAGAACATGCTAGGGCACAGCTAGCACAAAGCTTATTGGTACAACCAACATCTAATTTTATTTAATGCCCATTTTATAAGATAGAACTCATACCTGGTAGTACTTGGGTTACTGAGAACCAAAGACTAGATAGCCAAGAGGCCTGTCTTAAAACAAAATAATACTGATCTTTAAAAAAAATGGGTGATCGAATGACTCCTAATGATATTTTGTTATACTCATAGCTCAGCACCTTAGGCAGTTTTCATCAGAGAAGCCTCCTCTTGTAGCAAATGGGAACAAGAACAGAAACCCACCACTAGACTTTATACAGTGAGAGAGGAGAGACCTTGAATCACATAATTCTAAATGGGACATCTTCATCAAATCCCTTCCCTCGAAGTTCAGGGAACCCCTTGGAAGAGGGGGAGGAAGGAATGGAGGAGATGGAGAGAATGATGGAAACCAGGAGAACAAGCTCTTCTAAATTAGCTGAGCAAAGCTCATATGAACTCAGAGAGACTGATGCAGCAAACATAGGCCTGACATCTGTCTGCACCAGGTCCTGTGTGGGAAAAACTGGCGGGCCGCAGCAGCAGGCCCCAGGCCCACGGGGCAGCAGCCTGGAACCTGGGAGGTGGAGGCTGCCTGGAGGCCTCCAGGCAGCCTGTCTCTCGTACTGGAGGAAGGTCCCGGGTTCCAGTGGCTGGAGGCTTTGGCAACGGCAGGCCGGGCAGGCCCCAATGATACGAGGAAGTCCTTGGTTCCAAAAGGCTTTATTGTCATGGCGGATGGTGGATGGATCTGGATGTACCCCCTGAAACTCAGGACAGACCTGAGTTAAATAGGGAGGGAGAAGTAGGAAGGGTCTGGGGAGGAATGGTTAATTGGCTCCGCCCTCTGACCTTCATTAGTATGTAAATCTCTAGGGCCTGAGGCCTGTAGTCACACCCTCTACCTGTGCACTTTGGGAGGGGCTGTAATGGCCTACGTGACTGAACAATGTAGGTCCATGGAGACTGGACTGCTTTTCAGGACCCTGAGTTCTGGGGCGTGGCCGAACTCCTGCCTTTTCTCTCTTGGAGTCTAGTGGTTCTACGCCCATGTCCAGCCAAGAACCAGGATACCCTTACACAGTCCCACAGTCCTGTGTCTACATATTACAGCTTTCAGTTTAGTAATTTTAACCTGAGTATGTGAAAGAGAGGTTCTCTGATTCTACTGCCTTCTCTTAGGCTCTTTTCTCCTGTTCGTTTGCCATTTCCAACTTCAATATGATGTTTTGAATCTTATGATATTTTATTTTGTTATGTTTTGTTGTTGTCTCTTTGAAGCCTGTTCTTTTCTACTGAGAAACAGAAAAGAAGTGGATCTGCATGGGAGAGGAGTTGAGGAGGAATTCAGAGGAATTGAGGAAAAGGAAATTGACATCAAGTTATATTGTATGAGAAAGTAATCTACTTTTAATAAAAGGAGTGGGTGAATGTATACTTCCTGGCAGATAGCCCACACTCCAATGGATGACTCCACACCAAAATGTATATAAACAGTACTAACTAGACTGGGAAGATAGTAATCAAACAATCAAAACAAAACAGCTAAGGGTTCAAAGTTCATTGTGTATATGGAATTGGGGAGGGGAGTACTATTCAGAGAAGTTGGCAGAGTGATAATTATAATAAACATAATCCATGAAATTCTCAAAAAGTTAACATTTTAAATACAAAAGCTATTTTCTTAATAAAAATGTGTGTCTAAGGTGAGATGTGTTTTTAATGCTATCTCACAGAAAAAAGGATATCTTTAGATAAAATCTGAAAGGTTTTTAGCAGACGTCCATTTAGAACCAACATACTACTCCACAGAGAATATGGTAATTACAAATATATTTTAGTATGCAAGGTTGTTAGTGCATTCCAAAATTTCAAACGATGTAGAATGAAGTAGGCTTTTAGTTTGAGTTCAAGTTAAATAATAGACAACTAAAATGATATTTTTTTCACTGTAGAAAATATCACAGGAAAACAGACTTTTAAAAGGCATTTTATTTATAGAAATTATATACATAAGAAAATCATTCGGACAGCCTTTATTGAATGAACACTCAGAATGTTGTAGCTGGATGTTTGATAATGGGAATATAAGCTTGGTTAACATGTATATATAACATGTATATATATGGTATATATATATATATATATATATATATATATATATATATATATACACACAAGTACTATACAAACATATATATATATATATATATATATATATATTTCATAGCACTGTTCAAAGATAGGCAGTGGTCACTTGTGAAAGTAGAGATAAGGTAGACATTAAAGCAACAATACCAACCAACCAGAGCCCCAGGGTCTAAACCACCAGCCTGGGAGCGCTTAGGGAGGGACCCATGCTCCAGCTATATATGCAAGGGAGCTATATATAAGTGCGAGAAGAGATCCTTGGTCCCATGAAGGCTGGATATCGTGGGGGGGAGGTGAGGTACGGGGAGGGTGGGTGGGGGTACAGCAACGTGGAGGCAGGAGGAGGGGGGAAGGGATAGTGAGTTCCTGGGACGGTGGGGAGAAATGGGGTAAGGAGAGAACATCTGAAACGTAAATAAAATTTCCAATAAAAAAAAATAAAGTAACTGAATGAGTTTCAAAGAAAAAAAATGTTTTAACTTGGTTCAAAAAAAGAGTGCACAAAGTAATGGGTTAAAATATGAACAAAGTCATATAGAATCTGGATTGTATTGTAAGACAGAATAATAAAAACAGAAATAACATATAATCTTGTTAAATCAGAGTTTGGAGACAAGGATAAAAGGAAAAAATTGGAAAATCACCCTTGTCAATGAGTAGGGTAGATTGGAAGGAACTGGATAGAAGTGTGGGAGAAAGATAAGATGAATTTTCAGGTAGAATTTCTTGGATTGATTTCTGATGCATCTTACCTATGGGTATTTATGCATGAATTCTGGTGTAGATTTTAAGCTTCATCACTAAATTATGATCTTGAAAGGGAAAGTGTCAGTTTTTATATTCAACAACACATTCAATAATTGACATATATGCAGTTCCTTGGAAAAACTTTTAAGCACTATTGTTGAATCCCAAATAAAAAGAGAGTAAAATAATTTTGTGTTGGGCTCCTTTACACTGAACCTCTACCCTTGAACAGCAGTGAAGAGAATTCTAGAAATGTCGATAGAATTCCCCTGCCACTACAATCTCATCCCGAGTTTCAATAACTTTCTTGTTGAAGCATTGCCATTAATGATTAATATAGTTTCTGAGGTTTAACCAACTATAGATTTTATGACAAACACCCTTCACAGGGTTGGAAAAAAAATTATGAAAAATTAAAGGAATGCAAGGATGCTTGCCCTGCTTCTCTATTTAAAGTGAAAAGGAAAGGAAAAATCAAGGAATTCCAGCACAAGCTTACTATTTTTTTTCCGTTTGTAAATTTGTTTTACTTATTTAGAAAAATGTGTATTTTAACTGCTGCAGGAGTGTATTTTAAACCACAGAGAAGTGTACCTTTTTATTCAACTGACATTTATACAGATTTCCAGAACTCTTCAAGTTAATATAGTACTAAATTTAGTTATAAATAAAAATTACAAAATGAATGTGTTCAGTCTCCCAGACAACACCTTGCATTTATTTCACATGTCCAGACACAAAGGAATGGCAGTTCTTGGAAAGGGAAGCTGATTGAAATTACTATGCAAGTAAGAAAAAATTCACAGCCATTGTTAATTGATAAGATAGAGAATAATTATTTTGCCACAATAGTAATAACATATTCAAGATATGCAACATTTATTAGTCTCATTCACACGTACCTTTCTAGATTTCTGATTCATTTGCATCTATTAGTATTTACATATTTTTTCATGTAGAATTATACTTTTGCATATCTATGTATATTGTGTGTCTATGTTGAGTTTAATCAAAGTTCAGTAACTGTTCAAATGTTTCAGATTTAAACTGCATTTGCCTAATCTAAATGAATCTAGAAGAGTTTTTACATTGCAATTAATTCTTATCTATGTTATTTTAATGGGCAGTAGTAATTTAAAAACACATTGAAGCCTCTGTCTTATTTGAAAGTGAATTTCAATACTAACACTATAACTTTAACCTCATAGATTAAAACAAATGAGCACTCGAGAATTTTGAGGATTTAACTCATTTACAAATACCTTTAACCATTTAATAACAGCTGTTTCGATAGGCAAATTATTTAAAGAGCTTAAATTCACTTTCTATTCTGTGAAAGGTTGATATTCCAGTATGACTGAAGCATAGGGTGAAAGATGAGGTATGAATAACAGATAGGGTTTAAAGGAAAACTTATTTTATTTAAAGATATGCAACATCAATATTGACAGTGGTAAAGAAAATGATTTCTTTTTAAGTGTATTGTTCATCGAATTATAGAAAACACATTTTCCTTCTCTTTGTAGACGCAATTAAACCAGAATTTAAAAGTATTCTTTGGCTGTACTGTGATAACATATTTTCTGCAGAAGAAATCCATCCTTACCTTTGTAGTTAACCTTGAAGCCAACAGATCCAACACTTTCATCTGTTTGAAGATGCAGCCACATTTGGCTTCTCATGCTCACTATCAGGTCTGGCACAAAGCTTCCAGTCAGCCTGAAAAGAGATTGAAGAAGAAGAAGAGAAAAATGGATTACTAAAGTATGCTCTGCATGCAAATTGTGAAAGAGTATCCATCAATACATTCTATGTTAGAAAAAAATACAACAGTCTAGCATACATAGCTATGTACTGATATAACATAAAGGATAAAGCACACAATTTAGTGATCAAGCTTTATAATTTAAAAGTACTATTTCATGTGTTTAACTAGGTTATATCTTTCATATCCCCAAGGCAAGATTACTAGAGCGTCAGAGAGCTTTATACTTCCCTTTGAACTAAAAACAGAAAGTGGATCTATAAAGATCTTTAAGTATTTTTAGTCTCTAAAAAAGTATATACATTTTAATCTTTAAATTTCACAGAACTTTGTTGTAGATTTCCTTGAGAACTATCAAAATGCTGTACAAAGCAACAAATCTCCAAGTAATAGACTGTAACTCTGTAATTCTCATAGTGAATACATGATGATTTAACTAATACTCTTATAATGGGTGTTCTGGATAATTTTATGTCAACTTGACAAAAGCTAGTGTCAGCTGAGAGGAGGGAAGCACAATTAAGAAAATGTATCTATTAGATTGTAATGAGCCATTGATGAGGGAGGGTCCAACCCATTTGAGGTGGTACAATCACTGTGAGTTCCTGCTCAGCAGGTTGAGTAAGTCGTGAGTAGCAAGCATGGCTTTCACATCAGCTCCTGCCTTCAGCTTCCTGCCCTGGTTGTGCTCCTGCCCTGACTTCTGTTGATGATAAACTGTGAAGTGAAGGATAAGGAAATAAACCCTTTGCTCTTCACATTGCTTTTGGTCATGCTGTTCATCACAGAAATAGCCATGCTTAACGAAGAGGATGGGTGACACATGTTCTATTGCAAATGATTTTATTTAAAAGAACTACCTTCTTATAAGGCATAGCATAACTGCCACTCCAGATCAATAATGCACATTCAGTAATGTGTTGTTTTTGAACTACTGAAAGGAAAATTGCTTCATATTGCTTCTGTCATTAAAAGTGTATCGTACAATTGAATAGAAACCAGGTGTTAAGTAAGATTGAAATCAAATGAGTAAATCAGAGATTGGGATTTGGAAAGAGATTTCATTTAGAAGGAGAAATAGAGAAAACAGACTTACTATAGGCACAAATTCAAAATAGAAAGCAATTTGACTCAGCTTGAAGTCTATGTATGGCCTACAAATATACTATGTGCATTCATTACATTGTATCCAGCATGCCAGACTTCTATGCCCTGGTAAATACTCAAATTGTTCTTATATACTGCACTGCTTTGTATATTTGTCAGTTATGAATTATGCCTATATCCAGTGCCTGTAGAACTCACATGGTAAGTTAATCCCTGCTACTTACTTTCCTACTGACCTTGTATTTCCTGTTTTCCCATTCTCCTCTAGTTTAAGGGTAAACATCACAAAATAATGAAACCTGTACTTGTAGTGAAAGTATAAATATCAAACTCCCATATATCAGTCATGTTAGATTTAGAAAACTGGAAATGATAACTCCTATGTTTTTCTTATAAAGGTTTCTAAAAAGTTCACTAACTTGTAAAAATTTTTCATGGCTACAGTGTCTTTTGCCTTCAAGCCAACCCTCTGATGAAGAAACTAGGAGGAAAAAATATATCTTCCAGTTCCTATGCCAGTTTTAGCCAGACAGAGGGCTCCAGGATTTTACTTCCGGCATGTCACAGAACAGATACAATTGCCTTTTTTTGTCTGAATCAGGACAAGTAACTCATGTGTGATGGATTACCTCTACCTGCCTTTATGAAAGAGTGAGAGTTATTTTTCTTTGGTCAAGTCTGCTTAGCGGATTTCCTATGATACACATCACAGTCTGCTTTAATCTGTATTTAATAGAAGAACTACTTCATCTTTGCTCTATTTTGTGGGAAGGATTCACTGTACTTATTGGTAACTTTATTTTTAAATGTATTTTCTGACCAACAGATATTTCCCTTAAAACTGTCCTTTACATGCAACTTCAGTAGATAATTCTTTTTAAAGGACTTGATTTAAATTCCAATACTCCCTGCTGTTTGAACAACCTGTATCTAACATCTTTCCCTGACACTAAAGAATATTAGAGGGCCAAATCAGGAGCCTTAGGTCATTCACATAAAGCTTTCAACTGGTACTTCACATATTTTTAATGTACAATTTTTGAATTCATTGTGACTAAATGATCTTCAATATATGTTTATTTATAAACATAGTAGCCTGAGTATGCATTCGTACTGTGCTTTAAACCTCTGGTTAGTCCATTTATGTGAAATGAAAGCATAAAAACCCCAGCTAAATGCACTCAGAAATCTTCCTTAAGCTCTGAATAGAAACTGAAATAAAGGCAGGATCTATTAAATATCTATTAGGCTCAATGCCTGATCTCTGGATTCACTCAAAGCATTTTTGTTATATCCATTAGGAGCAGCAACCATTCTGTATTGAGCAATTTTCTTTGTGTCATATAAACATGTAACTATTGCTTTTTATGAAAATGCATTCAACAGTTTCTCCTACCCTGATATGAAAGTGAGTCATTTCTTTTTCTGCCGTATCTACAATTCACTGAAGATACTGACTGCTAAAAAAATAGTTTTTTCAAAATCCTGAAATGGCATTTGACAGTTACATTTTATAAGGAATCAACATCCTGAAAAGATAATGTATACTTGACTCATATAGATAAGAAATCAGTAATTGTAGACTTGAAATCATCATTGCACACAGGTTTTAAAAGTTTTACCGGACATTTCAAACTATAATCTTTAAGTATAATGATCCTTGTCATTAAATTTGATGAACAAATGTTTGCACATGCATTGTGCTCTTTACCAATTGATTGTTTATACTTCTGAGAACAAACATAGTTTATTTAGATACTTATTTCATAGTTTTCCCAAATTTCTTTCTGTCTTTTCTTTTGTAGTGTCTGTTATAGTACAGTTATTCCTGGGTGAAAATAGCAACTAAACATTTTAAAAATTATTTGAATGCAATAAATGAACATATACATAAAGCAACAAAAGCAATTAAGAAATTGATTTTTCCACTAAACTTACCAGCCTTTTTATAATAGATAAACACAAAAATAAGAGGAAATGCTACAAAAAGTGAGTATTCTATAATTTTAATATTTATTGTCAAGAATCAAAATTGCATAGTGAGTATTCTCATATTTTAAACTTAAGTAATTTTGTGAACCAAAATAATATATTTGTCATTATGATAAAGAAACTTAGATGACAGCACATTAATCCAATTTTGGAACCAAAAGACAATGGCTGTACTAATTTCTTTCTCTCTTCTCTTCTTTCTTCTTTCTTTCTTTCTTTCTTCTTTCTTTCTTTCTTTCTTTCTTCTTATTCCCTTTCCTTCTTTTTTGTTTCTTTGCTTTGATGTGTTATTAACGTGTGATGAGATGAGTTGAACTTGTTTAATTTGTGAATGCATATGACAGTCTTTGTGAGTGCATATGTGTATATGTCCATTGTGGGTGCATGTGTATATGTACTAGTGTATGTGACTGTGGACTTTGAGTTCTGTTGAAATAGGATATGTGTGTATGTTTGTGTGTATATATATATATATATATATATATATATATATATATAATTCATGTGCATGTGTTCACGTGCTTTGTGTGTTTATTTTTTATATGAATGTATGTATGAATGTTTAAGTGTATATATACATGTATATAGATAGGTGTTTATGTATATGTACTTAGGTTTTACTGTACATTTGTATAAAGGCATGTATATATGTGCATAATATTTGAATGGCTATGTGTAGATTTCTTTGTAAATGCATATATATATTATATATAATATATATATAAAATATATATATGACCTTATGCTAATTTCACTTACAATGAGCCAGCTGGGTGTGAAGAATGCCATTTTAAAGTTATTGGTGAAAGAAGTTAAAAAACTAAAAAATTTTAGAATACTACTGTTGTCCCTGTTGCATTCCAGAGACTGAAAGCAAGTCCCTATTGCTGAAGACACTATGCACTGTAAACATAAGAATTGGGGGATTAGACATGAATATGACTTTAAAGTGTCTTCATTGAGAACTGGGTTTTATGGTACCAGATGTAGGTACTATACATGCTGCGAAAAGAAGGAAGCATCAATAGTCATATCTAGGGGTAAAGCCTGTATCCAAGGGTGAAGCCTGTCTTGGAAGTGGCCAACAGCTGTCTAACTGGATTTAAACTCCACTCAACAGAAGATTGGTATTAGAAATCTAGTCAACTTCCTGTGTCTAGAGAGGTCATGAATCTTAAAGAAAGACCTGTGCATATAACTTTTATAAACCAGCATAATCTCTAACTGCATTGTAAATCATCATCCTTATATGCGCAGATAAGTATAGCTCTCATCCCTCATCAAAGAAGCATCATGTTTTAGAGATTGAGACTGTCACAGAAAACTATCATGGATCAAAATGCAGAGAACAAATGACATGAAATGCTTAACCACAGTGTATACATCTACAACAGAACTCCTGCATCAAAAGCTCAGGGATCATCATGAAAGGGAGAAAAGATTATGAGAGCCAGACAGATGACTAACTAGTCTGCTGTGAGTTCATATATCCTAGACATGACAGAGAACCAACACTCATGACAACCCAACTGTATGTCTGTCTGTTTAGTATCTAAACAATGACAATACTAATACACATGCTATTATGGAGGAGTAAATCTTATGGGTCCCCATCCCTAAACAAAGAACCACAGGCACATAAAGAATGCTGAGAGTGAAAGAATACATCTCCCACAAGGATAACCCTCCAAATTTGTCATCTAATTCTAAGTGGTCTGCCCTGAAATTATACAACAATATAGCCATAACATAACAAACTCATTAAGCTATATTTATATATTTATACATTTATACATATATGTAACAACAAAATTAAAGGAAAACAAGGCATGAAAGAGAATACTGAAAGGAAAGGGAAAGGAAAATATATGCAATGATATTTAATTGATAATTTTAAAAAGCAGTAAGTTATCTAATAAAAGTGTTTTTGAACTGAAACTGTCTTTCCCCCTATTTTTTATTGGTTATTTTACTTATTTACATTTCAAATATTATCCTCCTTCCCAGTTTCCCTTCCACAAGCCCCCTATCCCCTCCTCCACCTCCCTCTATGTGAGTGCTCCCTCCCCACTCCTGCCTCAGCTGCCTAGCCTTCACCTATCATGGGTCATCAAGCCTCTACAGGCCCAAGGGCTTCTCCTCCCAGTGATTCCAGATAAGACAATCCTCTGCTGCATATCATCTGGAGACATGGGTACCACTGTGTACTCTTTGGTTGGTGGTTTAGTCCCTGGGAGCTTTGGAGGGTCTGGTTGGTTGATATTGTTGTTTTCCTATGAGGTTGCAAACCCCTTCAGTTCCTACCTAGACACCATTGCTAATGCCAAGAAGCCTTACTGACAGAAGCCTGGTTTAGCTGTCCCCTGAGAGACTCTACCAGAGATGGACTAATACAAACATTGGACTGAGCGAGGAGACCCTAATGGAAAGTTAGGAAAAGGACTGCAGGAGCTGAAACAGTCTTTTTTTTTTTTTTTTTATTGGAAATTTTATTTACATTTCAGATGTTCTCTCCTTACCCCATTTCCCCCCTTCCTCCCAGGAATCACTATCCCTTCCCCCTCTCCTGCCTCCACGTGGTTTACCCCACCCACCCTCCCCCGTATCTCACCTCCCCACCCTCGAATATACCCCCCCACGACGCCCAACCTTCATGGGACCAAGGATCTCTTCTCCCACTTATATATAGCTCCCTTGCATATATAGCTGGAGCCATGGGTCCCTCCCTAAGCGCTCCCAGGCTGGTGGTTTAGACCCTGGGGGCTCTGGTTGGTTGGGATTGTTGCTTTCCTCATGGTGTCACGAATCCTCTCAACTCCTTCAGCCTTGACTCTATCTTCTCCATTGGGAACCCCATGATCAGTTTGATGGTTAGCTGTGAGCATCTGCCTCTGAGTATGTCAGGCTCTTGCAGACTTCTAAGGAGACAGCTATATCAGGCTCCTGTCAGCATGTAAATCCTGACATCCACATCAACATCTACCTTTGGAGACTGTACATGGGCAACAGAGGAATGGATACAAAAAATGTGGTACATTTATACAATGGAATATTACTCAGCTATTAAAAACAATGAATTTGATAAATTCTTATGTAAATGGATGGAACTAGAAAATATCATCCTGAGTGAAGTAACCCAATCACAAAAGAACATACATGGTATTCACTCACTGATTATTGGATTTTAGCCCAGAAGCTTGAAATACACAAGATTCAACTCACAGACCACATAAAGCTCTGAAGAATGAGGAACAGGTAGGGGGAGCTTCAGTCCTTCTTAGAAGGAGTAACAAAATACTCAAGGGAGCAAATATGGAGACACAGTGCAGGACAGAAACTGAAGGAGGGGCCATCTACAGACCATTCCACCTGAAATAGTCTTTTTAGTGTAAAGTCTGTTAGCCAATTACTGAGCTTCTCTTAGATGGCTTGGAGATGGCCACCACTAAAGTTATGGTACTGTCCATTGTAATAGAAGAATGGAATTATATTTCCTCAGAAGGATTTTGTTTATAAGAGGAATATTTACTGATGGTAGACAGAAGAAAACAGGACAAAGTATGGTTTCATATACAATTTTTAAATATTGATGCTATTTCTCAGAATAAGGAAAATATAGGAAGAACTGAAGCCCATGCACTGCACAAACTAAAGACAGTAGAGAACTGCATTGTGAGAACAGAAAACTTGTAAAATATTTATTTCACTCTTCTAAGAAGAGTGCACTAAAGGCCTGCTTTTGTTGCATAACAACCTGCTCCACATGATTACTTACTGGGGATAGAAGAGCACAACCCACAGCTTTTATTCTTTACCCAGACTTCTATTACCCAGCTGTCCTTAGCCTCACTAAACTCATAATTACTTGTAAGTATGAGCCTTTCATTTAATGACTCTGATAAAGTGGTCTGTCTTCATCTGCTCCTTGATCATATTCATTGGATACAAGATAATTAACTTTGGTTTCAAGTATGGCCTCCAATAGAGTAGAAAACTGGATTTTAACTATACTTGTAAAGTCTTTTACTCCTGTTCTTGCCATTCTTTCTTCTTTGATATTAAAAATGTTACCAAGAGAAAAAGGCTCTCTGAAACAAATTCACAGAGGCTAAAGCCACAAGCACACAGTCTACACTGTTCTGTATGAGATTCTTCTCTGTGTATATATTGTAGCTTTCAGTTCTTTATTATTTTTATTTATTTATGTTTTTCTCTGTTTAGTTTTGTTTTGTAGTTGTTGTTGTTTCTAAATAGGGTTTCTCTTTGTAGACCTCACTCTTTTGGAACTCTATCTGTAGATCCAGTCTCGTTCAAACTCAGAAATCCACCTGCCTCTGACTCCTTGGTGCTGAAATTAAAAATATGCGCTCCTCCTTTTCCTACTTCAGTTTAGTACATTTATGACTCTCTTGACTATGAATGACTGGGTCTCCGATTCTTGTGTCTGTTCATGGGGCTCTTTCCCTTCTGGTGGTTTGCATTTTTCAGCTTGATGTGATTTTTTTTTTTTTATTTATCTTACTATATTTTATTTTGACAAGTTTGTTTATTACCTCTTAGAAGCTTGTTCTTTCCTAATGAGAAACAGAAAAGGGGTGGATCCAGAGAAAAAGGAAAGGTAGGTGTTAACTGACATGAGTAGAAGGAGAAGAATCTGTAGCCAGGAAATATTATATGAGAAAACATTCTATTTTCAACAAAAGGGAAAATGATAACTATGTTATCATTGCAAAGTCATTCTGTGCTATTTGTGGTATAGTGTTGCATGAGTATTGAAAGATAATTTGTGAGTAAACATCTCCAATTCTTGATACACTGCAATACTTATGAAATACTGACTACTTACACCTGAAGCACAGTCCTTGGGTCTCCAACTTCGCCTCCATCACCAATAGTCAACGTGTCATAACCAATCTCCAAATCAAATTCTTCAAAGTTTATCTGGATGACCTAATAATAAATAAAAACAAACACCCTAAGTATATTGAATTATGTAATGAAAACCAAAAATTTAGGCAATGCAGAAAATTAAAAATAATATAAGACTATCTATGAATACCATGTTACCAAAGTATCCAAAGTCCAGTGACTACATTACCACCTAGTTTTCACTTGCTATCTTTTTTTTTTCACTTGCTATCTTTTAACTTCTGTATTAAATTTTCAATGAAATGGCATGACTTCTGTTTATAGAACACTCACTTTGATTTAAGCATGATTAATGCAAATCCACTTTGGGATGGCTTTATAAAAAGTACATGTGGGAGAGAGTAGTTTTCCACACATTTCCACATACTTTTTTTTATAAACTTAACGGAGGAAAAAAAGTATGCCACTTCCTTAACTAGTAAAGCTTAAAAATGTTAGAGCCAATTTGAGTCTCAATGAGTACATTTAGTGTTACAGGTTTATTTTATGTTTACTAGTAGAATCCTTCAAACATAGTAAATTGTATTCCCAAAACTGGAGAAATATAATTTGAGAGACACATTAGTATATAGCAGGTAACTTTGAATTGGTTTTCACAAAAACATTTTAATACTGTTTCTAAACTCATTTCAAAATATAGTTAAATTGAAAAATTAAGAATTAAGATAACATTGAAAAAAATTAAGAATCTGCACAGAAAATGTTGAATAAATATGTGTAACTATAACTATACCTTCAACAAATAGCAATGTATAATATGGTATTATAACTCTGTATATAAGAATTAAATACAGAGCTGTCTAACATTTCTAGAAAAGAGTAAAGAAAATGTTTTCAAATTCAACTACAGCATATGTAAAATGTATGAAAAGTATATAGTTTACATAGTCACATTTTAAAAAGTTTTTTGATTAGAATTAAAGTTTTACCTATCTATATCTATATATCATTTTTTTTATTCAGAATGTCGAAAGATGTGTTTTTAAATGATATTGCATATTATGTTTGGCTCTTTGCTGTTTCATTCTTGCTTGGGTGAGAAAAGGAACTAAAATTAGAATTTCAGACCTACCATTAAATATCTCAAACTTACAGACCAGGTTCCTAGTGCAGAAGAGCCTTATATTTATCAGTTGCATTGTAAAAATGTGATAAAATATTTTGGGAGATTTGTGCTGTGTAAAACTTGGAGATGTTTTAAATTTTCTACCAACTTCACTAGTTTGGAAACTGTCTTTTAGAGAAGCCATAAAGGAAGCATTTGGTAGAATATTCAGTCCTCAGAAATCAGGTGCCTTTTTTAGGTAGACACTATAATTCCTTCCATATTACTTAGGACAACGCCTAGGTAAAGGGAAAGTTAGTCTCTTGATTAGTTTATATCACAGAGAAAAGCTCAGTGGTACTGCAGAAGTAACGACTCTGCCCAATCAGCTTTAAATTAATCAATCGTAGGTTTTCTTGGTTGTGGAAACTTTTATTTTAGACATTGAAGTTGACATAAATTAGATGCTGTGTTTTCTATATATCTTAAGCCTTCTTTTGTCATTTCTTTTTTTTTTTTATTTTTTATTTATTTATATTTAATTATTTAAATCAAATCATAATTTACTTATTCACACAGGGGTTAAAAACACAAAAAGGCAGGATGTGGGAAGGAGATGACACCGGAGCATAGGTGTTCAGGGGGAGTCAGATACCTTTTAGAACAGGGTATTAGCTGGGTGAAGTTTCAGGGGACAGGTCGCTATGACTCTGCCTATGATTCACTTGTCCTTATCTAAGTTGGTACTGTCCACCGAGGCTACCTATTTACAAGATCTATGACTACATTGATTTTCAACCTCCCCATGGTTGTCTACCCTACTTCCTCCATCTTGGGACCATTAATTGGGTTATTTTTGCTGATTTCCTTTGGTCCTGGGCCTTAAATAGACTGACTAACTTTGTATACAACAGGTAGATAATTTGGTAGCAAAATTATTCAGATACATTGTCATAAGTTAGCTATGGAGGAACACGAGACTCAAGATGAGGTTGTTACTCTATCCAGGGTGTTCCCAAAATCTTTTGTCATTTCTATTATCTTATTTTTTATCTTTCTAATTGCATAATTTTGAGTTCTATCTTTGCTTAATTAATTCTTTTTTATTATCATATTCATTGAATTATTTAAATTAAAGTATACTCTTATAAAAAGTGCTGCCACCTGCTTTTTAAAAAAAATTCCTGAACATTTTAGATAAGATTAGAGCCATATAAAACTAATCATTTAAAAATAACTCTGATTCTTGATAAATTTTAAAATATTCAGTTACAAATTTTAACTTTTTTTTTTTTTACAATATATACTTAAGCAAAATAACATGATGAGCTGATATAATTATACATAGTCAAATGGTTTCTGCAATGATGGATATTGTCACATCCATCTCTCTTAGTTCTCATCCTGTTGTGATGAAATATTCTGAGAAAAGCAACTCAGGAGAAATTGATTATTCTGGCTCACAGTTTAAATATACCCTCTCTCATGGAAAGGGAGTCAAAGCAACAGGGTTTTGAACCATCTTTTAACACAACATTAAAGTTAGAAAGCAGAGAGTGATGGATGCATACTCAGTCAAAAACCCCATCCCATCCCATCCTGAAAGAGTACCTCAGAGAGTGTGGGATTTTCCTGTCTTTATTAACATAATAATGTTAAATACTCTCTGCCAGAGACCCATCTGCCAAGTGATTTTAGATTTTACAAGTTGACAGTTAACACTAACAGCCAAAGCGCACTATCCTAACCACAAATGTCCACTTATTATATTCATATAGTACTCATTGTTTCCTTGGATTGCCTTAGGTATGACATGTGAAAGTGAGGTAGGTGGTGCCATTATTTCACATAGCCCTGGTGTGCTAAGTCAACAATAAAGCAAAATATACCAAACAGACAAGAGAAAACTCTTGGCCATGATGGTGCATGGAGAACAGTAAGCTATAGTTTAAAAAGGGATGCAGGGCACAGCTGAGGAAAAGCATCAGAGGGATCTTCCAGAACTACATAAGAAATGAATGATGGGAATCACCTCAGTTGTTGATTGACCTACATAACAAAATGTAGCGAAAAGATAGGGAGAAGTAATGAATGGAACAAAAATTGCACTGTCTGTAGATTACTTCTGAACTGGAGAAAGTACCTAGATCTGTATATCAAATTACAGGACAGCAAGAAGCCAATCAAACCCAGCAGGACAAATGTAATATCCTACAGATCACTTTTCCTGTATTAAAGGATAAACTGAGGAAAACATCCAAGAAGAAACAAAACTTGTCACCAGGTAGATGGCTGAAAAGCTCCAGGATTCCAATCACCTCATCACAAGATGATTCTAGGCTTAGTCAAGCACAGCTACCTAAAGAGTATCTAGAGTCAAAAAGAAATCATTGCCTGTTAAATGACAGGATGTCAATCATCATGATGGGAGAGATGAGGAGGCACACAGAAAGGATACTCTTGAAAAAGTCATCATCACAGCAGTTAACTATTAAGTGACTCTAGCAGCCTTTGGATTGTATCACTAATATCTTTTGTAGATGCTCTCTTCATTTCCTAACTCTTGACAGTGTAGATACTTATTTTGCTGCAGGTAAAACTTGAAAGTCCTTACTACTGCCTTGTTTGTCTTTAATCCACAAGTCAATGTAATTCAATGAAGTGAACTTCAGGCCCCTGGTTATTGACCACTGGAGGCATGAACTGAAGGTTAAGCTTTGGAAAACATGTGGAAAAAAAATGTAAATTCAAGGGCTCCCTGTCTGACAGTAAGGCTGGAATTATAAGTATTGAATTCTATAGTGCTAGAGCCTACTTCCTAGCAGCTTCAAATTATTTTGCAAGCCAAATTTGGATTGTCAATGATTACTAATTATAGCATATATCCACAGGGTATATTGGAAGATGCTCTCAGCCTAAGTTTTTATGAAAAATTTATGAATGGTCTCAGGAAGTCATAACAGGGCCTATAAATTCTGGTATCTATGTAGTGAAGTCTAGATGAGAAGAGTATTTTCAGTATCGAGGTGCAATGATATTGTCTGCATTATGCAACAAGTAGTGAGTGAATACATTGGCAAGAAAATTCATTTGTAGGATATAAGATTAGAAGGTATGGTTAGAGAATGTACTATCATGGATGGTCACTGCTCTGGACTTAAATTCAGAGAGGAATGAGGTCCTGAACTGCTTCCTTGGTTACATGCTGATTGTCACTGGTACCACAACAAATTTTGTCAAGCAGGCAGATATTTAGAATGCCCTAATCCAAATACATTTCTGACTAGAGCAGGGTTGCCTTTAGCCCTAGTGACAGTTATGTGACACCAGGCTCAACTTCAGGGTCTGGTTTTGTATTGAGTATGCTCACAAGTAAAGAGGAGAATGTTCTTTCAAAACAAGACAGCTCTTTCATCAAAATGGTAGAATGAGATATGGTGTTTAGCCTGGATGTTATCAGTATGGACAATGTCTTAGTTAGGCTTTCTATTGCTGCTATGAAACACCATGACCAAGCAGTGAGGGAAGAAAGGGTTTATTAGGCCTCCATTAACATATAGTAGTCCATTGATGAAGGAA